>CM057093.1:788205-793205 GCA_029959045.1 Taenioides sp. WSHXM2023 | reverse complement strand
TTCAGGTGGGTCCAGGTGAGTCCAGGTGAGTCCAGGTGGGTCCAGGTGGGTTCAGGTGAGGGGGAGGAGTCTGTGTCTCTGTATTTTCTTTAGGCTTTGATTTTGTTGTTGGAAAAAAACAAAAATCAAAACCTAAAAAAACCACAGCGGCACAGCAGTGATGTCACTTCCTGTAGAGCCGCCATCCTCTCTGACCCTAACCTCTGACCCTCTGCTCCTCTCGTCTCCTCCTCTGACCTTCTGCTCCTCTGACCCTCGGCTCCTAAAAAAACAATATTTTGCAAACTCATGCACTAATTTTGGTGGATTTAAAAGGTGTGAATAAGTCGACACAAACACGTCCTCAGACCGTAGACCGGACTAAACCAGGACTAAACCAGGACTAAACCAGGACTGAACTAGGACTAAACCAGGACTAAACCAGGACTAAACAGGACTAAACCAGGACTGAACCAGGACTAAACCAGGACTGACGGGGTGTTTGTGCGACACAAACGCATAAATCACGACATTTTCTTATTAAACCTGTTTTCTTCTACTCGCTCCTCCGCGGAGCTCCGGAGCTGCTCCGGGCGCACAGTCCGAGCGGAGGCCGGATGAGACGCGCCGTCCCATGGACACATCCTGAGCCTCAGTCCCGGTGTCACGGCTCCTCTGGGACGGACAAACTCCGGTCCCGGTGTCTCCGTCTGTGCGTCTAGAATCTGTCATCCTCCGACACAAACAAACCGGAGGACTCGCGCGGTTTACGCGCGGAATACGCGCGACCCCCGACCCGAACTGCCCGCGGTGAGACGCGGTGAGAAGCGGTGAGACGCGGTGAGACGCGGTGCGCCGCGGGCCCGGTGCATTAACCGGACTCTTAAATAAACCCGTTATATAAACGTTATGTCCCGGTCCCGCGGCGGGAGCAGCGCGCTCTGTGCGCGGCTCCGTGTCCTCTACAGCCCCGCAGTGGCGCCGTGCTGCAGTACGCATGCGCACACGGACGTCTCACGGTTGTCTGCGGCTCAGACCGACTGTGTCGGTATGACCGAGAGCAGCACGCGCCCTGTCCCCGGTGCAGCTCCAGACCCGCGCCCTGTCCCCCGGGCTCTGTCCCCCGGGCTCTGTCCCCCTGTCCCCCGCGCGGGGTCATGGAGCTGCTCCCTCCCCGGGCCTGAGGGGCCTGAGGGGCCTGAGGGGCCTAAACGGCCTGAAGGGCCGGAGTCTCTCGCATCCGGAGGAAGCGAGACCCGGTGCAGCGGCGCCCTCCTGCGGCCGGGCCCGGGACTGTCTGGGCGGGGACGTGATCTAAACAAGAGGGTCCCAAAGTGGGGTCCGGGGCCTCAAATGTTTTTCACACAAACCTGAAAGACCTCGGAGTTTGAACTTTGTGTATTTGTTTTATTCACTACTTTAAAGCAGCATCAGAGTTTTCAAAGTGAGAGGAGCAAACAGGAGCTTTACGGAGCAGTGAACGACACAGGAACAGAGGAACTCCACAGTCGACCAAGAGCTGCTCCAAAAGCCGCGACCTGAGCTGCTTTTTAAAACAGTCAGTAGAGTTTGTCTCACGGGGGGCCGGGCAGTCCAGAATCCCAAATTCACAGCCTGAAAGGACTGGTACCCCCGTGTTTTAAAGCGGGTCTTTAGGACCCTCAAGAGGCCCTGACCTGAGGACCAGAGGGTCCGACCTGAGGTGCAGGGACGCAGTAAGTCCCTGATGTCCTGGGGCCTTGTCCATTTAGAGCTCTGGAAGTCAAAACCACAATTTTAAAATCAACACGGAACTTAACAGGAGAAACACATTGTTTTATTATTTGGGCCCCACAGGACCCGCGGGGCCCCCACATGACCTGGGGCTTTGTAGATTCAGGGGACAGCTGTAAAGTCCAAGGGGCCTCCACAGGATTAGAACAGAGCGTATAAAGAGGTGAATGAAGCGAGCTCAGGAGGCGCTCACAGGAGACGATCTGGAGCCTGGTCCGTTTTTGGAACAGGATTTTTTAATGGACAAAATGTTGAAGGACAAACCCCAGGATCCTGTCGCCGCTTCATACGAACATTTTAAAACCAAAATGTCGAGGCCACAGCAGCAGGTACAGAGAGGAGCCACAATATTCCAATGGAAGTCAATGGAGCCGGAGTCAGAAGAGCCGGAAGAGCCGCCATGAACACTTCCTGTTTGGAACGCGGCGGTCGGGCCAAAGCTGCACACGTCACACAGCAGTGACCTACAGAGAGAATCCAACAACAGATCCAATTGAGATCTTCTGTCCTGAGATCTTCTGTCCTGAGATCTTTAAGAAACACACAAACCTTTGAATCAGTCACACTTTTATTTGAGTTTCAATAAAAAACATTTTTACACATCACATAAATGTGACATTTACAAGGGCTGTGTTCAGGAGACAGGGGGCGCTGTTTAGTCCTGGTTTAGTTCTAATGTAGTCCAGATTTACCCAGGACTAAACCAGGACTAAACCAGGACTAAACCAGGACTAAACCAGGACTAACCCTCACAGTGAATCCTCTGAGAAGCTGACTGGACAGTGCAGTGATTAAATTAAATAAATAACCTTGAAATTTCACAAGAAAAAAACAAAATGTTTGAAAGTTTAGATCAAAGTTCAGAACGTGCCGGCGCAGTACCAGCAGTGTCCAGCAGGGGTGAGAAGAGGCGGGACGTTCAGACGAATACTTGACTCTAATTGGTCGAAATGTCCCTCCACAAATGGGGTCGCCATGTTTGTTTGGGCGCGTCACCTTTGGCTCCGCCCACACCACACTGCTGCTCTGCGATTGGTCCAGTGATCAAAGGTGAAAAGTTCAAGAGGGAATCGTGATAAATGTGTCACATTTTTATACATATAACACACACACAGTACACAGTACAGTACTACAGGAGTACACAGTAGTACTAGCGACAGTACTACAGGAGTACACAGTAGTACTAGCGACAGTACTACAGGAGTACACAGTAGTACTAGCGACAGTACTACAGGAGTACACAGTAGTACTAGCGACAGTACTACAGGAGTACACAGTAGTACTAGCGACAGTACTACAGAGTACAGAGTTTTTCAGGTACAGTAGATTTAAAGTGGTGCACAGTGGAGGCTGCAGCTGATTGGTTTGTTCTGGTCACATGACGTCCACAAAGAACTCGCTGGGGTTTCCGACAGCCAATCGGAACGACTGTCTGGAGGCAGGGGGCGGGGTCTGAGCTGCTCTCAGCTCTGATTGGTCGACCTCATCTCTGTGTTTTTCACTACAGTTTGACCCGCCTCCACTTCCTGTAACGAGAGAAACTGGTCTAAATCGGAACTAAACCAGGACTAAACCAGGACTAAACCAGGTCTAAACCAGGTCTAAATCAGGTCTAAACCAGGACTAAACCAGGTCTAAACCAGGTCTAAATCAGGTCTAAACCAGGTCTAAACCAGGTCTAAACCAGGACTAAACCAGGTCTAAACCAGGATAGAGCGGCCTCACCGTGGCTGTGGTGGCTGCCTGCGTCTCTGTTGGGCTGCAGCCTGTGGGGGGCGCTATAGGGGTGGGGCACAGCGCAGGGCTCTGGCTCCGAAACACGAGACTCCTCTGGGTCCTCCACAGTCAGCAGACCCAGCTCTGGACCAGGGCCAGGATCACAACCGGACCAGGACCAGGATCATAACCGGACCAGGACCAGGATCATAACCGGACCAGGACCAGGAGCAGGAGCAGGAGCAGAAGCAGAAGATAAAGTCAGATATTTTAAGAGGAGATATTTACTTCTATTGGGTTTTCACTGTAACACATTCAGATCCATCCATGTTCCTTTTATTGTGTTGAAAATGTTAAATTCACCAAACCAACGGATTCACATCCCCCCTCCCTTTGCTCTCTGTGCTAAGTCCCTCCCCCTTCAGAGCTCTATCCCAACACACTCAGTGTGCGTCGCACTAATGAAACTCCTGCATCACATCAGGTTTGTCCAGTTGTTCTGTTCAGTTTTGTCTCATGTTTTTGTGTATTTATGGAGAATTGTCGTGTGGAGCCTGGGGGACGTAGACTTGTGGGCGGAGCCTCGTACAGACTCGTACTGTGGGAGCCTGGGGGACGTAGACTTGTGGGCGGAGCCTCGTACAGACTCATACTGTGGGAGCATGGGGGACGTAGACTTGTGGGCGGAGCCTCGTACAGACTCGTACTGTGGGAGCACTCGTACTGTGGGGACGTAGACTTGTGGGCGGAGCCTTGTAATTGGCTTGAATAAGAGCCGGGAGAGATCACTAGATGACTCAAACATGCAGGAGGACTCAAACCTCTTCAGGCAGGTTTGTGATGAGGAACAGAGTTAAAAAAAACTCCAATTTAAGGTTTTTCCAGGTGGTTCTGATACTTTAAAGTCTGTGTTCATCCAAAGTTCATTCATTCACCAACCATTTTATTCACCTGCCCCCTCACCTGCCCCCTCACCTGCCCCCTCACCTGTGCACACGTCTCCAAAGCTGTAGTAGCACTGCTCGGAGAAGGACACCTTGCTGACCGTGTGTCTGATGAAGCCGCTCTGAAGCAGGTTTGAGGCGTATTTACGAGCTTCACGACGATCACAGAAACCCTCCACATGAAGAAGCAACCAGTCCACCACATCTGAGCCTGAAACAGACCAAACAGGGACTAAACCAGGTCCGAACCAGGTCTGAACCAGGACTAAACCAGGTCTGAACCAGGACTAAACCAGGACTAAACCTGGACTCACCGATGAAGGCGTTGGGGATGGTGATCTTGAGCCACAGTCGGTCTCGGACCTCGAGTCCTGATCTGTGATTGGCCATCGCCGCCACCACCGCCGTGATGTCACTGTGGACGCTCAGAGGCGTCTCCTCATGGACCGCTGCAGGGGCGTCGGGTCAGAGCCAATCAGAGCGGGGCGTCGGGTCAGAGCCAATCAGAACACAGTGATCACATCGACAAATCAGATCTCTTCTCACAGTTCTGTGTACTCAACGTAGTACTTGTAGTATATTTACTGT
>CM057093.1:693205-775705 GCA_029959045.1 Taenioides sp. WSHXM2023 | reverse complement strand
GGGGCTTTGTCGGGCGGGGGCGGGGCTTTGTCTGAGGGGGGCGGGGTCAGGTGGAAAGGCAGGGCCGTGCTGCTGGTGGGCGTGGCCACAGACATGACATCAGAACCTCTGAAGTCCAACTGAGAGTCTGCAGACACCAACTGTGGATGAGAAGAAGGGAGGATGTTAAGGAAGAGAGGGAGGAGAGAGAGGAGAGAGAAGAGGAGAGGGAGGAGAGAGAAGAGAGGGAAGAGGAGAGGGAGGAGAGAGAAAAGAGGGAAGAGGAGAGGGAGGAGAGAGAAGAGAGGGAGGAGAGAGAAGAGGAGAGGGAGGAGAGAGAGGAGAGAGAAGAGGAGAGGGAGGAGAGAGAAGAGAGGGAAGAGGAGAGGGAGGAGAGAGAAGAGAGGGAAGAGGAGAGGGAGGAGAGAGAGGAGAGAGAAGAGGAGAGGGAGGAGAGAGAAGAGAGGGAAGAGGAGAGGGAGGAGAGAGAAGAGAGGGAAGAGGAGAGGGAGGAGAGAGAGGAGAGAGAAGAGGAGAGGGAGGAGAGAGAGGAGAGAGAAGAGGAGAGGGAGGAGAGAGAGGAGAGAGAAGAGGAGAGGGAGGAGAGAGAGGAGAGGGAAGAGGAGAGGGAGGAGAGAGAAGAGAGGGAAGAGGAGAGGGAGGAGAGAGAGGAGAAGAGGGAGGAGAGAGAGGAGAGAGAAGAGGAGAGGGAGGAGAGAGAAGAGGAGAGGGAGGAGAGAGAGGAGAGAGAAGAGGAGAGGGAGGAGAGAGAGGAGAAGAGGGAGGAGAGAGAGGAGAGAGAGGAGAGGGAGGAGAGAGAAGAGGAGAGGGAGGAGAGAGAAGAGAGGGGAAGAGGAGAGGGAGGAGAGAGAAAAGAGGGAAGAGGAGAGGGAGGAGAGAGAGGAGAGAGAAGAGGAGAGGGAGGAGAGAGAAGAGAGGGAAGAGGAGAGGGAGGAGAGAGAAGAGAGGGAAGAGGAGAGGGAGGAGAGAGGAGAGAGAAGAGGAGAGGGAGGAGAGAGAGGAGAAGAGGGAGGAGAGAGAGGAGAGAGAAGAGGAGAGGGAGGAGAGAGAGGAGAGAGAAGAGGAGAGGGAGGAGAGAGAGGAGAGAGAAGAGGAGAGGGAGGAGAGAGAGGAGAGGGAAGAGGAGAGGGAGGAGAGAGAAGAGAGGGAAGAGGAGAGGGAGGAGAGAGAGGAGAAGAGGGAGGAGAGAGAGGAGAGAGAAGAGGAGAGGGAGGAGAGAGAGGAGAGAGAAGAGGAGAGGGAGGAGAGAGAAGAGGAGAGGGAGGAGAGAGAAGAGGGGGAAGAGGAGAGGGGAGGAGAGAGAGGAGAGAGAAGAGGAGAGGGGAGGAGAGAGAAGAGAGGGAAGAGGAGAGGGAGGAGAGAGAAGAGAGGGAAGAGGAGAGGGAGGAGAGAGAGGAGAGAGAAGAGGGAGGAGGGAGAGAGAGGAGAAGAGGGAGGAGAGAGAGGAGAGAGAGGAGAAGAGGGAGGAGAGAGAGGAGAGAGAAGAGGAGAGGGAGGAGAGAGAGGAGAGAGAAGAGGAGAGGGAGGAGAGAGAGGAGAGAGAAGAGGAGAGGGAGGAGAGAGAGGAGAGGGGAAGAGGAGAGGGGAGGAGAGAGAAGAGAGGGAAGAGGAGAGGGAGGAGAGAGAGAGGAGAGAAGAGGAGGAGGAGAGAGGAGAGAGAAGAGGAGAGGGAGGAGAGAGAGGAGAGAGAAGAGGAGAGGGAGGAGAGAGAAGAGGAGAGGGAGGAGAGAGAAGAGGAGAGGGAGGAGAGAGGAGAGAGAAGAGGAGAGGGAGGAGAGAGAAGAGAGAGAAGAGGAGAGGGAGGAGAGAGAAGAGAGGGAAGAGGAGAGGAGGAGGAGAGAGGAGAAGAGGGAGGAGAGAGAGGAGAGAGAAGAGAGGGAAGAGGAGAGGGAGGAGAGAGAGGAGAAGAGGGAGGAGAGAGAGGAGAGAGAAGAGGAGAGGGAGGAGAGAGAGGAGAGAGAAGAGGAGAGGAGGAGAGGGAGAGAGAGAGAGGAGAGGGAGGAGAGAGAAGAGGAGAGGAGAGGGAGGAGAGAGAAGAGGAGAGGGAGGAGAGAGAGGAGAGAGAAGAGGAGAGGGAGGAGAGAGAAGAGGAGAGGGAGGAGAGAGAGGAGAGAGAAGAGAGGGAAGAGAGGGAAGAGAGGGAAGAGGAGAGGGAGGAGAGAGAGGAGAAGAGGGAGGAGAGAGAAGAGGAGAGAAGAGAGGAAGAGGAGAGGGAGGAGAGAGAAGAGGAGAGGGAGGAGGAGAGGGAGGAGAGGGAGGAGGAGAGGGGAGGAGAGAGAGGAGAGGGAAGAGGAGAGGGAGGAGAGGGAGGAGGAGAGGAGAAGAGAAGAGGGAGGGGAGGAGAGAGGGAGAGAGAGGGAGGAGAGAGAGGAGAGAGAAGAGGAGAGGGAGGAGAGAGAAAGAGCGAAGGGAGGGAAGAGGAGAGGGAGGAGAGAGAGGAGAGGGAGGAGAGAGAGGAGAGAGAAGAGAGGGAAGAGAGGGAAGAGGAGAGGGAGGAGAGAGAGGAGAGGGAAGAGGAGAGGGAGGAGAGAGAAAGAGCGAAGAGAGGAAGAGGAGAGGGAGGAGAGAGAGGAGAGGGAGGAGAGGGGAGGAGGAGAGAGGGAGAGAGAAGAGGAGAGAGGAGGAAGAGAGAGGAGAGAGGGAGGAGGAGAGGGAGGAGAGAGAGGAGAGAGAAGAGGAGAGGAGGAGAGAGAGGAGAAGAAGAGGAGAGGGAGGAGAGAGAGGAGAGAGAAGAGGAGAGGGAGGAGAGAGGAGAGAGGAGAGGGAGGAGGAGAGGGAGGGAGAGAGAGGAGAGAGAAGAGAGGAAGAGAGGGAAGAGGAGAGGGAGGAGAGAGAGGAGAGGGAGGAGAGAGAGGAGAGAGAGGAGGAGAGGGAGGAGGAGAGGGAGGAGAGAGAGGAGAGAAGAGGAGAGGGAGGAGAGAGAAGAGAGGGAGAGGAGAGGGAGGAGAGAGAGGAGAGAGAGGAGAGGAGGAGAGGAGGAGAGGGAGGAGAGAGAGGAGAGGGAAGAGGAGAGGGAGGGGAGAGAAAGAGCGAAGAGAGGGAAGAGGAGAGGGAGGAGAGAGAGGAGAGGGAGGAGGAGAGGAGGAGGAGAGAGAGGAGAGAGAAGAGAGGGAAGAGAGGGAAGAGGAGAGGGAGGAGAGAGAGGAGAGGGAAGAGGAGAGGGAGGAGAGAGAGGAGAGGGAAGAGGAGAGGGAGGAGAGAGAGGAGAGAGAAGAGGAGAGGGAGGAGAGAGAGGAGAGGGAGGAGGAGAGGGAGGAGAGAGAGGAGAGGGAGGAGAGAGAGGAGAGAGAAAGAGCGAAGAGAGGGAAGAGGAGAGGGAGGAGAGAGGAGAGAGGGAAGAGAGGGAAGAGGAGAGGGAGGAGAGAGGAGAGAGGAGAGAGAAAGAGCGAAGAGAGGAGAGGAGAGGAGAGGAGGAAGGAGAGAGAGAGGGAAGAGAGGAGGGGGGAGAGAGGGAGGAGGAGAGGGAGGAGAGAGAGGAGAGGGAAGAGGAGAGGAGGAGAGAGAAAGAGCGAAGAGAGCGAAGAGGAGAGGGAGAGGAGAGGGAGGAGAGAGAGGAGAGAGAAGAGAGGGAAGAGAGGGAAGAGGAGAGGAGAGAGAGAGGAGAAGAGGGAGGAGAGAGAGGAGAGAGAAGAGGAGAGGGAGGAGAGAGAGGAGAGAGAAGAGGAGAGGGAGGAGAGGGAGGAGAGAGAAGAGGAGAGGGAGGAGAGAGAAGAGGAGAGGGAGGAGAGAGAAGAGGAGAGGGAGGAGAGAGAGGAGAGAGAAGAGGAGAGGGAGGAGAGAGAGAGGAGAGGGAGGAGAGAGAGGAGAGAGAAGAGAGGGAAGAGAGGGAAGAGAGGGAAGAGGAGAGGAGGAGAGAGAGGAGAAGAGGGAGGAGAGAGAAGAGGAGAGAAGAGAGGGAAGAGGAGAGGGAGGAGAGAGAAGAGGAGAGGGAGGAGGAGAGGGAGGAGAGGGAGGAGGAGAGGGAGGAGAGAGAGGAGAGGGAAGAGGAGAGGGAGGAGAGGGAGGAGAGAGAGGAGAGAGAAGAGGAGAGGGAGGAGAGAGAGGAGAGAGAGGAGGAGAGGGAGGAGAGGGAGGAGGAGAGGGAGGAGAGAGAGGAGAGAGAAGAGGAGAGGGAGGAGAGAGAAAGAGCGAAGGGAGGGAAGAGGAGAGGGAGGAGAGAGAGGAGAGGGAGGAGGAGAGGGAGGAGAGAGAGGAGAGAGAAGAGAGGGAAGAGAGGGAAGAGGAGAGGGAGGAGAGAGAGGAGAGGGAAGAGGAGAGGGAGGAGAGAGAGGAGAGGGAAGAGGAGAGGAGGAGGAGAGAGAGGAGAGAGAAGAGGAGAGGGAGGAGAGAGAGGAGAGGGAGGAGGAGAGGAGGAGAGAGAGGAGAGGGAGGAGAGAGAGGAGAGAGAAGAGCGAAGAGAGGGAAGAGGAGAGGGAGGAGAGAGGAGAGAGGGAAGAGAGGGAAGAGGAGAGGGAGGAGAGAGGAGAGAGGAGAGAGAAAGAGCGAAGAGAGGGAAGAGGAGAGGGAGGAGAGAGAGAGAAGAGAGGGGAGAGAGGGAGGAGGAGAGGGAGGAGAGAGAGGAGAGGGAAGAGGAGAGGGAGGAGAGAGAAAGAGCGAAGAGAGCGAAGAGGAGAGGAGGAGGAGAGGGAGGAGAGAGAGGAGAGAGAAGAGAGGGAAGAGAGGGAGAGGAGGAGGAGGGAGAGAGAGAGGAGAGAGAAGAGGAGAGGGAGGAGAGAGAGGAGAGGGAGGAGGAGAGGGAGGAGAGAGAGGAGAGAGAAAGAGCGAAGAGAGGGAAGAGGAGAGGGAGGAGAGAGGAGAGAGGGAAGAGAGGGAAGAGGAGAGGGAGGAGAGAGGAGAGAGGAGAGAGAAAGAGCGAAGAGAGGGAAGAGGAGAGGGAGGAGAGAGAGAGAAGAGAGGGGAGAGGAGAGGGAGGAGAGAGAGAGAAGAGAGGGAAGAGGAGAGGGGAGGAGAGAGAGAGAAGAGAGGGAAGAGGAGAGGGAGGAGAGAGAGAGAGAAGAGAGGGAAGAGAGGGAAGAGGAGAGGGAGGAGAGAGGAGAGAGGGAAGAGAGGGAAGAGGAGAGGGAGGAGAGAGAGAGAAGAGAGGGAAGAGGAGAGGGAGGAGAGAGGAGAGAGGGAAGAGAGGGAAGAGGAGAGGGAGGAGAGAGAGAGAGAGAAGAGAGGGAAGAGGAGAGGGAGGAGAGAGGGAAGAGAGGGAAGAGGAGAGGGAGGAGAGAGAGAGAAGAGGGAAGAGGAGAGGGAGGAGAGAGAAAGACAAGAGAGGGAAGAGATGTGGATCAATGAAGTGTGTAAGGAAGGATAAGGAGAGAGAGAAGAGAGAAGGAGGATATAAGAGAGAGGGAGGAGGGAGGGGCAAGAGAGAAAGAAGAGAGGAGGAGGAGGAGAGAAGGAGGAGTAAAGGAGAAGAGGATGAGAGGAGGAAGCAGGAAGGAGGAGAGAGAAGAGAGGAGGAGGCATATGTGTGCGGCACAGACTCAGCAGACAGAGGAGGAGAGAAGGAGAGGAGAAGAAGAGGAGGAGAGGAGGAGGAGAAGAGAAGAAGGAGGAGAAGAGGAGGAGAGGAGGAGAAGAGGAGGCGAAGGAGGAGGAGAGGAGGAGAAGGAGGAGGACGAGGAGAGAAGGAGTAGAGCAGAAGAGGAGGAGAAGAGGAGAAGAGGAGGAGAAGGAGGAGAAGGAGGAGAAGAGGAGGAGAAGAGGAGGAGAAGGAGGAGAAGAGGAGGAGAAGAGGAGGAGAAGGAGGAGAAGAGGAGGAGAAGAAGGAGGAGAAGAGGAGGAGAAGAGGAGGAGAAGAGGAGGAGAAGGAGGAGAAGAGGAGGAGAAGAAGGAGGAGAAGAGGAGGAGAAGAGGAGGAGAAGGAGGAGAAGAGCAGGAGAAGGAGGAGAAGAGGAGGAGAAGAGGAGGAGAAGGAGGAGAAGAGGAGGAGAAGGAGGAGAAGAGGAGGAGAAGGAGGAGAAGAGGAGGAGAAGGAGGAGAAGAAGAGGAGAAGAGGAGGAGAAGGAGGTGTGGCACAGACCCAGCAGACAATTCTCCCGTTGGCACAGGGCAGGACGGCTCCATCGTCACTGATCTCCTCCTTCACCACACTGAGAAATACAGAAATACAGAGAATTGAACCCACAACCTCCTGTGTGTGTGTGTGTGTGTGTGTGTGTGCGTGTGTGTGTGTGTGTGTGTGTGTGTGTGTGTGTGTGTGTCAGATCTGATCTCACGGTGATGCAGCTGATCTTTCATTAGGCTATAGAATCAGAACCAGGTCTGAACCAGGACTGAACCAGGTCTAAAGCAGGTCTAAACCAGGTCTGAACCAGGATTAAACCAGGTCTAAACCAGGTCTGAACCAGGACTAAACCAGGTCTAAACCAGGTCTAAACCAGGACTAAACCAGGACTAAACCAGGTCTAAACCAGGTCTAAACCAGGTCTGGATCAAGTCCAGGACTTGAGGCTGAACAGGCGGAAGATCAAAGGGAACGCGATTATTAAAGATTCCCCTGAGTCACGTGGGCTGTGGTCTTTAATCCAGAGACCCACCGGAGATCCTGAACCAGGTCTGAACCAGGACTAACCCAGGACTGGGCCTGACCCGGACTAGACCTAGACTCACCCAAAGTCCCGGTCCTCGGACCTGAAGAAGAACCGTGCGTTGGGTTTGTTCAGCGCCGTCTTCACGTCCAGCAGGGTCACGCGCTGCGCGGGCACGCCGATGCGCACGAGGTACGGCGTGTGCTGGTCCTCGAGGTGGTATATCACGCGCGTCTCGTCCATGGTCCCGGTCCTGGTCTAGACCCGGTCCTGGTCTTGGTCCAGATCTGGTCCTGATGCTGAGGATGCTGCTGCTCACGTAAAAACGTACAGACGCATCACGCACGCACAGCGCTTCCGCCGCGGACACGCCCTTCACAATAAAAGCCTTTTGAATAAATAAATGTTTTAAATCACTCACAACAATAGTGTCTTTTAAATCACATCATTAGTTTTTATCCTCTGACCCTCTAAACCCCGCGGGCACGGCGTAAACCCCGCGGGCACGGCGTAAACCCCGCGGGCACGGTTGAAACAAAGACCCTTTACTCATCGCCCGCAGTGCACGTAATGATTTAACCTTTTAAAATCAAGTGAATAATGTGATTTAAAGACAGCTGAGAGTGTGGTGGATTTATGCTTTTGTCATTTGACTTAGTGAGATATGATCGGAATAAAAATAAAATTAAAATAAATAAATAATGAGAGGAAAATCAAAAATGGCTCCATAGCGCCCCCCACTGGCCGCTAAACTTTGCGCGTGAGCCCTTTACTTCCTGTTTGTGTCTCTGTCCCCGGCTCTGTCCCCGGCTTTGTCCTCGGGGTCCGTCCTCCGGCTCTGTCCCCGTGTCTTTGCCCGCTGACCCTCTCTGTCTCCCGGCGTCTGTCCCGGGCCGTGTCCCTCTGTCCTCCGGACCCACAGCGGGAGGCTCCACTCACTGAATCCGGGCAACAGAGACTCTTCCCCGGCTCAGCCCAGAGCCAGACCTCGATCTTGGACAAATCCACCAGGACTTCGGGACATTGCGGCAGACCTCAGTCCCTGTTCCCCGCGTAGGAGGCTCGTTTCTCGGGTGGACTCAAAGCCGCACTGGCCTTGTTTTTTCCCCGCTGGAGCTGCGGAGACACTGCGGTAAACTTTGGACCGTGTGTCCGGGAAACGGTGCATCTTTCCCGGCTGAGCTTGGAGTGACAGCCCGGTGTCTTCACAGATTCTTGGAGCTAGTGTGAGACAGCGGCACACTTTAAGCCACGTAGCCGGGCCATAGTCCACCTTCCTCGGCCGAGCTCGTAGCGTTTGCGCTCTGGATCTCCAGAGACACCGCGAGACTTGTATCCGAGCAACAGAGCGCCTTCCCCGGCTTGACCTCACAGCAGCAGCCGGTGTCCGTCCGCCCTGATGGATGTCATATTTTCCCTCTGTTTTTACAGTTTATTTGGTCTGTTCTCCGCCTCTTTGGCTCTGGTGTTTTCTACTCGTGTGTTCGGTGAAAGAAGCGAATTATTTGGACTTTAAAGAAACACTAATTGAGCCACTTTGTGACCTCAGCTTAAGCTAATGCTAATGTAGCTAGCCGCGGATAAAGTTTAACACAACACTCCTTAGTTTAATGTTTACGGCCGAGGCGCGGGGTAAAGTTCATTTTTAGTGCCTTTTATTTGTTTTAACTTAATATTTTTCATAACTCAGGGGCTGTAGACTACAAAGTGCACTTTATAACGACCAATATCCCTTTTCTTTGGAAAACCTTATGTTTGTGCCCTAAAGTGTCCTTGGAAACTACTTGAAATGTAAATGTAATTTTATACATTTTAATTAAGAGTCAAATTATTTATTCATAAAAAACCGTTTGACGGTCTAGTCTCTGTTTAGACCCTGGTTCAGACCTGGTTCAGACCTGGTTCAGACCCGGTTTAGACCCGGTTTAGTCCCCGGTTCTGGATCATGTCTTCTCCTCACTCTCGCTCGCTCTGTTGCTGTCGCTCCCTGTCGGCCTCTGGGGGGCGCTGTACTGCCCCCCCTTCAGAGCGCTGCCCCCTGGTGGACGTCGCCTCCGCCTCAAACCACGCCCACTTCCACCTGCGCCACCTGCACCTGGACCTGCAGGTATGCCAGATGCCTTCAAACACTGCTCCCCGTGTGTGAAATCCCCTCCTGTCTTCTCCCTCTGTGTCAGATGCCCTCCCTGTGTGTCAGATGCCCTCCCCGTGTGTCAGATGCCCTCCCCGTGTGTCAGATGCCCTCCCCGTGTGTCAGATGCCCTCCCATCTCCTCTCTGTGTGTGCAGATAAACTTTGCGGTGAAGGAGATGAGTGGGTGGTTGGTTCTGGACTTGTCTCCTCTCCGCTCTGGGGTCCAGACTCTGGTTCTGGACTCTCACCCGTCAGTCCTGGTCCGGTCTGTGGACTTGAAGGACCCAGAGAGACCCCAGGACCCCCCTCAATCGCTGGTCTTCACGTCAGAGGGTTTTTCAGAGTTTGGGTCGGCGCTGAAGGTGGTTCTGCCGGAGCTCAGAGCCGGGAGAGAGGTCCAGGTCACGGTCAGATACAGCACCACCGACGGGCCGGCCGTGAGTCTGTACACACTGTACTCTGTCAACATTTACTTAGACCCGGTTTAGACCTGGTTTAGACCTGGTGTAGACCTGGTGTAGACCTGGTGTAGACCTGGTGTAGACCCAGTTTAGACCTGGTTTAGACCTGGTTTAGACCTGGTTTAGACCTGGTTTAGACCTGGGGGGTGTTCCGTGAAGCTAAAGCCAAACTCTGGCTTATTTGGCCAATTCAGGCTCGTCAAAGCTTCAGTTCCACCAAAGTGACAAACCAGAGGCGACGCTCCTGCAGAAACAAACACCCTGTTCTCTCCTTCATCACGTCTGTTCTCTCCTTCATCACGTCTGTTCTCCTTCATCACGTCTGTTCTCTCCATCATCACGTCTGTTCTCCTTCATCACGTCTGTTCTCCTTCATCACGTCTGTTCTCTCCATCATCACGTCTGTTCTCTCCTTCATCACGTCTGTTCTCTCCATCATCACGTCTGTTCTCCTTCATCACGTCTGTTCTCCATCATCACGTCTGTTCTCTCCTTCATCACGTCTGTTCTCCTTCATCACGTCTGTTCTCTCCATCATCACGTCTGTTCTCCTTCATCACGTCCGTCTGTTCTCTCCATCATCACGTCTGTTCTCTCCTTCATCACGTCTGTTCTCTCCATCATCACGTCTGTTCTCCTTCATCACGTCTGTTCTCCATCATCACGTCTGTTCTCTCCTTCATCACGTCTGTTCTCCTTCATCACGTCTGTTCTCTCCATCATCACGTCTGTTCTCCTTCATCACGTCTGTTCTCTCCTTCATCACGTCTGTTCTCTCCTTCATCACGTCTGTTCTCTCCTTCATCACGTCTGTTCTCTCCTTCATCACGTCTGTTCTCTCCTTCATCACATCTGTTCTCTCCTTCATCACGTCTGTTCTCTCCTTCATCACGTCTGTTCTCTCCTTCATCACGTCTGTTCTCTCCTTCATCATGTCTGTTCTCTCCATCACGTCTGTTCTCTCCTTCATCACGTCTGTTCTCTCCATCATCACGTCTGTCTGTTCTCTCCTTCATCACGTCTGTTCTCCTTCATCACGTCTGTTCTCTCCTTCATCACGTCTGTTCTCTCCATCATCACGTCTGTTCTCTCCTTCATCACGTCTGTTCTCTCCATCATCACGTCTGTTCTCTCCTTCATCACGTCTGTTCTCTCCTTCATCACGTCTGTTCTCTCCATCATCACGTCTGTTCTCTCCATCATCACGTCTGTTCTCTCCTTCATCACGTCTGTTCTCTCCATCATCACGTCTGTTCTCTCCTTCATCACGTCTGTTCTCTCCTTCATCACGTCTGTTCTCTCCATCAGTCTGTTCTCTCCTTCATCACGTCTGTTCTCTCCTTCATCACGTCTGTTCTCTCCTTCATCACGTCTGTCTGTTCTCTCCTTCATCACGTCTGTTCTCTCCTTCATCATGTCTGTCTTTTCTCTCCATCATCACGTCTGTTCTTTCCATCATCACGTCTGTTCTCTCCATCATCACGTCTGTTCTCTCCTTCATCACGTCTGTTCTCTCCTTCATCACGTCTGTCTGTTCTCTCCTTCATCACGTCTGTCTGTTCTCTCCTTCATCACGTCTGTCTGTTCTCTCCTTCATCACGTCTGTTCTCTCCTTCATCACGTCTGTTCTCTCCTTCATCACGTCTGTTCTCTCCTTCATCACGTCTGTTCTCTCCATCATCACGTCTGTTCTCCTTCATCACGTCCGTCTGTTCTCTCCATCATCACGTCTGTTCTCTCCTTCATCACGTCTGTTCTCTCCTTCATCACGTCTGTCTGTTCTCTCCTTCATCACGTCTGTCTGTTCTCTCCTTCATCACGTCTGTTCTCCTTCATCACGTCTGTCTGTTCTCTCCTTCATCACGTCTGTCTGTTCTCTCCTTCATCACGTCTGTTCTCTCCTTCATCACGTCTGTTCTCCTTCATCACGTCTGTTCTCTCCTTCATCACGTCTGTTCTCTCCATCATCACGTCTGTTCTCTCCTTCATCACGTCTGTTCTCTCCTTCATCACGTCTGTCTGTTCTCTCCTTCATCACGTCTGTTCTCTCCTTCATCACGTCTGTCTGTTCTCTCCTTCATCACGTCTGTTCTCTCCTTCATCACGTCTGTTCTCCTTCATCACGTCTGTTCTCTCCTTCATCACGTCTGTTCTCTCCATCATCACGTCTGTTCTCTCCTTCATCACGTCTGTTCTCTCCTTCATCACGTCTGTTCTCTCCTTCATCACGTCTGTCTGTTCTCTCCTTCATCACGTCTGTTCTCCTTCATCACGTCTGTTCTCTCCATCATCACGTCTGTTCTCCTTCATCACGTCTGTTCTCCTTCATCACGTCTGTTCTCCTTCATCACGTCTGTTCTCTCCATCATCACGTCTGTTCTCCTTCATCACGTCTGTTCTCTCCTTCATCACGTCTGTTCTCTCCTTCATCACGTCTGTTCTCTCCATCATCACGTCTGTTCTCCTTCATCACGTCTGTTCTCTCCATCATCACGTCTGTTCTCCTTCATCACGTCTGTTCTCTCCTTCATCACGTCTGTTCTCTCCTTCATCACGTCTGTTCTCTCCATCAGTCTGTTCTCTCCTTCATCACGTCTGTTCTCTCCTTCATCACGTCTGTCTGTTCTCTCCTTCATCACGTCTGTTCTCTCCTTCATCATGTCTGTCTTTTCTCTCCATCATCACGTCTGTTCTCTCCTTCATCACGTCTGTTCTTTCCATCATCACGTCTGTTCTCTCCATCATCACGTCTGTTCTCTCCTTCATCACGTCTGTTCTCCTTCATCACGTCTGTTCTCTCCTTCATCACGTCTGTCTGTTCTCTCCTTCATCACGTCTGTTCTCCTTCATCACGTCTGTTCTCTCCATCATCACGTCTGTTCTCCTTCATCACGTCTGTTCTCCTTCATCACGTCTGTTCTCCTTCATCACGTCTGTTCTCTCCATCATCACGTCTGTTCTCCTTCATCACGTCTGTTCTCTCCTTCATCACGTCTGTTCTCTCCTTCATCACGTCTGTTCTCTCCATCATCACGTCTGTTCTCCTTCATCACGTCTGTTCTCTCCTTCATCACGTCTGTTCTCTCCATCACGTCTGTTCTCTCCTTCATCACGTCTGTTCTCTCCATCATCACGTCTGTTCTCCTTCATCACGTCTGTTCTCTCCATCATCACGTCTGTTCTCCTTCATCACGTCTGTTCTCTCCATCATCACGTCTGTTCTCTCCTTCATCACGTCTGTTCTCTCCTTCATCACATCTGTTCTCTCCTTCATCACGTCTGTTCTCTCCTTCATCACGTCTGTTCTCTCCTTCATCACGTCTGTTCTCTCCTTCATCATGTCTGTTCTCTCCATCACGTCTGTTCTCTCCTTCATCACGTCTGTTCTCTCCATCATCACGTCTGTTCTCCTTCATCACGTCTGTTCTCTCCTTCATCACGTCTGTTCTCTCCATCATCACGTCTGTTCTCTCCTTCATCACGTCTGTTCTCTCCATCATCACGTCTGTTCTCTCCTTCATCACGTCTGTTCTCTCCATCATCACGTCTGTTCTCTCCTTCATCACGTCTGTTCTCTCCTTCATCACGTCTGTTCTCTCCATCAGTCTGTTCTCTCCTTCATCACGTCTGTTCTCTCCTTCATCACGTCTGTCTGTTCTCTCCTTCATCACGTCTGTTCTCTCCTTCATCATGTCTGTCTTTTCTCTCCATCATCACGTCTGTTCTCTCCTTCATCACGTCTGTTCTCTCCATCATCACGTCTGTTCTCTCCATCATCACGTCTGTTCTCTCCTTCATCACGTCTGTTCTCTCCTTCATCACGTCTGTCTGTTCTCTCCTTCATCACGTCTGTCTGTTCTCTCCTTCATCACGTCTGTCTGTTCTCTCCTTCATCACGTCTGTTCTCTCCTTCATCACGTCTGTTCTCTCCTTCATCACGTCTGTTCTCTCCTTCATCACGTCTGTTCTCTCCATCATCACGTCTGTTCTCCTTCATCACGTCCGTCTGTTCTCTCCATCATCACGTCTGTTCTCTCCATCATCACGTCTGTTCTCTCCTTCATCACGTCTGTTCTCTCCTTCATCACGTCTGTTCTCTCCTTCATCACGTCTGTTCTCTCCATCATCACGTCTGTTCTCTCCTTCATCACGTCTGTTCTCTCCTTCATCACGTCTGTTCTCTCCTTCATCACGTCTGTCTGTTCTCTCCTTCATCACGTCTGTCTGTTCTCTCCTTCATCACGTCTGTCTGTTCTCTCCTTCATCACGTCTGTTCTCTCCTTCATCACGTCTGTCTGTTCTCTCCTTCATCACGTCTGTTCTCTCCTTCATCACGTCTGTTCTCTCCTTCATCACGTCTGTTCTCTCCTTCATCACGTCTGTTCTCTCCTTCATCACGTCCGTCTGTTCTCTCCTTCATCACGTCCGTCTGTTCTCTCCTTCATCACGTCCGTCTGTTCTCTCCTTCATCACGTCTGTTCTCTCCTCTCCTTCATCACGTCTGTTCTCTCCTTCATCACGTCTGTTCTCTCCTTCATCACGTCTGTTCTCTCCTTCATCACGTCCGTCTGTTCTCTCCTTCATCACGTCCGTCTGTTCTCTCCTTCATCACGTCCGTCTGTTCTCTCCTTCATCACGTCTGTTCTCTCCTCTCCTTCATCACGTCTGTTCTCTCCTTCATCACGTCCGTCTGTTCTCTCCTTCATCACGTCCGTCTGTTCTCTCCTTCATCACGTCCGTCTGTTCTCTCCTTCATCACGTCTGTTCTCTCCATCATCACATCTGTTCTCTCCATCATCACGTCTGTCTGTTCTCTCCATCACGTCCTCCATTAACCATCTATAAACGACACCGTAAAAACTTCAATGAGCAAGCCTTCTTGCATGATCTGGCAGAAGAAAAATGGCACAGAATTAACCTTATTCCTTCTGTTGAGAATGCATGGTCTCATTTCAAAAACACATTCATCTCTATTCTGAACAGACACGCTCCCTTAAAAATGGTCAGAATTAAAAATTGTTTCAGCCCCTGGATCAGCACTGAGCTGACTGAGCTGATCCGTCTCAAACACACTCTCTGGCACAAAGCTCGGGCATCCAAGACCCTTATTGACTGGCAGTCCTTCAGATCAGCCAGGAATCGCTGCACACAGTCAATCAGAAAGGCAAAGTCTGAATACTATAAAAATCAATTCCTAAAATGTAGCTCAAACCCTAGAAAATTCTGGCAGACAGTTAAAACCATGGAAAATAAAAATTCATCTGCACATTTTCCAATTGCAATTAAATCTGAGGAAATTATAGTTTCAGACAAGACCACCATGGTAAATATGCTCAATAAACATTTCATCCAATCTGGTCATGCCTTCACTACTGCCACGCCCACTGCTTTGGTCAGTTCCTCTGACTCATTACCTAATCATAACTCCCTCCCTTCAACCGTCCCTCCTTTTGCATTTCAACTCCTACAGGAGAATGAGGTGCTCAGGGAGCTTCTTAAGCTGGACACTCATAAATCAGCTGGGCTGGATACATTGGATCCCTTCTTTCTGCAGCTAGCAGCACCCATCATCGCTGCACCCATTACTCACCTGTTTAACCTCTCACTACAAACCTGTCACCCCACTCTTCAAAGGGGGTGATAGTCTAGACCAGGGGTCGGCTCCAGAGCCGCATGCGGCTCTTTCATCGTTCTGTGTGGCTCCCTGTGACTTTGGAAAATAATAATGAGTATTTAATTACATTGTATTTTTATTTTAGTTTGTTCGTTTTGAAATGTAAATCTAAAATTGTAGATAATGGTAATCTTGTAACATTTAAATAAAACATTTTTAATATTTTTGTCGCTCAAAACATGCATCAAAGTCGCCGATGTGCGCCACCCGCACACACTGGCAGCCCGGACTTACCGGCACCTACATCAGCAGGATGATTTTCAGCCCAATGATGATAAATCCAAGAAAAGAAAAGTTTGTGAAGAAAACAGAACGCTTAATGCTTCTGTCGGACTAAAGGGCAGGACTCAGTGGAATATGCGTGTTCTTTCTGTGACTGAGGGATGTTCTGCCTATGGTGAGTCTGTTCTGTGCTTCTATCGCGTTGGAGATGTTCATGTTAAACTTTTCAGAGATTATACGTGTGCAGGTCGTACGTGTGCAGCGCAGTTCTTTATTTCACTCATGCACTTTATTTATGTTGCTACTGTTGTGATGAAAAGACTGAAAGGTGTAAATAATTCTCTTCAGACTCGCTCTTATGAGCTGTAGTGGAGGATGGTGCTTGTTGTAGTCCGTTTTCTGGGAGTTGTAGTTTTGTCTGTAGTTCCTCTGGTTAGCGCTGGTTTAGAGTCAAAAGGGTTTTGTGGCTCCGGGTGTTTCGGTCCAAATGGCTCTTTGAGTATTTAAGGTTGCCGTTTGAGACCAAAAATAAATAGGTGAATTGAATATCTGACCACAAAAATTGTGTTCGACTAATTTTCATATTCGATTACATCGACTACGTCGAATAATCGCGGCAGCACTAGTTCTCTCCTTCATCACGTCTGTTCTCTCCTTCATCACGTCTGTTCTCTCCTTCATCACGTCTGTTCTCTCCTTCATCACGTCTGTTCTCTCCTTCATCACGTCTGTTCTCTCCTTCATCACGTCCGTCTGTTCTCTCCATCATCACGTCTGTTCTCTCCTTCATCACGTCTGTTCTCTCCTTCATCACGTCCGTCTGTTCTCTCCTTCATCACGTCTGTTCTCTCCTTCATCACGTCTGTTCTCTCCTTCATCACGTCTGTTCTCTCCTTCATCACGTCTGTTCTCTCCTTCATCACGTCTGTTCTCTCCTTCATCACGTCTGTTCTCTCCTTCATCACGTCTGTCTGTTCTCTCCTTCATCACGTCTGTTCTCTCCTTCATCACGTCTGTTCTCTCCTCTCCTTCATCACGTCTGTTCTCTCCTTCATCACGTCTGTCTGTTCTCTCCTTCATCACGTCTGTCTGTTCTCTCCTTCATCACGTCTGTCTGTTCTCTCCTTCATCACGTCTGTCTGTTCTCTCCTTCATCACGTCTGTTCTCTCCTTCATCATGTCTCTCTCTCTCTCTCTCTTCATTCCCTCGTTTCTTGCTCTGTGTCAAACTGAAACACGTCGGTTCAGATTTTATCGTTTCTTCTCGTTTCTTCTCGGCGACATGTGAAGAGTTCAGTTCCAGCTTCACTTTTACAAACAGCAGAACTTCAGCTCCACACGAACGACCAAGAATCGAGAGGAGGAGACTTCATCCTCCAGGAGCATCAACCAGACTCCACCTGCAGCCAGACTCCTCCACCGCGGAGCGACCGGGAGAGGAGGAGCGACCGGGAGAGGAGGAGGAGCGACCGGGAGAGGAGGAGGAGCGACCGGGAGAGGAGGAGGAGCGACCGGGAGAGGAGGAGGAGAGACCGAGAGAGGAGGAGCGACCGGGAGAGGAGGAGGAGCGACCGGGAGAGGAGGAGGAGCGACCGGGAGAGGGAGAGGAGAGACCGAGAGAGGAGGAGCGACCGGGAGAGGAGGAGGAGCGACCGGGAGAGGGAGAGGAGCGACTGGGAGAGGGAGAGGAGGAGGAGCGACCGGAAGAGGAGGAGGAGCGACCGGGAGAGGGAGAGGAGCGACTGGGAGAGGGAGAGGAGGAGGAGCGACCGGGAGAGGGAGAGGAGGAGGAGCGACCGGGAGACGGAGGAGGAGAGACCGAGAGAGGGAGACGGAGGAGGAGCGACCGGGAGAGGAGGAGGAGCGACCGGGAGAGGAGGAGGAGCGACCGGAAGAGGAGGAGGAGCGACCGGGAGAGGGAGAGGAGGAGGAGCGACCGGGAGAGGGAGAGGAGGAGGAGTGACCGGGAGAGGAGGAGGAGTGACCGGGAGAGGGAGAGGAGGAGGAGTGACCGGGAGAGGGAGAGGAGGAGGAGTGACCGGGAGAGGGAGAGGAGGAGGAGTGACCGGGAGAGGGAGAGGAGGAGGAGTGACCGGGAGAGGAGGAGGAGTGACCGGGAGAGGGAGAGGAGGAGGAGTGACCGGGAGAGGAGGAGGAGTGACCGGGAGAGGAGGAGGAGTGACCGGGAGAGGAGGAGGAGCGACCGGGAGAGGAGGAGGAAGGACCGGGAGAGGAGGAGGAGCGACCGGGAGAGCAGGAGGAGTGACCGGGAGAGGAGGAGGAGTGACCAGGAGAGGAGGAGGAGCGACCGGGAGAGGAGGAGGAAGGACCAGGAGAGGAGGAGGAAGAGGAGGAGGAGAGGAGGAGGAGGAGTCATGTCTTTCCTCTCGTTCCTCACATCAGAATGAGCGGAAAAGTTCTTGTCGTTTGTCGCTGTGGCTCGTTTAATCGGATCTTTATAAAAGTCACTTTGGTCCATTTTTCGTGGTGTCGCTGCTCCACAGATCTGACCTTCTCAGAGTCTCCACAAGCACAAAGTGAAGCTTCAGCTTCAGGCCTGAGCTTTGGTCAGACTCAGACCTGAGGCTGAAGCTGAAGCTGGAGCCAGTTTCAGATCAGAGTTTCAGGATAAGACTGGACTTATTAAGCGACTTCGATGGAACACCCCCCAGGTTAATTCCTGGTTTAGACCTGATTTAGGACAGGTTTAGTCCTGTTATAATCCAAATCTGGTTTAGTCCTGCGTTAGTCCAGCTCTAGTGTCGGTTTAGTCCTGGGATTTGTCCAGTTTTAAGATCTGCAAGTTCAAAATCTCACATATTGTTTCTGTAATCCTTCTCTGCTTCAGTCCTGTTATAGTCCTGTTATAGTCCTGGTCTGGTTTAGTCCTGTTATAGTCCTGTGACAGTCCTGGTTTGGTTCCAGGTGTGGTGGTTGGATCCGGAGCTCACCTGTGGACAGACGCGCCCCCTGGTGTTCACTCAGGGACACTGTGTGTGTAACCGCTCATTCTTCCCCTGCTTCGACACGCCGGCGGTGAAGAGCCCCTACAGCGCCACCATCAGGGTACGGTGAGACTGCAGTGTGTGGCAAAGTGGTTAGCTCTCAGATAGGCCTGGAGAACCCTGGAGAACCCTGGAGAACTCTGGAGAACCCTGGAGAATCCTGGAGAACTCTGTGGCAGATTCTGTTTTTAAAGACTTCTCCACACTTCTGCTCCTCAGATGTTTGTCCTTCTCTTTCTTTGTTTGGGATCAGCTCCACAAACTCGTCACATGAATCTTCAGGTTTAAAGTCGTTTCAGCTCAAACTCTCTCGTCTTTGGGGTTGAATCATGGCTCCACTTTTTGAAGCCATTGCAAAAAAATCATGTGACTTTAGTTTATTTCTCTTGACAGAGAAGACCAGGACTGAACTAGGACTAAACTAAGTCTGAACCAAGACTAAACTAGGACTAAACTAGGACTAAACTAGGACTAAACTAGGACTAAACCAAGACTGAACCAAGACTGAACCAAGACTAAACCAGGACTAAACCAGGACTAAACCAGGACTGAACCAGGTCTAAACCAGGACTGAACCAGGTCTAAACCAGGACTAAACCCAAGACTAAACCAAGACTGAACCAGGACTGAACCAGGACTGAATCAGGACTGAACCAGGACTGAACCAGGACTAAACCAGGACCAAACTTATTTTCTTTCTCCTGACAGAAGAGTCTGAACTTTGTGTCAGTTTTTGTTTCATGTGGAGAGTTCCAGAATCACAGATCTGATCCATAAACCAGGTCACACACCTGCACCTGACACTTACAGTGAACTCCACCTGACACTCTCACCTGTCTCACCTGACACTCTCATTATATTTCTCTCCTCTGTTCTAATGTCGTTTCCTCGTCTCACACCTGGAGTTGTGTTTGTTTCAGTCACATGTTTAACATGAGTTCTTCTCTCAGACTGAAAACACTCTGTTGGTGGAACAGAGCGTTTGGAGCTTTGGAGATGTTGACAGACTAATAATAAAGTTTTACTCAAATGTCATGAGCTTTGGGTAATGACCGAAAGGACAAGATCACAGATACAAGCGGCTGAAATGAGTTTCCTCCGCAGAGTGGCTGGGCGCTCCCTTAGAGATCGGGTGAGGAGCTCAGTCACACAGGAGGAGCTCGGAGTAGAGCCGCTGCTCCTCCACGTCGAGAGGAGCAGCTGAGGGGAGGGCATCTGTTCTGGATGCCGCCTGGACGCCTCCCTCAGGAGGTGTTCCGGGCATGTCCCACTGGGAGGAGGTCCCGGGGAAGACCCAGGACACACTGGAGGGACTATGTCTTTCTCTGGCCTGGGAACACCTTGGGGTCCCCCCGGAGGAGCTGGAGGAAGTGTCCGGGGTGAAGGAAGTCTGGGAGTCCCTGTTTAGACTGTTGCCCCCGTGACCCAGCCCCGGATAAGCGGAAGAAAATGGATGGATACTGAAACGTGTGTGAATGAAACATAACTCCAGGTCTGTTTGTGAGGAGGACACAGTGTTAGAACATGGATTAAGGCTCAGAGGAGTTTGTTTGTGTGATACAGGAGCTTTAAACCCAGAGATGTGGTGATGTCACGTGACTCTGATGTGACGGTGTGGTGGTTTCTGTTGGTGCTGCAGGTTCCAGATGGGTTCACAGTTCTCATGAGTGCGTCTCGGAGTTCGTTTTGTCGAGAAGAGCGTGTGTTCCAGTTCTGGATGGATGAGCCGGTGCCGTCGTACCTCGTAGCTCTGGTGTGTGGAGAACTACAACACCACGACCTCGGGCCCAGGTGAGCGAGGGAGGGCATCTGACACAATCTGACACACGGGGAGGGCATCTGGCTCTGTAGTGGGTGTGTCTAACCCTCTCCTCCTCTCTGATTGGTCAGGAGCAGAGTGTGGGCGGAGCCGTGCCTGCTGTCCTGTGCGGTGCAGAAGCTAGGGGGCAGTGTGGAGCGGTGGCTGAGTGTGGCGGAGCGTCTGTTCGGGCCGTACCTGTGGGGCAGGTGAGGTCACAGGTCAGATCTTTGACCATGTTATCCACTTTTATTACACTATATTATTATTCTGGAAGTTTCCGTGGGCGCCGCTGTCATCATGGGGGCCGGTCGTCACAGATCAGTTCAGGCCGGACGATAAAGGCGTTTTAAATCCTCCGAGGATCAGAACAGCGACGTGTGGGTCACTGAACATTTCACTCAAATGATCCGACTTTATGTCAGATTTACGTGAGTGGGATTCCTGTTTAACCGGACGTGCCTCCACAAGAGGGCGCCGTTTAGGAGCGTTTAGAGACAAAAGTGGGCGGGGCCGAATGAGGTGAATAGTATTTGGAGTGATTCATGTTTGAGTAACCTTTAATAGTTTTCAGCTCCACTGTGACACTCCCACTGTGACACTGTGACACTCCCACTGTGACACGCCCACTGTGACACGCCCCCTGTGACACGCCTACTGTGACACTCCCACTGTGACACGCCCACTGTGACACGCCCCCTGTGACACTCCCACTGTGACACTCCCACTGTGACACGCCCACTGTGACACGCCCACTGTGACACGCCCACTGTGACACGCCCACTGTGACACTGTGACACGCCCCCTGTGACACTCCCCCTGTGACACGCCCACTGTGACATTGTGACACGCCCACTGTGACACTCCCACTGTGACACTCCCACTGTGACACGCCCACTGTGACACTCCCACTGTGACACGCCCACTGTGACACTCCCACTGTGACACTGTTACACTCCCACTGTGACACGCCCACTGTGACACTCCCACTGTGACACTGTGACACTCCCACTGTGACACTCCCACTGTGACACGCCCACTGTGACACTCCCACTGTGACACGCCCACTGTGACATTGTGACACGCCCACTGTGACACTCCCACTGTGACACTCCCACTGTGACACACCCACTGTGACACTCCCACTGTGACACTGTGACACTCCCACTGTGACACGCCCACTGTGACACTCCCACTGTGACACGCCCACTGTGACGTCACTTCCTTCTCCAGTTCGATGTTCTTCATGGTGACACTCGTAGGTTTGGGCGTCGCGTCGTCGTTTTGGTCCAAATGTAAAAAAACGCTCTGCTCTAGTGCAGCTGTCCACAGGAGGGAGGGGCCACAGGGGGAGGGGCCACAGGGGGAGGGGCCACAGGAGGGAGGGGCCACAGGAGGGAGGGGCCACAGGGGGAGGGGCCACAGGAGGGAGGGGCCACAGGGGGAGGGGCCACAGGGTCACTTCCTGGTTCACAGACGATGGATTTACAACACAGAACACAGAGGACTTATGCACTACATCTGCACTGGAGCAAGACACATTTTACTGAACTCTCCCCGCCGCTCCTCCTCTCGCTCCTTCCTGCCTCTGTCCTACTCTCTTTCTTTCCTCTTTCTCCCCTCTCCTTTTCTCTTCTTTCTTTCCTCTCCCCGCCCCTCCCTCCCTTTCACAGATGTGACGTGGTCTTCCTCCCTCCCTCCTTTCCGATCGTTGCCATGGAGAATCCGTGTCTGACCTTCATCATCTCATCCATCCTGGAGAGCTCCGAGTTCCTCCTCATCGACGTGATCCACGAGATCGCTCACGGATGGTTCGGGAACGCCGTCACCAACGCCACGTGGGAGGAGATGTGGCTGAGCGAGGGGCTGGCCACGTACGCCCAGAGACGCATCACCACCGAGGCCTATGGTACCAGGAATCTAACCCACAACCTCCACACAACACAGGGGAATCTAACCCACAACCTCCACACTAACCTCCACACTAACACAGGGGATCTAACCCACAACCTCCACACTAACACAGGGGATCTAACCCACAACCTCCACACTAACACAGGGGATCTAACCCACAACCTCCACACTAACACAGGGGAATCTAACCCACAACCTCCACACTAACCTCCACACTAACACAGGGGATCTAACCCACAACCTCCACACTAACACAGGGGAATCAAACCCACAACCTCCACACTAACACAGGGGATCTAACCCACAACCTCCACACTAACCTCCACACTAACACAGGGGATCTAACCCACAACCTCCACACTAACACAGGGGATCTAACCCACAACCTCCACACAACACAGGGGAATCAAACCCACAACCTCTCCAGTTCAGTTTGTGTGTATAAAGCGTGGCCCCTCTCTCTGTACCTGCTGCTGTCAGGCTCCTCACTCTAACCTTTGACCTTTGACCCTCTACATGACCCTGGGGTTTGGAGTTCAACATTTTCTCCTAAATACAGATCTGAACATTAAGAACGGACCAATCAGACGCCTTCTTTCCCCGAGCTCACGTTAGCGTTAGCGACAGGTTTGATTGACAGTGCTGTAACTGCTAACCTCGATGAGCTTCGTTTGGCGCCTGTGGTGACGTCAGAACATCAGTTACAGACAGAGTGGAGACAGGTGTGCTCAGGTGCTTCAGTCCTGGTTCAGTCCTGTTTTAGTCCTGGTTTAGTCCTGGTTAAGTCCCTGGTTCAGTCCTGGTTCAGTCCTGGTTCAGTCCTGGTTAAGTCCCTGGTTCAGTCCTGGTTCAGTCCTGGTTCAGTCCTGGTTCAGTCCTGGTTTAGTCCTGGTTCAGTCCTGGTTCAGTCCTGGCTCAGTCCTGGCTCAGTCCTGGTTCAGTCCTGGTTTAGTCCTGGTTCAGTCCTGGTTTAGTCCTGGTTCAGTCCTGGTTCAGTCCTGGTCTTGTGTATTTTCAGGTGAGGCGTTCACGTGTCTTGAGACGGTGGTTCGTTTGGACGCTCTGCACCGACAGCTGCGACTGCTCGGAGATAACAGCCCCGTGAGCAAACTGCACGTCCCCCTGGAACCAGGTGAGTCCCCCCCTGGAGCCGGGCGAGACTGTACTGTGGGTACAAGTCTGTACGAGGCTCCGCCCACAAGTCTATGTCCCCCAGGCTCCCACAGTACGAGTCTGTACGAGGCTCCGCCCACAAGTCTACGTCCCCCAGGCTCCACATGACAATTCTCCATAAATACACAAAAACATGAGACAAAACTGAACAGAACAACTGGACAAACCTGATGTGATGCAGAAGTTTCATTAGTGCGACGCACACTGAGTGTGTTGGGATAGAGCTCTGAAGGGGGAGGGACTTAGCACAGAGAGGCTGAGTGTGTTGGGATAGAGCTCTGAAGGGGGAGGGACTTAGCACAGAGAGGCTGAGTGTGTTGGGATAGAGCTCTGAAGGGGGAGGGACTTAGCACAGAGAGGCTGAGTGTGTTGGGATAGAGCTCTGAAGGGGGAGGGACTTAGCACAGAGAGCAAAGGGAGGGGGGATGTGAATCCGTTGGTTTGGTGAATTTAACATTTTCAATAATACAATAATAAAAGGACCATGTTGATCTGAATATGTGACGTGTTCCAGTTAAAACCCCACAGAGTCACAAACCTCCTCTTTGTGTGTGGTGTGACCTTTGACCTCTGACCTCTGTGTTTTAGGGGTGAACCCGAGCTCTCTGATGAACCTGTTCACGTACGAGAAGGGATTTTGTTTTGTGTCGTATCTGTGTGAGCTGAGCGGAGACAGAGACCGCTTCGACGCCTTTCTCAGGGTATGTCCACTGTCCACTCCACTGTCCTCTGTCCACTGTCCACTCCACTGTCCTCTGTCCTCTCCTCTGTCCACTGTCCACTGTCCACTCCACTGTCCACTCCACTGTCCACTCCACTGTCCTCTGTCCACTGTCCACTCCACTGTCCTCTGTCCTCTCCTCTGTCCACTGTCCTCTCCTCTGTCCACTGTCCACTGTCCACTCCACTGTCCACTCCACTGTCCTCTGTCCACTGTCCTCTCCTCTGTCCACTGTCCTCTCCTCTGTCCACTGTCCTCTCCACTGTCCACTGTCCACTCCACTGTCCTCTGTCCACTGTCCACTCCACTGTCCACTGTCCACTCCACTGTCCTCTGTCCACTGTCCACTCCACTGTCCACTCCACTGTCCTCTGTCCACTGTCCACTCCACTGTCCACTGTCCACTCCACTGTCCTCTGTCCACTGTCCACTCCACTGTCCACTGTCCACTGTCCACTCCACTGTCCTCTGTCCACTGTCCACTCCACTGTCCACTCCACTGTCCACTGTCCACTCCACTGTCCTCTGTCCTCTCCTCTGTCCACTGTCCTCTCCTCTGTCCACTGTCCACTCCACTGTCCTCTGTCCTCTCCTCTGTCCACTGTCCACTGTCCACTCCACTGTCCTCTGTCCACTGTCCTCTCCACTGTCCTCTGTCCACTGTCCACTCCACTGTCCTCTGTCCACTGTCCACTCCACTGTCCACTGTCCTCTCCACTGTCCTCTGTCCTCTCCTCTGTCCACTGTCCTCTCCTCTGTCCACTGTCCACTCCTCTGTCCTCTGTCCACTGTCCACTCCACTGTCCTCTGTCCACTGTCCACTCCACTGTCCCCTGTCCTCTCCTCTGTCCACTGTCCACTCCACTGTCCTCTGTCCTCTCCTCTGTCCACTGTCCACTCCACTGTCCACTGTCCACTCCACTGTCCTCTGTCCTCTCCTCTGTCCACTGTCCTCTCCTCTGTCCTCTCCTCTGTCCACTGTCCACTCCACTGTCCACTCCACTGTCCTCTGTCCTCTCCTCTGTCCACTCCACTGTCCTCTGTCCTCTCCTCTGTCCTCTGTCCTCTCTCCTCTCCACTGTCCTCTGTCCTCTCTCCTCTCCACTGTCCTCTGTCCTCTCCTCTGTCCACTGTCCTCTCCTCTGTCCTCTCCTCTGTCCACTGTCCACTCCACTGTCCACTCCACTGTCCTCTGTCCTCTCCTCTGTCCACTCCACTGTCCTCTGTCCACTGTCCACTCCTCTGTCCACTGTCCACTGTCCTCTCCTCTGTCCTCTGTCCTCTCTCCTCTCCACTGTCCTCTGTCCTCTCTCTCCACTGTCCTCTGTCCTCTCCTCTGTCCACTGTCCTCTCCTCTGTCCACTGTCCACTCCACTGTCCACTGTCCACTCCACTGTCCACTCCACTGTCCTCTGTCCTCTCCTCTGTCCACTCCACTGTCCTCTGTCCTCTCCTCTGTCCTCTGTCCTCTCTCCTCTCCACTGTCCTCTGTCCTCTCTCCTCTCCACTGTCCTCTGTCCTCTCCTCTGTCCACTGTCCTCTCCTCTGTCCTCTCCTCTGTCCACTGTCCACTCCACTGTCCACTCCACTGTCCTCTGTCCTCTCCTCTGTCCACTCCACTGTCCTCTGTCCACTGTCCACTCCTCTGTCCACTGTCCACTGTCCTCTCCTCTGTCCTCAGTCCTCTCTCCTCTCCACTGTCCTCTGTCCTCTCCTCTGTCCACTGTCCACTCCTCTGTCCACTGTCCACTCCACTGTCCACTCCACTGTCCTCTGTCCTCTCCTCTGTCCACTGTCCACTCCTCTGTCCACTGTCCACTCCACTGTCCACTCCACTGTCCTCTGTCCTCTCCTCTGTCCACTCCACTGTCCTCTGTCCTCTCCACTGTCCTCTCCTCTGTCCTCTGTCCTCTCCTCTGTCCACTGTCCTCTCTCCTCTCCACTGTCCTCTGTCCTCTCCTCTGTCCACTGTCCACTCCACTGTCCTCTCCTCTGTCCACTGTCCACTCCACTGTCCTCTGTCCTCTCCTCTGTCCTCTCCTCTGTCCACTCCTCTGTCCACTGTCCACTCCACTGTCCACTCCACTGTCCTCTGTCCTCACCTCTGTCCTCTCCACTGTCCTCTGTCCTCTCCACTGTCCTCTGTCCTCTCCTCTGTCCTCTCCTCTGTCCTCTGTCCTCTCCTCTGTCCTCTCCTCTGTCCTCTCCTCTGTCCTCTGTCCTCTCCACTGTCCTCTGTCCTCTGTCCTCTCCTCTGTCCTCTCCTCTGTCCTCTGTCCTCTCCTCTGTCCTCTCCTCTGTCCTCTCCTCTGTCCTCTGTCCTCTCCTCTGTCCTCTCCTCTGTCCTGTCCACTCCACTGTCCTCTGTCCTCTCCACTGTCCTCTCCTCTGTCCTCTGTCCTCTCCTCTGTCCACTGTCCTCTCTCCTCTCCACTGTCCTCTGTCCTCTCCTCTGTCCTCTCCACTGTCCTCTGTCCTCTTCTCTGTCCTCTCCTCTGTCCTCTGTCCTCTCCTCTGTCCTCTGTCCTCTCCTCTGTCCTCTCCTCTGTCCTCTCCTCTGTCCTCTGTCCTCTCCTCTGTCCTCTGTCCTCTCCTCTGTCCTCTGTCCTCTCCACTGTCCTCTGTCCTCTCCTCTGTCCTCTGTCCTCTCCACTGTCCTCTGTCCTCTTCTCTGTCCTCTCCTCTGTCCTCTCCTCTGTCCTCTGTCCTCTCCTCTGTCCTCTGTCCTCTCCTCTGTCCTCTCCTCTGTCCTCTCCTCTGTCCTCTGTCCTCTCCTCTGTCCTCTGTCCTCTCCTTTCACCTTAGATGGGTCATAGTTTGGAGCTTCGGTTGTTTCTGTAAAAATCCTTTCTCCTTTTTTGTGTCTAAACCTCCGTGTTTGTTTTTGATGTGAGGAGCAGCTTCTCTCTGATTGGTTAATCCACTTGTTAATCAAACCTCTGACATCAGACGGGGGCGGGGCTCTCATGTTTGTGACCCCATGACCCCATGACCTCATGACCTCGTGCAGCTGAACGCCTCTCCGGCTTCTCCGACAGAGCACAGTGTGTTTATGTGAATTCAGAGTGTTCTGACGGGGCATCCGGCTTTCACGTGTTCTGACGGGGCATCCGGCTTTCACGTGTTCTGACGGGGCATCCGGCTTTCACATGTTCTGACGGGGCATCCGGCTTTCACATGTTCTGACGGGGCATCCGGCTTTCACATGTTCTGACGGGGCATCCGGCTTTCCCAAAGGGCCGAGTCTGTAGGATTCTTCTGTATTTTTACAATATGAACGTTTAAGTTTAGCTTTGTAAGGTTTAGCCTAACCCGCGCTAACAACTAGCGCTCTGATTGGTTAGAACTGGTCACATGGTGCATGTTTCTGATGTCACACAGTGGGCGGGGCTTAACCAGATCCCGGGGTCTAAACATGGCCGCCCCGGGCCCCGGGGTCTAAACATGGCCGCCCCGGGCCCCGGGGTCTAAACATGGCGTCCGTTCAGGTCAGTGGGCGGAGCTCAGTGGCTCATGTCTCCAGATTGGCCTTTAGTGGCGATGTACTTCCTGTGGTACCTGCCCACTGAGCATGTGCAGTAGCGCTCTTTTCTCCCGTGCCAACGCACAAGAGCGTGCACAAGGGGCGGAGCCTCGTGTGTCACATGATAGAGTTGACCAATCAGCGAGAGGAGCGGAACGGAGTTTCTGATCTGTCAGCAGTTTGTGTTATTTTTCCTCTGTGGGCCGGAGGGTTTTTTCGCTGTAGTTCCACTGAGTGTCCACTAGTCCAACTCCAGGCAGCTCTGAGCAGCAGCTCCAGGGGTTTGAACAGATGCATGAGAAGAACAAACTGTTTTGGCGTTTCGCTCCGATGACGAAAACCACAGAAAACAACACGCCGCCATCTTGGGTTCTTCTCCAGATGATCAGACGTCCCTCCACCACGCACACGCTGCACACGCCGCGCACGCCATGCACATGCTGCACACGCCATGCACACGCCGCGCACGCCGCACACGCCGCGCACGCCATGCACATGCTGCACACGCCATGCACATGCTGCACACGCCATGCACACGCCGCGCACGCCATGCACATGCTGCACACGCCATGCACACGCCGCACACGCCATGCACATGCTGCACACGCCATGCGCACGCCGCACACGCCGCGCACACGCCGCACACGCCATGCACACGCCGCACACGCCACGCACGCCACACACGCCGTGATTTACCATTTCCACAGGGATTTAGTCTTAACACCTGTGTCCCAGAAAATAATGATATGATTCCCCCTCTCTGTCCCCCTCTCCCTGTCCTCCCTGTTCTCCCTGTCCCCTCTGTCCTCTCTGTCCCCCTCTCCCTGTCCTCTCTGTCCCCCTCTCCCTGTCCTCCCTGTCCTCTCTGTCCCCTCTGTCCTCTCTGTCCTCCCTGTCCTCTCTGTCCTCCCTGTCCCCTCTGTCCTCTCTGTCCTCCCTGTCCTCTCTGTCCTCTCTGTCCACCCTGTCCTCTCTGTCCCCTCTGTCCTCTCTGTCCTCCCTGTCCTCTCTGTCCTCTCTGTCCTCCCTGTCCCCTCTGTCCTCCCTGTTCTCCCTGTCCCCTCTGTCCTCCCTGTTCTCCCTGTCCCCTCTGTCCTCCCTGTCCTCTCTGTCCTCCCTGTTCTCCCTGTCCCCTCTGTCCCCTCTGTCCTCTCTGTCCTCCCTGTCCTCTCTGTCCCCTCTGTCCCCTCTGTCCCCTCTGTCCTCTCTGTCCTCCCTGTCCTCTCTGTCCCCTCTGTCCCCTCTGTCCTCCCTGTCCTCACTGTCCCCTCTGTCCTCCCTGTCCCCTCTGTCCCCTCTGTCCCCTCTGTCCTCCCTGTCCTCCCTGTCCTCCCTGTCCTCTCTGTCCCCTCTGTCCTCCCTGTCCTCCCTGTCCTCCCTGTCCTCTCTGTCCTCTCTGTCCTCCCTGTCCTCTCTGTCCCCTCTGTCCCCTCTGTCCTCCCTGTCCTCCCTGTCCTCCCTGTCCTCTCTGTCCTCCCTGTCCTCTCTGTCCCCTCTGTCCTCCCTGTCCTCTCTGTCCCCTCTGTCCTCTCTGTCCCCTCTGTCCCCTCTGTCCCCTCTGTCCAGGACTACATTTATGAGTTTAAATTTAAGAGCGTCGTGGCTCAGGACCTGATCGTCTGTTTCCTGCAGCACTTCCCTGAGCTGCAGAGCGCCCCCTCCAGGACAGGTCAGAACTACATGTGTGTGTGTGTGTCTGTGTGTGTGTGTCACCCCTGACCTCTGACCCTCTGACCCTCTGACCCCTGACCTCTGCCCCTGCTGTGGTCCTCAGGTCTGGAGTTTGAGCGCTGGCTGACTGCGTGCGGCGCTCCTCTCTTTGAGCCTGACCTGTCCATAGGGGGCGCTCTCACTCAGCCCGTGTACGACCTGCTGCGTCTGTGGAGTGACCCCGCGCGACCCCCTGACCCCCAGAGCCTCACGACCTTCGACCTCTCCTCCTGGAGCACCTTTCAGATCGTCCTGTTCCTCGACCGCCTGCTCGACCTCGCCCCCCTCACCCACGGTACTCACCCAGATGCCCTCCCACATCCTCCCCTGTGTGTCGATGCCCTCCCCCCGTGTGTCAGATGCCCTCCCCTGTGCGTCAGATGCCTTCCCCTGTGCGTCAGATGCCCTCCCCTGTGTCTCAGATGCCCTCCCCTGTGTGTCAGATGCCCTCCCCTGTGCCTCAGATGCCCCCCCCGTGTGTCAGATGCCCTCCCCTGTGTGTCAGATGCCCTCCCCTGTGCCTCAGATGCCCTCCCCTGTGCCTCAGATGCCCTCCCTGTGTCTCAGATGCCCTCCCCTGTGTCTCAGATGTCCTCCCTGTGCGTCAGATGCCCTCCCCTGTGTGTCAGATGTCCTCCCTGTGCGTCAGATGCCCTCCCCTGTGTGTCAGATGCCCTCCCCTGTGTGTCAGATGCCCTCCCCTGTGCCTCAGATGCCCTCCCCTGTGTGTCAGATGCCCTCCCTGTGCGTCAGATGCCCTCCCCTGTGTGTCAGATGCCCTCCCCTGTGCCTCAGATGCCCTCCCCTGTGTGTCAGATGCCCTCCCCTGTGTGTCAGATGCCCTCCCCTGTGCCTCAGATGCCCTCCCCTGTGTGTCAGATGCCCTCCCCTGTGCCTCAGATGCCCTCCCTGTGTCTCAGATGCCCTCCCCTGTGTCTCAGATGTCCTCCCTGTGCGTCAGATGCCCTCCCCTGTGTCTCAGATGCCCTCCCCTGTGTGTCAGATGCCCTCCCCTGTATAACCCGTTGCTTGTGCGTGATTGGCTGCCTCAGAGCTGATGTCCCGCCTCTCAGCCTGTTACTCCGCCCTCTTCGCCGCGCTGAACGCCGAGGTGCAGATCCGCTGGCTGCAGCTGGTCGTCAGGAGCCTGTTCTACCCCGAACTGCCCCAAGTCCGAGATTTCCTCCACAAACACGTGAGTACAACCCTACTCTTGTGTCATCGGGCAATACACTGAACCCACCATCATACTTGGCACAGGAAGGGCATCAGGCGTAATAACCTTTTACAAAAGGAGCTGTATTTCTTTGTGTATTTGCTGTGTTGTTTCTGCTCTGTGTGTGTGACTCCATTTCCCATGATGCCTCTGTGCAGACGTCCAGGATGTACACGGTGCCGCTGTACGAGGACATGGCGTCCGGCGTCATGAGGAGCAACGCCGCCGAATACTTCAGCCAATCACAGCGCAGACTCCACCCCAACCTGAGGAGGAGCCTACAAGCACTGCTGCTGCCCAATCAGAGCGCGGCGGGGGGCGGGGAGAAGGGGCGGGAGGCCAATCACAACAGCCCACTCGAAGTCAGTCAAAACTCTGAGGAGACGAATCAAAATGGAGGATGTTTGGTGATTCAAAATGGAGGACAGACCAGTCAAAACGTTTGGAGCACGGTGACGGCCAATCAGAGCATGGCAGGGGGAGGGGCTGATGGGCAGACCGCCAATCAAAGCTCAGAGACACAAAATGGAGGACAGGTGAAAGTGAACGGAGCGGCGCCCAATCAGAACTCAGAGACTCGAAACGGAATGGCCAATCACAGAGCAGCATGTTACTCACCAGCCAATCACACAGCACCAGAGACCAGGACCAATCAGAGCGCTGCATTTTTCACGTCTTCAGTGTCTACTGAATTGTCCAATCAGATCGCTGCAAACTCTTCATCTTCTCAGGGGACCAATCAGAATGCAGCACAGACACAGACGGCCAATCACAGTACTGCGCCATCCCAGATGCCCCGCCCCTCGTCACCATTTGTGCACTGGAGTCAGAAACAGAGCGTCACCCTCACGGAACTTTAGACCTGGTTTAGACCTGGTTTAGCCCTGGTTTAGTCCTGGTTTAGTCCTTTTTGACCCTTGTCATAGACTTGAATATTTAATGAATATTCAAGTCTTGAATATTTAATTTCTGAAAGAAAGTCAAATTGTTTTTGATGAAAAATTTAAGTCTTTTATATTTTTATCAATATTTAAGGTTTAAAGTTTGAAAGTCTCAGGTAAAGTCTCCTCCCTCTCACCAGGAGGTTGCGGGTTTGACTCCTGGCCTCTCTGTGTGGAATGTGCATGTTCTCCCTGTGGGACTGTGGCTGGTTAGCCTGAGGTTGTGGGTTAGATTTCTGTGGTGAATGTTGATCATGGAAACTCATTTGAACTGAAAGCAGCAATAATTCTATACCAGTCAAACGAAAACAGGTTTAAAGTTTATTTTTACTGAATTTTTCAGATTGTTTCGAACATTTTAAAGTTTCTGAATCACACAAACTGACTCTGTGCTTTAAACCATGTTCTGATGTTCCTCCTCAAAAACAGAGCTGGAGTTGTGTTTGTTTCAGTCACATGTTTGAGGAACTCTTTATTATTAGTCTGTCTACATCTCCAAAGCTCCAAATGCTCTGTTCCACCCTGTGATGTCATCAAGTGGTAGTTTTCAAGTGAACAGCTCCTTGTACCTTTAAAGAGGCCGTGGTTCTGAAGGCGTGTGCTCTGCTCGTGTCCGTCTCCGGTTGTGGTTCGTTTGGGTCTCGTCAGGTTTGTTTTCCCCGGTGTTCTACCTCTGCACCAGCGCTGCCTTTAGGACCCTGGGGCTCACACGGAGCTCAGGTCTCCCACAGACCACAAACGTTCAACACCAACACTCCACACCAACGCTCCACACCAACACTCCACACCAACGCTCCACACCAACACCAACACTCCACACCAACACTCCACACCAACACTCCACACCCACACCAACACTCCACACCAACACTCCACACCAACGCTCCACACCAACACTCCACACCCACACCAACACTCCACACCAACGCTCCACACCAACACTCCACACCCACACCAACACTCCACACCCACACCAACACTCCACACCAACACTCCACACCAACGCTCCACACCAACGCTCCACACCAACGCTCCATACCAACGCTCCACACCCACACCAACGCTCCACACCAACACCAACACTCCACACCAACACTCCACACCAACGCTCCACACCAACGCTCCACACCAACGCTCCACACCCACACTCCACACCAACGCTCCATACCAACGCTCCACACCAACGCTCCACACCCACACTCCACACCAACGCTCCACACCCACACCAACGCTCCACACCAACACTCCACACCAACACTCCACACCAACACTCCACACCCACACCAACACTCCACACCAACACTCCACACCAACACTCCACACCAACACTCCACACCAACGCTCCACACCAACGCTCCACACCAACGCTCCACACCCACACTCCACACCAACGCTCCACACCCACACTCCACACCCACACCAACGCTCCACACCAACACTCCACACCAACACTCCACACCAACACTCCACACCCACACCAACACTCCACACCAACACTCCACACCCACACCAACGCTCCACACCAACGCTCCACACCAACGCTCCACACCAACACTCCACACCCACACCAACACTCCACACCCACACCAACACTCCACACCAACGCTCCACACCAACGCTCCACACCCACACCAACGCTCCACACCAACACTCCACACCAACACTCCACACCAACGCTCCACACCAACACAAACACCATGTTTAAAACCAAATAAAAAGTCTGATTAAATGTCTGATTTTTTTGATAAATGGATACAAAACTGTACTACTACTACTACTATTACTACTGCTACTACAACTATTAAGATAAGATATGCCTTTATTAGTCCCACAGTGGGGAAATTCTAGTGTTGCAACGCACAGTTCAAGAACAGCAGGAAAATGGAACATGCAATAAAACAAGATAATAGATAATGGCTAAAAATAATTTAAAAATAGACTTAAAAATAAACTCTAATGTAACACACTGTTTCTGTGGAGCAAAAATATAAAATACCAAAAAAACTTATGTACAATAAAAGTAACAGTGCAGCAAATGAACAGAGTAAATCTGAGTAAAGTGACTTCAGTGTATTATGTTATTTACAGTAATATGACTGTGTTTATGTACAGCAGCATTAGCAAGTAAGTACAAGTAAGCAGCAAGTACAGCACTACTACTACTACTACTACTACTACTACTACTACAACTATTACTACTACTGCTACTGCTACTAATACCACTATTACTACTATTAATTATCTAACTATAACTCTCTTAAATATAACGTTGTTGTTTTTTTTCTTTACTTTGTTTACGGCATTTAGTTCACGTTGTTCACGTGATCGCTTCAGCCAATCAGAGCCGTCCCTCGTGTGCATCCCGGAAGTGCTGCTCCGTTAGAGTCACGCTGGTTTTGAATGAAAAAAACTTCACATTAAAAAAAACGATCAAACGTGAAAATGAAAAGATTCACGGAGATTTGTGATTCAGAGAAAAACAAAACACTGTTTTACGCACACGACGTAAAGGACCAAAGAACAGGTGAGAGTTTAGACCAGGTTTAGACCAGGTTTAGACCTGGTTCAGTCCTGGTTCAGTCCTGGTTTAGACCCAGTCCCACACTAGTGAAGTCAATATGGTGTGATATGATTAGACTGCAGCTAAAGACCCAGACTAAACCAGGACTGAACCAGGACTAAACCAGGACTAAACCAGTTCTGAACCAGGACTGAACAAGGTCTAAATCAGGACTGAACAAGGTCTAAACCAGGACTAAACCAGGACTAAACCAGGACTGAACCAGGACTAAACCAGGACTGAACCAGGTCTAAACCAGGACTGAACCAGGTCTAAACCAGGACTGAACAAGGTCTAAATCAGGACTGAACAAGGTCTAAACCAGGACTAAACCAGGACTAAACCAGGACTGAACCAGGACTGAACCAGGACTAAACCAGGTCTAAACCAGGTCTAAACCAGGACTGAACCAGGTCTAAACCAGGACTAAACCAGGTCTAAACCAGGACTGAACCAGGACTGAACCAGGACTAAACCAGGTCTAAACCAGGACTGAACCAGGACTAAACCAGGTCTAAACCAGGACTAAACCAGGTCTAAACTAGGACTGAACCAGGACTGAACCAGGTCTAAACCAGGTCTAAACCAGGTCTAAACCAGGACTGAACCAGGACTGAACCAGGTCTAAACCAGGACTAAACCAGGACTAAACCTTGTCTCTGTCCTCAGGATGTCTTCGGGGGAGGACGGGGGGCTGGTGTGGACTGTGCAGGAGCTGCGTGCAGTGAGAGAGTCCGGCCTCATGGGGGCGCTCGTGGGCTGCCTCCCCCGAGCCCCTCGACAGAACACCCGCCTGGGGCGCCCCCTACTGTTACTGACGGAGGAGAAGGAGGAGAGGGAGAAGGAGGAGAGAGAGAAGGAGGAGAGGGAGAAGGAGGAGAGAGAGAAGGAGGAGAGGGAGAGGGAGGAGAGGGAGAAGGAGGAGAGAGAGAAGGAGGAGAGGGAGACAGAGGAGAAGGAGGAGGAGCAGAGAGGTGCACAGGTGAGTTCTGAGTTTCTTACTGAAACATGTTTGACACGTGTTCTGATGATGTTCCTTTTTCACATTTGTGATCCATAAGACTGTGGTCTTCAGACCTTCAGGTCTTTAGATCTTTAGATCTTCAGACCTTCAGGTCTTTAGATCTTTAGATGTTCAGGTCTTTAGATGTTCCGGTTTTCAGATCTTTAGATGTTCAGGTCTTGAGGTCCTCAGGTCTTTAGATCTTCAGGTCTTTAGATCTTTAGATGTTCAGGTCTTGAGGTCTTCAGGTCTTCAGGTCTTTAGGTCTTTAGGTCTTCAGATCTTCAGGCAGAGCTCTGCTGTAACAGTTACAGCAGTGAGTTTCTTTGGGTTTGACTCGACTCACGTTTACATCAGTTTGTCTCTGATTTTCTTCAATGAAACGAACAGTAAACAATAACTACAGGAGGGCGGGACTGTGACGCTGCTCTGTGATTGGTCAGGTGCAGCGGTGGGAGGAGTTTCTGGAGCGGAGTCTGGAGGAGCAGAGACGATTGGCTCTGGAGGACAGGAAGTGTGCGCTGATGTCATCAGTGTCAGGTCAGTGACATCACTGTGTGAGACGTGTGTGTCATGTACACACACCTGTCACTCACTTGTCACTCACCTGTCACACACCTGTCACACACCTGTCACATCTGTCTCACACCTGTCACACACCTCTCTCACCTGTCACACCTGTGTGTTATATTTAGTGCTGTATACATCGTGTCTCTGTAAACACTGAACATGTCTCACCTGTCTCACCTGTCACACACCTCTCTCACCTGTCTCTCACCTGTCTCACACCTGTCACTCACCTGTCTCACACCTGTGTGTTATATTTAGTGCTGTATACATCGTGTCTCTGTAAACACTGAACATGTCTCACCTGTCACACACCTGTCACACACCTGTCACTCACCTGTCTCACACCTCTCTCACCTGTCACACACCTCTCTCACCTGTCTCACCTGTCACACCTGTGTGTTATATTTAGTGCTGTATACATCGTGTCTCTGTAAACACTGAACATGTCTCACCTGTCACACACCTGTCACACACCTGTCTCACACCTCTCTCACCTGTCACACACCTCTCTCACCTGTCTCACCTGTCACACCTGTGTGTTATATTTAGTGCTGTATACATCGTGTCTCTGTAAACACTGAACATGTCTCACCTGTCTCACACCTGTCTCACCTGTCACACACCTCTCTCACCTGTCTCTCACCTGTCTCACACCTGTCACTCACCTGTCACACCTGTGTGTTATATTTAGTGCTGTATACATCGTGTCTCTGTAAACACTGAACATGTCTCACCTGTCACACACCTGTCTCACACCTGTCACACACCTGTCTCACCTGTCACACACCTCTCTCACCTGTCACACACCTCTCTCACCTGTCACACCTGTGTGTTATATTTAGTGCTGTATACATCGTGTCTCTGTAAACACTGAACATGTCTCACCTGTGACCTCTGACCTCAGGGCCGCCCCTGACCTCTGCTCTGGCGGCGCTCGACAGCTCCGTGTTCCCGCGCTCGGCGCTCGCCGTGCAGCTCAGCACCTGCAGAGAGGGCCTGCCCTTCTCACCAATCAGGAGTCGGCACAGGAGCTCTGAGCCAATGGGAGAGCAGCTCCACGGCGAGGGGCGGGTCCAGGTGTTCAGAGACCTGAGGAGGCGGGGCTTCTACCTCACGGCGGGAGGGAAGTTCGGAGTCGACTTCCTGGTTTATCCAGGTAGGGCATCTGACATGATCTGCCCCACGGGGAGGGCATCCGGCTCACGGCGGCGTGTGCAGTAACAGTGTGTGTCCTTAGGGGACGCTCTCCGGTTCCACGCTCACTTCATGGCTCTGTGTGTGAGTGTGGGGGACCCTCTCGCTGTGAGGGACCTTCTGTCCTGGGTCAGACTCTCGTCCAACGTCAAGAAGACTCTGCTGCTGTGCTCCCCCTCGCCCCCAGGGGGCGTGCTCTACAGCTCGCTGCAGTGGAGCAGCATGAGCTGAAGGGGGCGCCGCACAGGTACACGGGAATCAAACCTGAGACCTTGTGGTTGTGGGACAGAATGTTAACCACTCTGCCACTGCACAGAGCTGTTAAGCTGCGTTCAGACATGTCACGGATGCACCTTCACCTTCACGAGGCGTTTGAGTGTTGGAGGAAAATCTGAACTTTTGTCTTTAGCGTCGCATTGATGAGTTTCAGTGTCTGCCTCCGATTCAAAGACCTGAGTCATGATTATTTAAAAAATCCTTTTGGGTTTGGGCGACAAAAAAATCAAAACATTTTCTTCATATTGATTAATGTGATTTTATCAATAATAATATATTTATTCTTATCAAAACCAAAAATAAAATAAACAATACATCATTTTAAACAGTGTCTTTAAGACTAAATAATATGAAATGACTGAATCTACATTTCCAGTAAAATTTGACTTTGAAATGTCTTTGAAATAATTTTTAGTTAAACTACAAAAATGTATGTTGTTTTTTTCTCTTTGTAACTAATGGATTTTATGGTTAAAATGCAAAAATGATTCCGTTGAAAGCCTCGTGTGTTTGTGTTCATTATATTTACGGTTCTATCGTCTCGTTTTGTTTACGGAAGTGGACTGTGCCATCGGGACTACCCCTCTGCCATTACCAGGCTCAAAAAACAGTGAGTTCTAATTTAATGTCAACAATCTCCTTACTTTTTAAATTATTCTTAAATATTACAAAAAGATGTAAAGAGTCAAAATAAAGATTATAATGACATGTTTTTAACTTTTTAAACTCTTCAAATGAACTCTTCCGCTGACGTCACTCTGAGGCGGGAGCGAACAAAATGGAGGACTGTCGTGTGTGAAAAAGTGCAGAGTTTTGGGTTTTATTTGGGGTTTAAACGTTTAACGGAACCCAGAGTTTGTTACCGAGACTCTGGGCCGTTTCCCGGGGCACAAGCGGATGTCCTCCGCGGGGAAATGGGGCGGCAATCCGGATCTGAACCCGAGGATCCAGACGGCGCTGCGGAGAGGTAACGGCCCAGACTCGGCTCAGAATTGTACAACTTTTCAAACTGAACATGTGGGAAAAATATTTGGAAGGGCATAGGAATAAGTTACTGCATTAATAAAGTCAAAACGAATGACAGAATTATTCGGGTGGAATTAGTAAAACTTAAGAGCAGGAGTTAAGTTTTGTCCACTTAATTCAATGATTTAAAGGCCACTCCTGTCAATAGAATGACCGCGCTACAGGCTGTAAAAACAGACCGGTTTCTAATGGAGTCTGGTAATGTGCGCCTTTACTTTTATTACAGGACGTTAATTCAGTTTGAAGATGTTGATTAACACTAGAAGTCCCAGGAATTTTGACACCCCCCTAAAAGTCCTGGAGAAGAGTCGAAAGACTCTTAGTCCAAACTGACGACTCTGATGGCAACAATTAGCATCTCTTCATTTGTAAATGCCTCCAGCACCTGAAGAATCAGCAGGGGGGAGGACTATCTGGTCAGTTCCCATAAGCTGTCAAGTACTTTTTTACTCTTACTTGAGTGATTATTTGGGTCGCTACTTTTTACTTCTACTTGAGTAAATTTATTTTATTTTAGTTTAGTTTAATTTAGTTTATTTGACAGGGACCATGTACATCAACATTAATCACAAAGGAAAATATGCCTAGTACCAGATTTTAGCTCTCACAACTAATTTCCATCTGTAGTCCCTGGACTAACAAGACACACAAACCTGTATTAAATACAGAACAATGTAGGAAATACAAAAGTTCAACATTTCATAATAAAACAATAAAAATGACCATAGTAAAAAGTGCATCTGAACACCCCTGTCCTCTGTAAAGTGCATATGTCCGCACTAAACCAACATTTAGTGCTGACATATCTGTGTATTTAAAAGATGTTGTTTTTTTTGTTTCTGTACAGAATTTTTTTAAAGTTTTTGCATAATTTAAGTTCTGCTCGAAGTTTATTCCATTCTGTAATTGTTTTAAATGATAATGATGATTGTCCTAGAGCTGTTTTTCTTTTTGGTATGGCACATTGCTCAGTTGTCGTTGAGCGTGTCGTTCTGCTCATTTGTTCAGATGTTAGAGTAACAAACTTTTTGAGAGGTGGAGGTGCCATATTATTATTTTGAAGAGCAGACGTAAATTTGCATATTTGATATTATTGTCAAAGTTTAACATATTGTACTTTCTAATTATTTGACAATGGTGATAGTGTCGTGTTTTCCTATCCAGAATCCTAAGTGCTTGTTTGTAAAGAGTTTCCAGTGGTTTGATGGTTGTCTTGTTTGCTTGTGACCAGAATCAGAATCAGAATCAGAAAAGCTTTTATTGCCATTGTCAGTGAACACAATTCACAGACTAGGAACTTGCTTTGGTGATAAGGTGCAACATAGAACACTGAATAATAATAATAATAATAATAATAATAATAATAATACAAGTAGAGATATCACAGTTAGAAAGGATAATAATAATAAAGTATCACTATTTGAATAAAGTAAGAGCATGCAAAAAGATTAATATAAAAATAAAAATAGTCAAGTATATACAGAGCATCAGAACAACAGTGCAAACCGACAGTGCAAAAGAGCAAGTAACCTTAGTACAGGTGTTATAAAGTGACCTTAGTACAGGTGTTATAAAGTGTCCTTAGTACAGGTGTTATAAAGTGTCCTTAGTACAGGTGTTATAAAGTGTCCTTAGTACAGGTGTTATAAGTGTTCATAAAGTGTTTATGAGTCCAACGGCAGAGGGGAAGAAACTGTTCTTATGGCGAGAGGTTCTGGTCCGTATGGACCGTAGCCTTCTGCCAGAGGGAAGTGGCTCGAATAGTCCATGTCCAGGGTGAGAGGGGTCAGCTGCTATCCGGCCTGCACGCCCCCGAGTCCTGGAGACGTACAGGTCCTGGAGAGATGGAAGGCTACAGCCGATCACCTTCTCAGCAGAGCGCACAATGCGCTGCAGTCTCTGTCTGTCCCTGGCAGTGGCCCCAGCGTACCACACAGTGATGGAGGAGGTGAGGATGGACTCAATGATGGCCGTGTAAAACTGCACCATCATCTGGGCAGGCAGCTTGGCTTTCCTCAGCTGCCGCAGGAAGTACATCCTCTGCTGACCAACATGACATACCAAAAGATAAATGAGACAACATCATTGCATTCAGATAAGTCTTAGCTCCTTCTGTTGTTAGTGAGTTTCTTATACATCTAAAGTTGGACAGATTATATTTTAATGTGTGCCAAACCTTTTTGACATGTCTTTTGAAGCTTAGCGTAGAATCTAAAATAATGCCCAGATATCTAAACTCATCTACATTTGTAATCTGTTGTCCCATCACAGATATTGGGGGGTAGGTTATGTGTTTATGTTTGATTGAGAAAAAACATTGTGGCCGTTTTCCCCACATTTAGTGTCAAACAAGAGTCATCCCACCATTTAGCAATTTTGTTCATAGCCACTAATAACTTGGCGGCCACTTGTTCAGGATCCTTCCCATCTGTTTAGATCTTATCTTATCTTATCTTATTTTAAAGTAAAGCTACTCTTACTTGAGTAAATATTTTGGCTACTCTACCCACCTCTGTGCACAAGTAGCTGTGAATTGGAGGCAATCATAAAAAAAGGTTAGGCCAAATGTCCCATACACAGAGGCAAATGTGTAAATAGCAGCTCATTGTTGGTGCATTGCACCCATCAGCCAATCAGAAGACATTCAGTCTGGTGTTTGTCAGCCCAATGGGCAAACCTGCCTGACCACTCAATGTGCGGGCGTGTGGCAGTGGGGGATGGTGGGCTAAAGGTTCCAAAGTTGCAGGCAGCCTTTTGTGCTGAGGGGGATAAATACAGTGCATCCGGAAAGTATTCACAGCGCTTCCTTTTTCCCACATTTTGTCATGTTACAGCCTCATTCCAAATTGTATTAAATTCATCTCTTACCTCAAAATTCTACACACAATACCCCATTATGACAATGTAAAAAAAGTTTGGGTTTTTTTGTTTTTTTTAATTTATTAAAACTAGAAAACTAATAAATCTCATTTACATAAGTATTCACAGCCTTTGCTTAATACTTTGTTGATCCACCTTTGGCAGCAATTACAGCCTCAAGTCTTTTTGAATATGATGCCACAAGCTCAGCACACCGATCTTTAGGCAGTTTTACCCATTCTTCTTTGCAGTAATTCTCAAGCTCCATCAGGTTGGATGGGAGACGTCTGTGCACAGCCATTTTCAGGTCTCTCCAGAGATGTTCAATCGGATTCAAGTCTGGACTCTGGCTGGGCCACTCCAGGACATTCACAGAGTGGTTCTGAAGCCAATCCTTTGAGATCTTGGCTGTGTGCTTTGGGTCGTTGTCCTGCTGAAAAATGAACCTTCGGTGTTTCATTTTTTTGGTGATGAGCGGTGCCTGGTTTCCTCCAAACATGACGCCTGGCATTCACACCAAAGAGTTCAATCTTTGTCTCATCAGACCAGAGAATTTTGTTTCTCATGGTCTGAGAGTCATTCAGGCGCCTTTTGGCAAATTCCAGACGGGCTGCCATGTTCCTTTTACTAAGGAGTGGCTTTGTCTGGCCACTCTACCATACAGGCCTGACTGGTGGATTGCTGCAGAGATGGTTGTCCTTCTGGAAGGCTCTCCTCTCTCCACAGAGGAACGCTGGAGCTCTGACAGAGTGACCATCGGGTTCTTGGTCACCTCCCTGACTAAGGCCCTTCTCCCGCGATCGCTCAGTTTAGACGACCGGCCAGCTCTAGGAAGAGTCCTGGTGGTTCCAAACGTCTTCCATTTACGAATAATGGAGGCCACTGTGCTCACTGGGACCTTCAAAGCAGCAGAAATGTTTCTGTATCCTTCCCCAGATTTGTGCCTCAAGACAATCCTGTCTCGCAGGTCTACAGACAGTTCCTTTGACTTCATGCTTGGTGTTTGTGCTCTGACATGCACGGTCAACTGTGGGACCTTATATAGACCGGTGTGTGCCTTTCCAAATAAGATAAGATAAGATGTGCCTTTATTAGTCCCACAGTGGGGAAATTCCAGTGTTGCAACGCACAGTTCAAGAACAGCAGGAAAATGGAACATGCAATAAAACAAGATAATAGATAATGGCTAAAAAAATAATAATTTAGAAATAGACTTAAAGATAGACTCTAATTTTGTTCCGGCGGAGCAAAAATACAAAATATAAAATACCAGAAAACTATTATGTACAATAAAAGTAACAGTGCAGCATATGAACAGAGTAAATCTCAGTAAAGTGACTTCAGTGTATTATGTTATTTACAGTAATGACTATGTTTATGTACAGACAGGATAAATATCAGTAAAGTGACATGAGTGAATTGTACCAGAGGTCTTCAGTATTAAGATAAGATAAGATAAGATAATCCTTTATTTGTCCCACAATGGGGAAATTGCAGTGTCACAACGCAAGTTACAGAAACAGTAGGAAAATAAGAGCATCAAAATCAAGATAAATAATAATAAGTATTTACAATCAACTAAAAAACACAACAGTGTAAAGCTCAAAGGCACAGGAACGTTGCACAATAAGTGTTTTTGATTCTGAGATGATTGTGAACAGTGCAGTGATGGACAGTGGTGGGTAAATAAATAAGTAGCAGGTAAAGTGACTTTAAATAATATTGCACATTGTTATTGTTACTATGGGGATGACACATGGTTGCTATGGAGATGACACATGACTAGCATTGTTCATTATACAGTCTGACAGCAGCAGGAAGGAAAGACCTGCGAAATCTCTCCTTAACACAGCGAGGGTGAATCAGTCTGTCATTGATGCAGCTCTCCAGAGCAGACAGGGCGTCCTGCAGGGGGCGACACTCATGGTCCAGCATAGACATGAGTTTAGCCAGGACCCTCTTGTCCCCCACCTGCTGCACCGAGTCCAGAGGACAGCCCAGGACTGAGCTGGACTTCTTGATGATGTTGTCCAATTTCTTCTTCTCCCTCTCTGTGACGCTGCTGCTCCAGCAGACCACACCGTACAGGATGGCTGATGCCACCACAGAGTCATAGAAGGTCTTCAGGAGTGGCCCCCTCACTCCAAAAGACCTGAGTCTCCTCAGGAGATAGAGCCGACTCTGGCCCTTCCTGTACAGTGCATCTGTGTTATGAGTCCAGTCCAGTTTGTTGTTCAGATGAACACCCAGGTACTTGTAAGAGTCCACTCTCTCAATGTCTCTTCCCTGGATGTTCACTGGTGGGGGGGCAGTAGAGTGGCGTCTGCGGAAGTCCACCACCATCTCCTTGGTCTTCCCCGCGTTGATGAGAAGGTAGTTCCGGTGACACCAGTCCACAAAGTCCTGCATTACTCCTCTGTACTCCGCGTCGTCATCGTCCGTGATGAGACCGATGATGGCGGAGTCATCGGAGAACTTCTGCAGGACGCAACTGTCCGTGTCATGTCTGAAGTCTGCAGTGTAGAGGGTGAAGAGGAAGGGCGTGAGGACAGTGCCCTGGGGCGCCCCCACACTGCAGGTCAGTAGGTCAGACACGCAGTCCTGGGCTCTCACAAACTGGGGCCGGTTTGTGAGGTAGTCCAGGATCCACTCAGCCAGGTCACAGTCCACTCCTGCCCACTCCAGCTTGTCCCTCAGGAGCAGCGGCTGGATGGTGTTGAAAGCACTGGAGAAGTCAAAGAACAAGATTCTCACAGTGCTGCTGGGCCTCTCCAGGTGGGACAGTGAGCGGTGCATCAGAGATAGCTAGTGCCCCACTAGCTATCTCTAGTGGGGCAGGTCACATACTGGGTGTATGTTGGCAGGACAGATGAGGGAGATGCATGGTTGAAGTCCCCGGTGGTGAGGAAGAGGGCCTGTGGATGCTGAGTCTGAAGAGAGCTGATGCAGGAGAGCAGAGTGTCACAAGCATTCTCCGCGTTAGCACTGGGAGGAATATACACAGCCAGTGTGATGACGTGTGAAAACTCCCGGGGCAGGTAGAATGGCCTCATGCTAACAGCAAACAGTTCAATGTCTTTGTTACACATCTGCTCCTTCACTGTACAGTGTCCTGGTTTGCACCATTTCTCGTTCACGAACAGCGCTAGTCCTCCTCCCTTCTTCTTCCCGCTCTCCTCCATCCTGTCCGCGCGCAGCAGGTGAAAGTTGTCCACGGTGACGGTAGAGTCCGGGATTAGCGGTGTTAGCCACGTCTCCGTAAAAACAATGATGCTCGCGTCCCTGTACTCCCGCTGGAATCTAACGAGCGCCGCGAGCTCGTCCGTCTTGTTGGCGAGGGAGCGCACGTTCCCCGTGACGACGGAGGGGAGAACCGGTCTGCAGCGTCTCTTCTTTTCCCGGAGTTTACGTCCCGCACGGCGTCCACGGCGTGTCGTCCGTAGAATCTCCTCGGGGATGACATGCCTGTCCCGGGGGAACACAACAGCGCTGCGCAGCGCCATCAGCTGATCCATTGTGTAGACGAGGCGTCGGGGTCCCGTACACATCTTAAGCCGAGACAGGTAAATAATCCCCCAAAAGTGCGGAAAAATGCAGCGTCGAGTGCAGCCCAAGCTTAACAATCAATGTTGCGAAAAATATTTACAAAAGTGGGGAGATTTAAGGGCAAAAAGTTAGAAAAGTTACGAAAAGTGCGGGAGCGCTGTGACAGGCAGCTAGCGCAGCGCCAGCGCCGGAAGTAGTATTGCACATAGATACAGTTGAATGACACATGTTCAGTGTTAACAGTGTTCACATGTTCAGTGTTAACAGTGTTCACATGTTCAGTGTTAACAGTGTTCACATGTTCAGTGTTAACAGTGTTCATTGTACCGTCTAACAGCAGCAGGAAGGAAAGACCTGCGAAATCTCTCCTTCACACAGCGAGGGTGAATCAGTCTGTCACTGAAGCTGCTCTCCAGAGCAGACAGGGCGTCCTGCAGGGGGTGACACTCATGGTCCAATCAACTGAATTTACCGCAGGTGGACTCCAATGAAGCTGTAGAAACATCTCAAGGATGATCAGTGGAAAAAGGATGCACCTGAGCTCAATTTTGAGCTTCATGGCAAAGGCTGTGAATACTTATATAAATGTGATTAAGTTTTCTATTTTTAATAAATTCAAAAACTGTCAAAAAACATTTTCACATCACACACAAATTCTGAAAAATAGTATTTTTTTCATATGTATGAAAAGAAAAAAGCGGGTCCTTTTATAGTGATTTTTTTTTTTTTTTTTTTTTTTTTTTTTTGCAAATATTAATCCATAATTTTGTTATAGCATTCTAAAATGTTGACTTTTTTATCGAAGGTCCTCTTTTTTTTTTTTTTTTTCTGCTAAAAGCACAAAAATGTGTCGAGGAGGAATATATCATAAATATTTAACACATTTAATTTGAGAAATAAATAAAATAAAAGAAATGGACCGTTTTTGTGGTTTTATTCACAAACCACACCATATTCAATACACCAAAGAAGTACAAAACAAATGTCATTTCAAGAGTCTACAGCAGGGGTGGGCAATTAATTTTTACAAGGGGCCACATGAGAAACCTGAATTGTGTCAGAGGGCCACACCAATGATAACTTGAACTTAATTCTGCTCAACTTTCTTCCATTGTAAAATGCACTAAATTATATATTTTGAATAGCTGGCATCAGCGCAACAGAGTCCAATAAACACTCCTTAATAAACTCTCCGTCAGAAAACGCCTTACTTTTTCTGGCAATTTTGTGAGAAATGACATAACTTGTCCTGACGGCTGCATCTCTGGGGGTGTGAAGTTTCGTAAAAAGTCCTTGTTGGGTTTGCAGTTTTGCTAGCAACGCATCAGACTCCCGGCATTCGTTATCAACTTTTCTTTTCTTAGCGTGAGCCGACATCTTAAGCCTTAAGATTTAAGGGTAACCTGGCTAGCGTCACTTGTCGCTGTCGCTGACACCTCACACACGCACATACGTCCATATGTTAAGTAATACAATTTCAAAATAAAATACCGAACGGCCGAAAATTTTCGGTGCATCCCTATAATTTATGATTGGCCTCACGCGGACCGGACAGGGGTGTACAAAGGGCCGGGTGTGGCCCCCGGGCCGTAATTTGCCCAGGTCTGGTCTACAGTGTCTCCCCTTCAGCCGCCCTCCAGGGGTGCGCCAGTAATGGCCTCGTTTACAAAACAAAAGCAGCTGTTCGCAGCTGAAGACAGGATGTTAGCTAAAATCCTTCCAGTCAATCGACTCCTCTCTGGGTTCTAAAGGTAGAAAAGTCAAATGACTCCTCTCTGGGACTTCTAGTGTTAAACACGTAGAACCTAACGACAAAACTACAGTCCCTGACAAAAGTCTTGTCGCTTATCCATTTTGTAGAAACAAAAGCTTATAACCTGACTTTAAATTAATCGATTGGTTTTAGAAATGTCTCATATGAAAGCTAAAACCCTCCCAAATTATGCTCAATATACTAAAATAAATTTGCTTCACTGAAGAAAGATTGATCATTTAATGAACACAGAAAGGTCAGATTTTGGCAAGACAAAAGTCTTGTCGCCTACAGAAAATTGAACAAATAATTTACTTCAAATACAAAAATATGTTGCATAACGTCAGTGAATTAAGTAGTGGTGCTGTGAGATCCATATTTAATATCTTGTATGACTTCCATGAGCTTGAAGGACTGCATCCATGCGGTTCGACAATGATTCATACAATTTGTTGATGAAGTCATCAGGAATAGCAAAGAAAGCAGTCTTACATGCCTCCCAGAGTTCATCAAGATTCTTTGGTTTTGCCTTCCATGCTTCCTCTTTCATTCTACCCCAGACATGCTCAATGATGTTCATGTCTGGTGAGTGGGCTGGCCAGTCCTGGAGCACCTTGATCTTCTTCGCCTTGAGGAACTTTGATGTAGAGATAGAAGTATGCGATGGAGCACCATCCTGCTGCAAAATTTGACCCCTTTTATGGTTGGGAATGTAAGAGGTAGCTAATACTTCTTGATATTTTAGGCTATTGATATTGCCTTCCACCCTGCAAATGTCTCGCACACCCCCATACTGGATGTAACCCCAGACCATGATTTTTCTGCCACCAAACTTAACTGTTTTCTGGGTGAATCTTGGATCCATGCGGGCTCCAGTAGGTCTCCTGCAATATTTGCGGCGGCTGTGATGTAATTCAACCTGACTTTAATTTAAAGTCAGGTTATAAGCTTTTGTTTCTACAAAATGGATAAGCGACAAGACTTTTGTCAGGGACTGTATGGGGATAGTTATTTGTAAATCATAATTTATGATGTGCAAAACCCACGCTTTATGTTTAAAAGTTTGTAGTGAGTCCCAGCTGCTCTTCACTTCTTCACTTGTTCAGTTCACTGAAGTCTGAGTCTAACCTTTGACCTTTGACCCTCTCTGTGTAGTGACCCTGACCCAGGAGGAGGTTCTGGCTCTAAACCATCGGGTCGTCCAAAGAGCCACAGGTCTGAACCAAAGTGATGTACAGAGTCTGCGGCAGGCAACCCGCTCCTGCCCTGCTCCTCAGACAGGTAAATACACCTGCCACATACACCTGCCCCAACACCCCCGCTCTGCTCCTCAGACAGGTAAATACACCTGCCCCTGCCCCGGGTCGAGCAAAAACATCCTGTGACTTTAGTTTCTTTCTCCTGACAGAAGAGTCTGAACTTTGTGTCAGTTTTTGTTTCATGTGCAGAGTTCCAGAATCACAGATCTGATCCATAAACCAGGTCACACACCTGCACCTGACACTTACAGTGAACTCCTCCTGACACTCTCACCTGTCTCACCTGTCTCTGCGCAGGTTGAACTAGAGGGATTCTAAATGTGCTGACGTCTCGTACTGTACATGTGAGTATTGTGTCCTGACTTGACCTTTGACCCCTCAGCTCTGCTCCTGTCCCCCGCTGTGACCCTGAGCTCCGGCTGCAGGTCCATAGACAGGCTGCTGCGCGGGGGGCTTCCTGCGGGGGGCGTTACGGAGCTGTTTGGGCCTAGTGCGGTGGGAAAGACTCAGCTGGCTCTGCAGTTCTGTGTGTCTGTGCAGTACCCCCCAGAGCACGGAGGACTGGGCTCAGGTAAGACCCACTTTAGTCTGGTTATAGACCTGGTCCAGGTCTGGTTCAGTCCGAGTTCACTTCAACATTTTGTCCCTAAATAAAGATCTGAACATTATTAACAGACCAATCGGGCGCCTTCTTTCCCCGAGGCCCCTCCCACTATCGTTAGCAACAGGTTTGATTGACAGCGTTGCTAAGTGCCCGCTCCCTGTTAAACCAGTGACGCAGGCGGAATCTCTCTCTCTTCTTCTCTTCCTCTCACTCTGTCTTCTTCTCTTTCTCTCCTACAGAAGAGAAGAGAGTGTGACTCTCTCTTCTCTTCTGTTGGAGCGGTGTGACTCTCTCTTCTTCTCTTCTTCTCTTCTGTAGGAGCAGTGTGACTCTCTTCTTCTCTTCTGTAGGAGCAGTGTGACTCTCTTCTTCTCTTCTGTAGGAGCAGTGTGACTCTCTCTTCTTCTCTTCTGTAGGAGCAGTGTATATCTGCACAGAGGATCTGTTTCCTTCTCCTCGCCTTCAGCAGATGATCTCAGAGCAGAGTGTTCTTCGTCAAGATGTTCCTCTGAGTCTGACCCCGAAGAACCCGAGCGACCGAGTGTTTGTGGAGCACGCCGCCGACCTGGTCAGAACTCTCTCCTCCTCACTCCTCCTCTCTGATTGGTCCCCTCTCCTCCTCTCTGATTGGTCCCCTCTCTCCTCCTCTCTGATTGGTCGTCTCTCTCCTCCTCTCTGATTGGTCGTCTCTCTCCTCTTTCTGATTGGTCGTCTCTCTCCTCTTTCTGATTGGTCGTCTCTCTCCTCCTCTCTGATTGGTCGTCTCTCTCCTCCTCTCTGATTGGTCGTCTCTCTCCTCCTCTCTGATTGGTCGTCTCTCTCCTCTCTGATTGGTCCTCTCTCTCCTCTCTGATTGGTCCTCTCTCTCCTCCTCTCTGATTGGTCGTGTCTCTCCTCCTCTCTGATTGGTCGTGTCTCTCCTCCTCTCTGATTGGTCCCCTCTCTCCTCCTCTCTGATTGGTCCTCTCTCTCCTCCTCTCTGATTGGTCCTCTCTCTCCTCCTCTCTGATTGGTCCCCTCTCTCCTCCTCTCTGATTGGTCCTCTCTCTCCTCCTCTCTGATTGGTCCTCTCTCTCCTCCTCTCTGATTGGTCCCCTCTCTCCTCCTCTCTGATTGGTCCTCTCTCTCCTCCTCTCTGATTGGTCCTCTCTCTCCTCCTCTCTGATTGGTCCCCTCTCTCCTCCTCTCTGATTGGTCCTCTCTCTCCTCCTCTCTGATTGGTCCCCTCTCTCCTCCTCTCTGATTGGTCGTCTCTCTCCTCCTCTCTGATTGGTCGTCTCTCTCCTCTTTCTGATTGGTCGTCTCTCTCCTCTTTCTGATTGGTCGTCTCTCTCCTCCTCTCTGATTGGTCGTCTCTCTCCTCCTCTCTGATTGGTCGTGTCTCTCCTCCTCTCTGATTGGTCCCCTCTCTCCTCCTCTCTGATTGGTCGTCTCTCTCCTCCTCTCTGATTGGTCGTCTCTCTCCTCTTTCTGATTGGTCGTCTCTCTCCTCTTTCTGATTGGTCGTCTCTCTCCTCCTCTCTGATTGGTCGTCTCTCTCCTCCTCTCTGATTGGTCGTCTCTCTCCTCCTCTCTGATTGGTCCTCTCTCTCCTCTCTGATTGGTCCTCTCTCTCCTCTCTGATTGGTCCTCTCTCTCCTCCTCTCTGATTGGTCGTGTCTCTCCTCCTCTCTGATTGGTCCCCTCTCTCCTCCTCTCTGATTGGTCCCCTCTCTCCTCCTCTCTGATTGGTCCTCTCTCTCCTCCTCTCTGATTGGTCGTCTCTCTCCTCTTTCTGATTGGTCGTCTCTCTCCTCTTTCTGATTGGTCGTCTCTCTCCTCCTCTCTGATTGGTCGTCTCTCTCCTCCTCTCTGATTGGTCGTCTCTCTCCTCCTCTCTGATTGGTCGTCTCTCTCTTCTCTGATTGGTCCTCTCTCTCCTCTCTGATTGGTCCTCTCTCTCCTCCTCTCTGATTGGTCGTGTCTCTCCTCCTCTCTGATTGGTCGTGTCTCTCCTCCTCTCTGATTGGTCCCCTCTCTCCTCCTCTCTGATTGGTCCTCTCTCTCCTCCTCTCTGATTGGTCCTCTCTCTCCTCCTCTCTGATTGGTCCCCTCTCTCCTCCTCTCTGATTGGTCCTCTCTCTCCTCCTCTCTGATTGGTCCTCTCTCTCCTCCTCTCTGATTGGTCCCCTCTCTCCTCCTCTCTGATTGGTCCTCTCTCTCCTCCTCTCTGATTGGTCCTCTCTCTCCTCCTCTCTGATTGGTCCCCTCTCTCCTCCTCTCTGATTGGTCCTCTCTCTCCTCCTCTCTGATTGGTCCCCTCTCTCCTCCTCTCTGATTGGTCGTCTCTCTCCTCCTCTCTGATTGGTCGTCTCTCTCCTCTTTCTGATTGGTCGTCTCTCTCCTCTTTCTGATTGGTCGTCTCTCTCCTCCTCTCTGATTGGTCGTCTCTCTCCTCCTCTCTGATTGGTCGTGTCTCTCCTCCTCTCTGATTGGTCCTCTCTCTCCTCTCTGATTGGTCCTCTCTCTCCTCTCTGATTGGTCCTCTCTCTCCTCCTCTCTGATTGGTCGTGTCTCTCCTCCTCTCTGATTGGTCCTCTCTCTCCTCCTCTCTGATTGGTCCCCTCTCTCCTCCTCTCTGATTGGTCCTCTCTCTCCTCCTCTCTGATTGGTCCTCTCTCTCCTCCTCTCTGATTGGTCCTCTCTCTCCTCCTCTCTGATTGGTCCTCTCTCTCCTCCTCTCTGATTGGTCCTCTCTCTCCTCCTCTCTGATTGGTCCTCTCTCTCCTCCTCTCTGATTGGTCCTCTCTCTCCTCCTCTCTGATTGGTCCTCTCTCTCCTCCTCTCTGATTGGTCCCCTCTCTCCTCCTCTCTGATTGGTCCCCTCTCTCCTCCTCTCTGATTGGTCCTCTCTCTCCTCCTCTCTGATTGGTCCCCTCTCTCCTCCTCTCTGATTGGTCCCCTCTCTCCTCCTCTCTGATTGGTCCCCTCTCTCCTCAGCCCTCCCTCCTCTCCTGTCTTACTCGCCGCGTCGTGCTCCTCCTCTCTCGCGGTCTTGTCCGATTGGTCGTCGTGGATTCTGTCGCCGCGTTGTTCCGCTCTGAATTCGAGGCGTCTGATTGGCTACAGAGACACCAGCAGCTATTGGCCGTCTCTTCCGCGCTTCAGCGAATCAGCCGCCAGTACAACACACCTGTGCTCTGCATCAACCAGGTGAGACCTGGACCAGGACCAGAACCAGGTCTAGACCCCTCTTAGTCCGGTTACAATCCTCTGAATCTGTTTTTCAGGTGGTGGATCTCATGAACCCAGAGAAGGACCAGGTTCTGGGGTAAGATTATCCATTAAGATGATCAAGATTGATTCAAGTATAAAAAAAACAGACACTACAGTCCCTGACAAAAGTCTTGTCGCTTATCCATTTTGTAGAAACAAAAGCTTATAACCTGACTTTAAATTAATCGATTGGTTTTAGAAATGTCTCATATGAAAGCTAAAACCCTCCCAAATTATGCTCAATATACTAAAATAAATTTGCTTCACTGAAGAAAGATTGATCATTTCATGAACACAGAAAGGTCAGATTTTGGCAAGACAAAAGTCTTGTCGCCTACAGAAAATTGAACAAATAATTTACTTCAAATACAAAAATATGTTGCATAACGTCAGTGAATTAAGTAGTGGTGCTGTGAGATCCATATTTAATATCTTGTATGACTTCCATGAGCTTGAAGGACTGCATCCATGCGGTTCGACAATGATTCATACAATTTGTTGATGAAGTCATCAGGAATACAAAGAAAGCAGTCTTACATGCCTCCCAGAGTTCATCAAGATTCTTTGGTTTTGCCTTCCATGCTTCCTCTTTCATTCTACCCCAGACATGCTCAATGATGTTCATGTCTGGTGACTGGGCTGGCCAGTCCTGGAGCACCTTGATCTTCTTCGCCTTGAGGAACTTTGATGTAGAGATAGAAGTATGCGATGGAGCACCATCCTGCTGCAAAATTTGACCCCTTTTATGGTTGGGAATGTAAGAGGTAGCTAATACTTCTTGATATTTTAGGCTATTGATATTGCCTTCCACCCTGCAAATGTCTCGCACACCCCCATACTGGATGTAACCCCAGACCATGATTTTTCCGCCACCAAACAACTGTTTTCTGGGTGAATCTTGGATCCATGCGGGCTCCAGTAGGTCTCCTGCAATATTTGCGGCGGCTGTGATGTAATTCAACCGAGGATTCATCTGAGAAATCCACCTTCTGCCACTTTTCCAGTGTCCATCCTTTTAGCAGGCTGTGGGCCTTGGCAAATGCCACACGGTTTTTTAATTGCCTTTGGTTTAGTGCTGGTTTCTGTGCACTGATTCGACCATGGAGGCCATTTCGAGACAGAATTCTACAAACTGTTCTGGTTGACACAGGGACTTGAGGTGACCAGGCCTGGTGGAGCTCTGCTGCAGTGGAAAAGGGGCTGGCCTTGGATTTTCCAATCAACAAACGGTCCTCCCGAGCAGTTGTCTTGCGGGGTCTGCCGGACCTGGGCTTGTCAAAAACATCTCCAGTCTTTTCAGATCTTTTTCTTATTCTTTGTACTTGACGCTGAGACACATTGAAGGTGTCAGCCACCTCAGCAGTGGATCTGGTCTTCAGCCTCTTGATAATTAACGCTTTGGTCTCAGGGTGGATCTTAGGCATGTTGTCAGAGGTCAAGTTGCAGTTGATGTGAAGGTCTGGTGTGCTGGGGTTCTTTTTATACACACCCACTAATTGATTGATCAGTAACTGATCACAGGTGAGGCTGTAATCTAGGATTGGGTGCATCGTATGACAAGGCGACAAGACTTTTGTCTTGCCAAAATCTGACCTTTCTGTGTTCATTAAATGATCAATCTTTCTTCAGTGAAGCAAATTTATTTTAGTATATTGAGCATAATTTGGGAGGGTTTTAGCTTTCATATGAGACATTTCTAAAACCAATCGATTAATTTAAAGTCAGGTTATAAGCTTTTGTTTCTACAAAATGGATAAGCGACAAGACTTTTGTCAGGGACTGTAATCGATACTAAAACTAAAACTGGATCCAGATCCTCATGTTCCTCAGGTCTGGATTCTAAAAAAGTCCCATTTTCAGGACAGAGCAGAACCTTCCAGAATGTGTTTAGAATGAACTGGAACTGGACCAGAACAAGTGTAAGAGCACAGAGACTAGTGTACACCCATGGACCTGGTTTAGACCTGGTTTAGACCTGGACCACTGAGGATTCCACACATATCAGGACACATGGGAATAGAAAAGAAAGTTCTGCCATTTAAAGTGGAAAATCACAGGAGATTGTGAGTGTGTCTTTAATTTTTTTCCTGTGGTGAACTCCATTTACAAAACAAAAATACCAGAGAACTACTCGTTTTAGTTTTAGTCGAAGAAATTGAATAAATATAAGAGCCTTAGATGGAGAACAGTTGGATATCTATAAAACATTTACACAGTTATTATCCATTTATCAGTGCACAAAGATGGGCATCAAAATTATACCTTTAATTAAATCAGATTTTACTTATTCAGTCGGATTCTGAAATCCCTTGGCGAGTTACGTGGACGGGGGTGGAGAGCTACACGTACCTCCTGAGCTACAGGTTGGAGACCCCTGGTCTAAAGAAAGAGGGCTTATTATCATGGTGGTATCAGAATCGGTATCGAGTATTGAGTCGTGAGTGTATTTATTTACAGCAGGTATCGTCCCACCAAATTAAGTACAAATTAGAGAATCGTCCAAACCTGTTGGACAGGAGCTTCACTCAGTGTCCCTTTGGTGAAACGGAAGTGGTGATTGACAGCTGTCCCTCTCTTTAGCCCCGCCCCCTCATCCTTCGGCCCCGCCCTCGGTCTGGCCTGGTCCAATCAGCTGACGGTGCGGCTGATGATGCGTCGCGAGGAGGGGCTGCTGATTCGTGGAGACCAGAGCTCCGCCCCTCGCAGCCTCCAGGTGACCTTTGCCCCTCACCTCCCCAGCGCTGGCCAATCACAGCGCGGCACAGCCTCGTCCAGCCAATCACAGGGCAGCATCATCGTCGGGGTCTGGAGGGAGGGGCTGAGAGGTGAGGACCAATCAGAACAAAAGGAAATGGACCAGACAGGAGCGTTTGTGTAAAGGCCCAGGACTGAACCAGGTCTAAACCAGGTCTAAACCAGGTCTGAACCAGGTCTGAACCAGCACCAAGAGCCTGCATCTGCCTGAGAGAGAACCAGGATTAAAGCCGGTCTAAACCAGGAGAAGGACTTCGTAGACCCTGGATTGCTTAAAAAGAACTGCCTAAGAGCTTTTGTAAAATGTAAATACAGGATTGTTCAAATTCTTGTTAAATGTTTATTTTCATTGTTCATAAAATGTAAAGTTTCGTTTGTAGAGCTGTAAAAAGACTTCAAACCTCAGACCTGATCACAAATGTTTTTATTCCAATTTGTACAAAACTATGCTGCAAAAACAGCAACTCTCCTCCAGTTTAGAACAGAACTCTTTCCATGTTTTTACTTTGAAAAGTTTCACAATATTTGACAGTGAGTGGGCGTGGTCTGAGTGGGTGTGGTCTGTATGTGAGGGGCGTGGTCTTTACATGAGGGGCGTGGTCTTTACATGAGGGGCGTGGTCTTTACATGAGGGGTGTGGTCTGTGACAGTGGGCGTGGTCAGTACATGATGTCGGCGGCGCCCGTCTCTGCGTCCGTGGGCTCTTTTTGGTGGAAGGGGAATTGAATTCCGGACAGACGAATCAGGAGGACGTTTGCGGCCTGGAGGAGGGACACGAGCAGGAACAGCCAATAGGATCGCTCGTAGCGCTCGCTGTGCGTCACAAACACGAACGACCCTTCGTTAAAGTTTGAGATGAGCTCCGACAAACGACCGATCTTCACCTCGCACGAAAACAGCACCAGGACCAAGAGACTGCAGCCCCCTGAAAGACAGAGACCAGGACTGAACCAGGACTAAAGCAGGACTGAACCAGGACTAAAGCAGGACTGAACCAGGAGTGAACCAGGACTAAAGCAGGACTGAACCAGGACTAAAGCAGGACTGAACCAGGACTAAAGCAGGACTGAACCAGGACTAAAGCAGGACTGAACCAGGACTAAAGCAGGACTGAACCAGGAGTGAACCAGGACTAAAGCAGGACTGAACCAGGACTAAAGCAGGACTGAACCAGGACTAAAGCAGGACTGAACCAGGACTAAAGCAGGACTGAACCAGGAGTGAACCAGGACTAAAGCAGGACTGAACCAGGACTGAACCAGGTCTAAACCAGGTGTGGGTTGGACTCACCGCTGGTGGCGCTCCACAGGTAGAGTCCCGTGGGGCCGTGGAGGGGGAGGTACGGGCGACCGAAAGCGTTGTAGAAGAAGAAACCGGACGCCAATGCCGAGAAGAGGACCACAGAGGAGCAGAGGAGCAGGACGGTGATGTGAAGACCGGCCGGGATCTGAGCCAGGAGATCTGGGAAGACTGAGAGAGACCGGGGTCAAACCAGAGACCAGGGACCTGAGACCAGAGACCAGGGACCAGAGACCAGGGACCAGAGACCAGGGACTAGACCAGAGACTAGACCAGGCCCCTGAGACCTGACCAGAGACCAGGGACTAGACCAGAGACCAGACCAGAGACAAAAACCAGAGACCAAACCAGAGACCAGGGACTAGACCAGAGACAAAAACCAGAGACCAAACCAGAGACCAGAGACTAGACCAGGCCCCTGAGACCTGACCAGAGACCAGGGACTAGACCAGAGACCACGGACTAGACCAGAGACCAGACCAGAGACAAAAACCAGAGACCAGGGACTAGACCAGAGACCAGAGACCAGGGACTAGACCAGAGACAAAAACCAGAGACCAAACCAGAGACCAGAGACTAGACCAGGCCCCTGAGACCTGACCAGAGACCAGGGACTAGACCAGAGACCAGGGACTAGACCAGAGACCAGGGACCAGACCAGAGACAAAAACCAGAGACCAAACCAGAGACCAGGGACTAGACCAGAGACCAGGGACTAGACCAGAGACAAAAACCAGAGACCAAACCAGAGACCAGGGACTAGACCAGAGACCAGACCAGGCCCCTGAGACCTGACCAGAGACCAGGGACTAGACCAGAGACCAGGGACTAGACCAGAGACCAGACCAGGGACCAGAGATTTATGTTTTAAAATCCAGATTGAGTCATTTTCACATTTTTCCCCCAAGCACAGACTGAACTCACACTCGGGGAGGGCATCTGACACACGGGAGGGGAGGGCATCTGACACACGGGGACTGGCTCTGTGGACAAACGGTGATTCGCTCTCCTCATAAAGAACAAACTGTTTGAGTCCAGTGACCCGTAAAACACCGAGCGCATTCAGCCACAGCCAATCACAGCAGACCTGTGTCAGATGCCCTCCCCTCCTGTGTGTCAGATGCCCTCCCCTCCTCCTGTGTGTCAGATGCCCTCCCCTCCTGTGTGTCAGATGCCCTCCCCTCCTGTGTGTCAGATGCCCTCCCCTCCTCCTGTGTGTCAGATGCCCTCCCCTCCTGTGTGTCAGATGCCCTCCCCTCCTCCTGTGTGTCAGATGCCCTCCCCTCCTGTGTGTCAGATGCCCTCCCCTCCTCCTGTGTGTCAGATGCCCTCCCCTCCTCCTGTGTGTCAGATGCCCTCCCCTCCTCCTGTGTGTCAGATGCCCTCCCCTCCTCCTGTGTGTCAGATGCCCTCCCCTCCTCCTGTGTGTCAGATGCCCTCCTCTATTGATAAAGTAAAATATTGATGAGGACGTTACAGCTGCAGCTCCAAGTCTTTGGACAAACGAGTGAGGAGCCGAATTACACTACTCTAGTACTCTAATACTCTAGTACTCTAATACTCTAATACTTTAATACTCTAGTACTCTAATACTTTAATACTCTAGTACTCTAATACTGTAATACTTTAATACTCTAGTACTGTAATACACCGAAGTCCAAAAGAACCATCGCCACCAACAGCTCCTCTATTCCGTCCACCACTCACAGTACACTCATGTCACTGTTGTCAGTCGTGTCGCTGTTGTCAGTCGTGTCGCTGTTGTCAGTCGTGTCACTGTTGTCAGTCGTGTCGCTGTTGTCAGTCGTGTCAGTCATGTCGCTGTTGTCAGTCGTGTCGCTGTTGTCAGTCGTGTCGCTGTTGTCAGTCATGTCAGTCGTGTCGCTGTTGTCAGTCGTGCCGCTGTTGTCAGTCGTGTCAGTCGTGTCAGTCGTGTCGCTGTTGTTAGTCGTGTCAGTCGTGTCACTGTTGTCAGTCGTGTCACTGTTGTCAGTCGTGTCACTGTTGTCAGTCGTGTCGCTGTTGTCAGTCATGTCGCTGTTGTCAGTCATGTCAGTCGTGTCACTGTTGTCAGTCGTGTCGCTGTTGTCAGTCGTGTCACTGTTGTCAGTCGTGTCGCTGTTGTCAGTCGTGTCACTGTTGTCAGTCGTGTCGCTGTTGTCAGTCATGTCGCTGTTGTCAGTCATGTCAGTCGTGTCACTGTTGTCAGTCGTGTCGCTGTTGTCAGTCGTGTCGCTGTTGTCAGTCATGTCAGTCGTGTCACTGTTGTCAGTCGTGTCGCTGTTGTCAGTCGTGTCGCTGTTGTCAGTCATGTCAGTCGTGTCGCTGTTGTCAGTCGTGTCGCTGTTGTCAGTCGTGTCGCTGTTGTCAGTCGTGTCGCTGTTGTCAGTCATGTCGCTGTTGTCAGTCGTGTCGCTGTTGTCAGTCGTGTCGCTGTTGTCAGTCATGTCGCTGTTGTCAGTCGTGTCGCTGTTGTCAGTCGTGTCGCTGTTGTCAGTCATGTCAGTCGTGTCGCTGTTGTCAGTCGTGCCGCTGTTGTCAGTCGTGTCAGTCGTGTCAGTCGTGTCGCTGTTGTTAGTCGTGTCAGTCGTGTCACTGTTGTCAGTCGTGTCACTGTTGTCAGTCGTGTCACTGTTGTCAGTCGTGTCGCTGTTGTCAGTCATGTCGCTGTTGTCAGTCATGTCAGTCGTGTCACTGTTGTCAGTCGTGTCGCTGTTGTCAGTCGTGTCACTGTTGTCAGTCGTGTCGCTGTTGTCAGTCGTGTCACTGTTGTCAGTCGTGTCGCTGTTGTCAGTCATGTCGCTGTTGTCAGTCATGTCAGTCGTGTCACTGTTGTCAGTCGTGTCGCTGTTGTCAGTCGTGTCGCTGTTGTCAGTCATGTCAGTCGTGTCACTGTTGTCAGTCGTGTCGCTGTTGTCAGTCGTGTCGCTGTTGTCAGTCATGTCAGTCGTGTCGCTGTTGTCAGTCGTGTCGCTGTTGTCAGTCGTGTCGCTGTTGTCAGTCGTGTCGCTGTTGTCAGTCATGTCGCTGTTGTCAGTCGTGTCGCTGTTGTCAGTCGTGTCGCTGTTGTCAGTCATGTCGCTGTTGTCAGTCGTGTCGCTGTTGTCAGTCATGTCAGTCGTGTCACTGTTGTCACTCGTGTCACACTCACAGTAGAAGCGCGCAGGGCGGCCCCCGAGCCCGCAGTGCCGGACTCTGCTCCCGGTGAACAGCCCGTAGCTCACGGCTCCGAGGAACAGCTCCAGCTCAGGCCCGGAGGCGTTCACCAGCTCCGCCCCGGTTTGACACAACACCGCGGCGTCCACCCACAGCGGCAGCCCCGTGCCCACGGCCGCGGCCAGAGCGCAGCCCAACCCGAGCACCCCCGCCGCGGAGAACAGGAGGGTCTTCTGCCGGGAGGAGGACATCACTCACCGGGGAGAGCACCGGAGACCAGGCGGAGACCGGGGAGAGAGACTGGGGGACAAGGCGGGGACCGGGAAGAAGAACGGAGGCCAGGCGGGGACCGGAGGGGGGGACCGGAGAGAGCAGCGGTCAGGAGGAGGGGAGACCCGGGGAGGGGCTGGAGCAGGAGGGTCACATTTAGAAAAAACTGCAATAAAATCCCAAAACTCAAAAGTCTTTATCAGATGTTTAGTCCAGGTTTAGTCCAGGTTCAGACCAGGTTCAGACCAGGTTTAGTCCAGGTTTAGACCAGGTTTAGTCCAGGTTTAGGCCAGGTTTAGGCCAGGTTTAGTCTTGGTGGAGGTGGAAGGCCTGTTCTCGGATCCAGCTCCATTGTTGTGGCTTGGCTCGGTTCTGGTTCTGATCCAGTTCAGTCCAGTTCCTAAACCCGCACTCTTCACTCGTTCAATCCGGACTTGGTCCTGGTTTAGTCCTGGTTTAGTTCTGGTTTAGTCTTAGTTCGGGGACACCTGTAGACTGACGTGATGCTGAGTTTGGGCCCGTCTCCATAGAAACGGGACTCACGTGACCGTCCCGTTACCGGACAGTCCATCACCGGTCCTACAGCGCCATCCAGCGGCGCCACCGTGACACAGCCAAAAGTCCACAACTGTAAAGAAAACATTTCACATTTGGTTTAGACCTGGTTTAGTCCTGGTTTAGTCCTGGTTTAGTCCTGGTTTAGACCTGGTTTAGACCTGGTTTAGTCCTGGTTTAGTCCTGGTTTAGACCTGGTTTAGTCCTGGTTTAGTCCTGGTTAATAAAAACTCTTAAACTTTAAACTCCTCGTGAGCGTTTGGGGTCCACGCACACGTGACGTCACGCGCAGGAATGAAGTCCAGACCACAGACCCTGGTCCAGACCAGACACAGACCAGGACCGGGACTAGAGCATTACCAGGACCAGAGCCGGACCAGGACCGGGACTAGAACCGGAACTAGAACCGGAGCAGGACCAGAGCCGGACCAGGACCGGGACCAGAGCCGGACCAGGACCGGGACCAAAGCCGGAGCAGGGCGCGCGCGGCCGCATCATGAGGTCGGTACTTTCTGCGGTTCTGCGGAGGTTTTGAATCTTTTCTGAATCTTTTCCCGTAACTTTGACATTAGAATTTTACAGATGAAAAAGTCACGTGAGCCTAGAGTGAAACCAGGAGGAGAGTCCAAACTGTACTCGAGTAAAAGTAACGTTACTCAGAATACTTCGAATATTACTCAAGTACAAGTACAAAGTAGTGTTCTAAGGAATGACTCAAGTAAGAGTAAAAAATCTTTGTAAAAGTACTACTCAAGTCACAGTAACTTAAAGGTGCAGTGTGTAACATTATCTGGAATGTCCCAGGGTGTGGCATTAATGGGTTTTTATTTACAGGCTCGCCCTTCCACAGAGCTGACATGTGACCTGGCCCTGTGGAGTGAAACACAAACGTTCACATCATTTCAGGTCCACACTGCGCTTCATCTTTATTCATCTTTATATTACTCCAGATGCCCTTCCTGTTGTGAGTTACTGTGCGGGGGGGTGTCCTTGCGCCCTCTGCTGGACACCGACGCACTTTTTCAGCGCTTCCACAGTTCTGTTCTCACTGGTGTTTTCTCATCTGCTGCTGCACGGGCGTAGTCCAGAGGATCCAGAACCTTCTCCAGTCTGGATCCTAAAACATCCCACTGACAGAACCGAGCAGAACCGAGAAGAACCTAGCAGAACCAAGAATAATTTAGAAGAACCGAGCAGAACCCAGCAGAACTGAGAAGAACCCAGCAGAACCCAGCAGAACCGAGAAGAACCGAGAAGAACTGAGAAGAACCGAGCAGAACCAAACAGAACCCAGCAGAACCCAGCAGAACCGAGAAGAACTGAGCAGAACCAAACAGAACCCAGCAGAACCGAGAAGAACCGAGAAGAACTGAGAAGAACCGAGCAGAACCAAACAGAACCCAGCAGAACCGAGAAGAACCGAGCAGAACCAAACAGAACCCAGCAGAACCGAGAAGAACCCAGCAGAACCGAGAAGAACCCAGCAGAATCCAGAAGAACCCAGCAGAATCCAGCAGAACCGAGAAGAACCGAGCAGAACCAAACAGAACCCAGCAGAACCGAGAAGAACCCAGCAGAACCGAGAAGAACCCAGCAGAACCGAGTAGAACCCAGCAGAACCGAGAAGAACCCAGCAGAACCAAGAATAACTGAGAAGAACCGAGCAGAACCCAGCAGAACTGAGAAGAACCCAGCAGAACCCAGCAGAACCGAGAAGAACCGAGAAGAACTGAGAAGAACCGAGCAGAACCAAACAGAACCCAGCAGAACTCAGCAGAACCGAGAAGAACTGAGAAGAACTGAGAAGAACCGAGCAGAACCCAGCAGAACCGAGAAGAACCGAGAAGAACTGAGAAGAACCGAGCAGAACCAAACAGAACCAGCAGAACCGAGAAGAACTGAGAAGAACCCAGCAGAAGCAAACAGAACCCAGCAGAACCTAGCAGAACCAAACAGAACCCAGCAGAACCGAGAAGAACCCAGCAGAACCGAGAAGAACCCAGAAGAACCCAGCAGAACCGAGAAGAACCCAGCAGAACCAAGAAGAACCCAGCAGAACCGAGAAGAACCGAGCAGAACCAAACAGAACCCAGCAGAACCGAGAAGAACTGAGAAGAACCCAGCAGAACCAAACAGAACCCAGCAGAACCAAACAGAACCCAGCAGAACCAAGAAGAACCGAGAAGAACCCAGCAGAACCGAGAAGAACCGAGCAGAACCAAACAAAACCCAGCAGAACCGAGAAGAACCCAGCAGAACCGAGAAGAACCCAGCAGAATCCAGAAGAACCCAGCAGAATCCAGCAGAACCGAGAAGAACCGAGCAGAACCAAACAGAACCGAGAAGAACCCAGCAGAACCCAGCAGAACCAAACAGAACCCAGCAGAACCGAGAAGAACCCAGCAGAACCGAGAAGAACCCAGAAGAACCCACCAGAACCGAGAAGAACCCAGCAGAACCGAGTAGAACCCAGAAGAACCCAGCAGAACCGAGAAGAACCCAGCAGAACCGAGTAGAACCCAGCAGAACTGAGAAGAACCCAGCAGAACCTTTCCTGAACGTGTTTAGAAGAACCTGGATCTGGATCAGAACGAGGATTAGAGGTTTACGGCCCGGCTCTCTCAGGAGTAACAAAACCCAAGATGGAACATGGTGTAAATAAAGTAATAATTTAATGAACAGGAATGTAAAATGTGAAATAACAAACGTGTAAAGAAATACGTTCACAAAATAATCTAAACTACGAAATAACAAGATTTGTGTCGAAACGGGTCACGTCTAAACAAAAAAACGAGTGACTAAACTAAAAAGACACAAAACAGAACTAAACTCAACAACAGTCAGACACACAAAATGAGTCCTTGAAGAACATCCTGCAGCAGCTCGTTTTGGAGATTTGAACATGTAACTCTGCCCCCTAGAGGTGTGAGTCTGGAAATGCTCTTGTCAGAAAGAGGAAACTTCTGGAACTTCAGACGCTCCTCACGGACTTAAAGTGACTTCGACCCGAGACGCTTTTTGTGACACAGAACCGTTTGTTCTTGGACTGGGCCGATTTCACTGGGCGACCGTTTTGTGTCCTGTGGTCCAAAGCAAAAAAAAAAAAGATCTGACGGAAACGGAATATAAAAATAAAAAATATTTTGGACATCGGCCACCTGAGCGTGCGATGCTTTTTTCCACTTTTAGACAGTCCACAAAGTCCAGCTGCAGACGAACTTCTTAAGTGGACGGAGACGGCTGCCTGGTCCCTGGTCTCTGGTCTGGTCTCTGGTCTGGTCTCTGGTCTGGTCTGGTCTGGTCTCTGGTCTGGTCTCTGGTCTCTGGTCTCTGGTCTCTGGTCTCTGGTCTGGTCTGGTCTCTGGTCTGGTCTGGTCTGGTCTGGTCTCTGGTCTCTGGTCTGGTCTCTGGTCTGGTCTCTGGTCTGGTCTCTGGTCTGGTCTGGTCTGGTCTGGTCTGGTCTCTGGTCTGGTCTCTGGTCTCTGGTCTCTGGTCTCTGGTCTCTGGTCTGGTCTGGTCTCTGGTCTCTGGTCTGGTCTGGTCTGGTCTGGTCTCTGGTCTCTGGTCTGGTCTCTGGTCTGGTCTCTGGTCTGGTCTCTGGTCTGGTCTCTGGTCTGGTCTCTGGTCTGGTCTGGTCTGGTCTGGTCTCTGGTCTCTGGTCTGGTCTGGTCTCTGGTCTGGTCTGGTCTCTGGTCTCTGGTCTCTGGTCTCTGGTCTGGTCTGGTCTGGTCTCTGGTCTGGTCTGGTCTGGTCTCTGGTCTGGTCTCTGGTCTGGTCTCTGGTCTCTGGTCTCTGGTCTGGTCTGGTCTCTGGTCTCTGGTCTCTGGTCTGGTCTGGTCTCTGGTCTCTGGTCTCTGGTCTGGTCTGGTCTGGTCTGGTCTGGTCTCTGGTCTCTGGTCTCTGGTCTGGTCTGGTCTGGTCTCTGGTCTCTGGTCTGGTCTGGTCTCTGGTCTCTGGTCTGGTCTGGTCTGGTCTGGTCTGGTCTCTGGTCTCTGGTCTCTGGTCTGGTCTGGTCTGGTCTGGTCTGGTCTCTGGTCTGGTTCAGTCCTGGGATGGATCTGTTCTGCCAGTCGAATAATCCTGAGATAATCTGAGACTGAAACATGCAGGAGGCTCAGGCCCTGACCCGGATTTTATTTTTAAATATTATAATGTGCTCAGCATTTGACCCGGACTGGGTTCACTTTAGTCCTGGTTTAGTCCTGGTTTAGTCCTGGTTCAGTCCTGGTTCAGTCCTGGTTTAGTCCTGATGTAGTCTTAGTTTAGTCTGGTTCTAGTGCCACATTGTCTTTACTTTCCAAGTATCGAAATTCAGGTAATAATCGATACTGAAACGAGTATCGAAACACCCATGGACCTGGTTTAGATCTGGTTTAGACCCGGTTTAGACCCGGTTTAGACCCGGTTTAGACCTGGTTTAGACCTGGACCACTGAGGATTCCACAGGTATCAGGACACACGGGAACAGAAAAGAAAGTTCTGCCATTGAGTGTGGAAAATCAGATTCTATTGTCTAAACGAAGAGGGTTTATTCTCATGAGGGAATCAGAATCGGTATCGAGTATCAAGTATCAAATTGTTCATTAGTATCGAAACTCACTTTGAAATGTGAGTCTGTCTGTTCTGTTCTTAGGCTCCCTCTGCTGCTGGCTCTGCTCCCATTGGCTGTGGAGGGTCATGTGATCGCGCTCTCGTCCATGTACGGGAGCCTGGAGTCGCCAAACTTCCCCGAGCCGTACCCCCGAGACCTGGACCTGGTCTGGGAGATCCGAGTCCAGACCGGGTTCAGAATCAGACTGGACTTCAGCCACTTCCAGCTGGAGCCGTCCTACCTGTGCGAGTACGACTACGTGAAGGTACGACAGCGCGGACACGCCTGACCCGCCAACGCCGCGCTCCAAACAGGAAGTGTTCATGGGCGTGACTCGGCTCCATGGACATGACCCTGGGGTCTGGACTTCAACATTTTGTCCCAAATCCAGAACTGAACATTAAGAACCGACCAATCAGACGCCTTCTTTCCTTGTGACCTCGGGGTCAGGGGTCAGATCAGTCTGCCCCAGGGCGGCTGTGGCGACGGTCAGAGGCGTCTCTACACACTCAGCAAAAAGGGGATTTGGGGCCCATTGTCAGGATTTTTTTAATCTGGTTCAGTCCTGGTTCAGTCCTGGTTCAGTCCTGGTTTAGTCCTGGTTCAGTCCTGGTTCAGTCCTGGTTTAGTCCTGGTTCAGTCCTGGTTTAGTCCTGGTTCAGTCCTGGTTCAGTCCTGGTTTAGTCCTGGTTCAGATGGTGGGAGACTCAGAGGAATTTGAGGCGTTTTATCAGAGGGTTCAGTGACCGGCCGCTCAGGGTCAGGGGTCATGTGATGGAGTGGACCAATCACGGGGCAGTATCCTTGTGTTTACGTTAGCGTGTTAGCGTGTTAGCGATAGCGGAGGCTCATTAGAGGGTCTGAAGCAGGACGCTGTGCGCGTCACAGAGGAGCGCTTATGCAAACTCAATTTTTGTCTCTTTCTCTCATGTTCTAATGTTCCTCAACACAAACCTGAAGAGGTTTGAGTCATCTAGTGATCTCTCCCAGGTCCTATTCAAACCCTGTACAAGGCTCCGCCCACAAGTCTACATCTCCCATGCTCCCACAGTATGAGTCTGTACGAGGCTCCACCCACAAGTCTACGTCCCCCAGGCTCCCACAGTATGAGTCTGTACGAGGCTCCGCCCACAAGTCTACGTCCCCCATGCTCCCACAGTACGAGTCTGTACGAGGCTCCGCCCACAAGTCTATGTCCCCCAGGCTCCACACGACAATTCTCCATAAATACACAAAAACATGAGACAAAACTGAACACAACAACTGGACAAACCTGATGTGATGCAGGAGTTTCATTAGTGCGACGCACACTGAGTGTGTTGGGATAGAGCTCTGAAGGGGGAGGGACTTAGCACAGAGAGGCTGAGTGTGTTGGGATAGAGCTCTGAAGGGGGAGGGACTTAGCACAGAGAGGCTGAGTGTGTTGGGATAGAGCTCTGAAGGGGGAGGGACTTAGCACAGAGAGGCTGAGTGTGTTGGGATAGAGCTCTGAAGGGGGAGGGACTTAGCACAGAGAGGCTGAGTGTGTTGGGATAGAGCTCTGAAGGGGGAGGGACTTAGCACAGAGAGGCTGAGTGTGTTGGGATAGAGCTCTGAAGGGGGAGGGACTTAGCACAAAGAGGCTGAGTGTGTTGGGATAGAGCTCTTGGCCATTCCATCCATTTTCTTCCGCTTATCCGGGGTCGGGTCGCGGGGGCAACAGTCTAAGCAGGGACTCCCGGACTTCCTTCACCCCGGACACTTCCTCCAGCTCCTCCAGGGGGACCCCAAGGTGTTCCCAGGCCAGACCAGAGACATAGTCCCTCCAGTGTGTCCTGGGTCTTCCCCGGGGCCTCCTCCCGGTGGGACATGCCCGGAACACCTCCTGAGGGAGGCGTCCAGGAGGCATCCGAAACAGATGCCCTCCCCTCAGCTGCTCCTCTCGACGTGGAGGAGCAGCGGCTCTACTCCGAGCTCCTCCTGTGTGACTGAGCTCCTCACTCTATCTCTAAGGGAGCGCCCAGCCACTCTGTGGAGGAAACTCATTTCAGCCGCTTGTATCTGCGATCTCGTCCTTTCGGTCATTACCCAAAGCTCATGACCATAGGTGAGGGGAGGAACGTAGACTGACGGTAAATCCAGAGCTTTGCCTTTCGGCTCAGCTCCTCTTCACCACAACGGTCCGATACAGCGACCACATCACTGCCGACGCTGCACCGATCCACCTGTCAGTCTCACGCTCCATCCTCCCCTCACTGTGAACAAGACCCCGAGATACTTGAACTCCTCCACTTGAGGCAGGGACTCTCCACCTGCAGAGGGCGCCACCTTTTTCCGGTCGAGAACCATGGCCTCGGATTTGGAGGAGCTGATCCTCATCTCAGCCGCTTCACACTCGGCTGCAAACCGCCCCAGTGCAGGTTGGAGGTCCTGGTCTGATGAAGCCATCAGGAGAACATCATCTGCAAACAGCAGAGATGAGATCCTGTGGTCCCCAAACCGGACCTCCGGCCCCTGACTGCACCTAGAAATTCTGTCCATAAAAATGAACAGAACCGGTGACAGGGGCAGCCCTGGTGGAGTCCAACATGCACCGGAAACAGGTCCGACTTACTGCCGGCAATGTGAACACAGCTCCTGCGGTGTGAGCTGAAGGTCCTCCTGACAGAGGCTCTGCCAGACGTTACCAACAGACCTTCACTGTACACTTGGACCTGCCAGGTCTTTCCGGCTTCCTCTTCCGTCAGTGGACCAAACTCACAACCAGGTGGTGATGGGTTGACGGCTCTGCCCCACTCTTCACCCGAGTGTCCAAGACACGCAGCCGGAGGTCGATGATCGACTTTGTTGTCGTGTCATCTGACCTCCGGGTGTCCTGGTGCCACGTGCACTGATGGACACCCTTGTGCCCGAACATGGTGTTCGTTATGGACAAACCGTGGCTAGCACAGAAGTCCAACAACAGAACACCGCTCGGGTTCAGATCAGGGAGGCTGTTCCTCCTGATCACTCCTCTCCAGGTGTCACTGTCATGGCCCACGTGGGCGTTGAAGTTCCCCCAGTAGAACAACAGAGTCCCCGGTCAGTGCACTGTCCAGTGCCCCTCCCAGAGACTCCAAGAAGGCCGGGTACTCTGCACTGCTGTTCGGCCCGTAGGCCGACACAACAGTGAGAGACCTGCCCCCGACCTGAAGGCGCCGGGACGCGACCCTCTAATTCACTGGGGTGAACTCCAACACACAGCGGCTGAGCTGTGGGGCAATGAGCAGGACCACACCTGCCCACTGCCGCTGCTCCCCGCGGGTAATGCCAGAGAAATGGAGGGTCCAGTCCCCCTCAAGGAGTTGGGTTCCAGAGCCCAGGCTGTGCGGGAGGGACAGCTCGGGCTTTAGTGCGAAGCAAACGAAAGTGAAACTTCTAAAACACGTGAATCGGTCGTTTTAGGTGATTTTTGCATTTTGAAAACAAAAGGAAAATGTTGATCTGAAGATGTGACGTGTGCAAACCTCTTTGCTCCTCTTTCAGGTGGAGGCAGATGGAGAGCTCTTGGGGCTCTTCTGTGGCTCCGAGCCCACAGACACAGAGACGGTCCCAGGCTCCGCCCCTCTTATGTCCTCCTCTTCATCCTCCTCTTCATCCTCCTCTTCGTCCTCCTCTTCGTCCTCCTCTTCGTCCTCCTCTTCGTCCTCCTCTTCGTCCTCCTCTTCGTCCCCTCTGCTCTCTCCCTCCTCCTCTCTGTCCATCACCTTTAGGACGGATTATTCAGACGAGGAAAAGTACACCGGCTTCAGAGCGCACTACACCGCCCAGGGTAACTACAAATACTACTACTACTACTACTACTACTACTACTACTACTACTACTACTACTGTTACTACTACTACTACTACAACTGCACTCCTCCTCCTCCTGTACTCGTTCCTCTTGGTGGTGCAATGGCTGAAATGTGATTCTGGGTTCGATTCCCGAGAAACTGAAGTACGGGTCAAATGCAGAGGGACGGTTGTACCTAAACCTTCTACTGCTGCTTCTGTGGCTGCAGGAGCGCGCCTGCCTCGGGGCGGCTGTGGCAGGAGCGCGCCTGCCTCAGGTAAAGGTGTGTGTTTCAGACGTAGACGAGTGTGTGGAGCGTGCGGACGAGGAGCTGCTCTGTGATCACTTCTGTCATAATTTCATTGGAGGATTTTACTGCTCCTGTCGCCATGGATACAAGCTCCACCACGACAACCGCACCTGCACAGGTGAGAGGGAGGGCATCTGACACACGGGGAAGGTGTCTGATCTCTGATCTCTGGTCTGGTTCTGGTCTGGTCCTGGTCTGGTCCTTGTCTGGTCCTGGTCCTGGTCTGGTCCTGGTCTGGTCCTGCTCTGGTCCTTGTCTGGTCCTGGTCCTTGTCTGGTCCTGGTCCTGGTCTGGTCCTTGTCTGGTCCTTGTCTGGTCCTGGTCCTGGTCTGGTCCTGGTCTGGTCCTGGTCTGGTCCTTGTCTGGTCCTGGTCCTGGTCCTGGTCTGGTCCTTGTCTGGTCCTGGTCCTGGTCCTGGTCTGGTCCTTGTCTGGTCCTGGTCCTGGTCCTGGTCCTGGTCTGGTCCTGGTCTGGTCCTGCTCTGGTCCTTGTCTGGTCCTGGTCTGGTCCTGGTCTGGTCCTGGTCTGGTCCTGCTCTGGTCCTGCTCTGGTCCTGCTCTGGTCCTGGTCTGGTCCTGGTCTGGTCCTGCTCTGGTCCTGCTCTGGTCCTGGTCCTGGTCCTGGTCCTGGTCTGGTCCTGGTCTGGTCCTGGTCTGGTCCTGCTCTGGTCCTGGTCCTGCTCTGGTCCTGGTCTGGTCCTGCTCTGGTCCTGCTCTGGTCCTGGTCCTGCTCTGGTCCTGGTCCTGGTCTGGTCCTGGTCTGGTCCTGGTCTGGTCCTGGTCTGGTCCTGCTCTGGTCCTGGTCCTGCTCTGGTCCTGGTCCTGGTCCTGGTCTGGTCCTGGTCTGGTCCTGGTCTGGTCCTGCTCTGGTCCTGCTCTGGTCCTGGTCCTGCTCTGGTCCTGGTCCTGGTCCTGGTCTGGTCCTGCTCTGGTCCTGCTCTGGTCCTGGTCCTGCTCTGGTCCTGGTCCTGGTCCTGCTCTGGTCCTGGTCCTGGTCTGGTCCTGGTCTGGTCCTGGTCTGGTCCTGCTCTGGTCCTGCTCTGGTCCTGCTCTGGTCCTGGTCTGGTCCTGGTCTGGTCCTGCTCTGGTCCTGGTCCTGCTCTGGTCCTGGTCCTGGTCCTGGTCTGGTCCTGGTCTGGTCCTGCTCTGGTCCTGCTCTGGTCCTGCTCTGGTCCTGGTCTGGTCCTGGTCTGGTCCTGCTCTGGTCCTGCTCTGGTCCTGGTCCTGGTCCTGGTCCTGGTCTTAGGTCTGTGACTGTCTGAGACTTTAATCCGGATCAGGAGAATTCCGCTCCAAACAATCCACACAAAGTTAAACAGGAGGAGGAGGAGGGCTCAGAGAATCCAAAACCAGACACAAATCGGAGGACTAAACCAGGACTAAACCAGGACTAAACCAGGACTAGACCAGGACTGGACCAGGACTAGACCAGGACTGGACCAGGACTAGACCAGGACTAAACCAGGACTGGACCAGGACTAAACCAGGACTAAACCAGGACTAAACCAGGACTAGACCAGGACTGGACCAGGACTAGACCAGGACTAAACCAGGACTAAACCAGGACTGGACCAGGACTAAACCAGGACTAAACCAGGACTAAACCAGGACTAGACCAGGACTGGACCAGGACTAGACCAGGACTAAACCAGGACTAAACCTGGACTAGACCAGGACTGGACCAGGACGAAACCAGGACTAAACCAGGACTAAACCAGGACTGGACCAGGACTAGACCAGGACTAAACCAGAACTAAACCTGGACTAGACCAGGACTGGACCAGGACGAAACCAGGACTAAACCAGGACTAAAGCAGCTCTGGACCAGGCCTGTTTCAGGTATAGTAGTGCTCCATGGGTCTGTGGTCAAATAAATACAAGTTAATCCTGGTCCTCGTGAACCAGATCTAGACCCGGATCAGGATCAGGACTCGGACCAGGATCAGACCAGAGTCACGGCTTAGCCCCAGGTCAAACTATTAAGCCCTCAACACAATACAAACAAGACCTGAACCAGGACTAAAGCAGGACTAAAGCAGGACTAAAGCAGGACTAAAGCAGGACTGGACCAGGACTGGACCAGGACTGGACCAGGACTAAACCAGGACGAAAGCAGGACTAAAGCAGGACTAAACCAGGACTAAAGAAGACCCGGACCAGTAGTTCTCGGTGAAAAGATCTGATTTGACGTTTCCGGCTACAAGTAAATTATATTTATGAAATTTAAAATCTAAATCTTACACAGTTCCTTTAAAGTTTCAGTGTGTAACTTTCTGCATGTTTCCATGGAAACACTACCACAGAACATTCTCCATGGAGACAGATGAATTTAATACCATACTGTGGATTATTATAACCATTACATTTCCACAGAAACCAGCAGGAGCAGTCCTCCTCCAGGCCAAATAAAAGTCAGGTCTGTGGAGAGGCGAGCTCGCTCACAGTAAGCACACAGGTCTCTGCCATAAACACAAGCACAATGTCAAAACCTGGTTTTGTTTATTTTTTAGCTGAAAAGTTACAGACTGGGGCTTTAATCAGTACAGTATTTGTCACTTTGCCTCAGTAAACCAGATCTGGACTGGGACTAGACCAGGACTAACCCAGGACTAAACCAGGTCTCTCTTTCAGTCCACTGCAGTGATGTCGTTTTCCGGGAGCGCTCTGGGATCATTAGTAGTCCGGACTTTCCTGGACCTTACCCCAAATCCTCGGACTGTCAGTACCAGATCCAAGTCCAGACCGGGTTCAGGGTCAGACTGGAATTTGACCCGGTTTTTGATGTTGAGGACCATCCTGAGGCCACCTGTCCCTACGACTATGTCAAGGTAAAGTTTGATATACAGACCTGATTTAGTCCTGGTTTAGTTCTAGTTCTGTCCTGGTTCCAGGTGGTGGCCGGGGGTCTTGTTTTGGGTCCGTTCTGTGGGTCTTTGGCCCCTGGACCCATCGAGACCGAGTCCAGTTCTGTGATGATCCAGTTCCACAGCGACAACTCAGGAGAGAACCAGGGCTGGAGCCTCAACTACACCTCCACAGGTACTAACCCAGAACTAAACCAGGACTAAACCAGGACTAAACCAGGACTGAACCAGGACTAAACCAGGACTGAACCAGGACTGAACCAGGACTAAACCAGGACTAAACCAGGACTGAACCAGGACTGAACCAGGACTGAACCAGGACTAAACCAGGACTTTTTGATTTTGGCGTTACAGGAAGTGTATGCCCCGCCCCTGAGATTCCGCCCCATGCCGTTCTGACTCCCGTCCAATCAGAATACAGCTTCACAGACCACGCCCTCCTCACCTGCCAATCAGGGTACAGTATTCTCCAGGTACGTCCCTCCAGAGGGTCAGTGTTTTTATTTTTGGGTTTTGTAAATGAAGTTTGTCCTGTTTCTTGTCATGTTTTGTGTTTCTGGTTTGTTGATTGGATCCTCGTTAGCGCAGACGAGCTGACGCTGTTCTTCCCAAGACGATTATTACACAAAAATATTTACATTTCAGCCAGATTTAAGTTCTTAAATAGTGAAATATGGTCTAAAAAGTGGTCTAGTCCTGGTTTAGTCCTGGTTAGTCCTGGTCTAGTCCTGGTTCAGTCCTGGTCTAGTCCTGGTTAGTCCTGGTTTAGTCCTGGTTCAGTCCTGGTCTAGTCCTGGTCTAGTCCTGGTTAGTTCTGGTCTAGTCCTGGTCTAGTCCTGGTTAGTCCTGGTCTAGTCCTGGTCTAGTCCTGGTTAGTCCTGGTCTAGTCCTGGTCTAGTCCTGGTTCAGTCCTGGTCTAGTCCTAGTCTAGTCCTGGTTCAGTCCTGGTCTAGTCCTGGTTAGTCCTGGTCTAGTCCTGGTCTAGTCCTGGTCTAGTCCTGGTTCAGTCCTGGTCTAGTCCTGGTCTAGTCCTGGTCTAGTCCTGGTCTAGTCCTGGTTAGTCTTGGTCTACTCCTGGTCTAGTCCTGGTCTAGTCCTGGTCTAGTCCTGGTCTAGTCCTGGTCTAGTCCTGGTTCAGTCCTGGTTCAGTCCTGGTCTAGTCCTGGTCTAGTCCTGGTTAGTCCTGGTCTAGTCCTGGTCTAGTCCTGGTTCAGTCCTGGTTCAGTCCTGGTCTAGTCCTGGTCTAGTCCTGGTCTAGTCCTGGTTAGTCCTGGTCTAGTCCTGGTCTAGTCCTGGTTAGTCCTGGTCTAGTCCTGGTCTAGTCCTGGTTCAGTCCTGGTTCAGTCCTGGTTAGTCCTGGTTAGTCCTAGTCTAGTCCTGGTCTAGTCCTGGTTAGTCCTGGTTTAGTCCTGGTTCAGTTCTGGTCTAGTCCTGGTTAGTCCTGGTCTAGTCCTGGTCTAGTCCTGGTTCAGTCCTGGTCTAGTCCTGGTCTAGTCCTGGTCTAGTCCTGGTTAGTCCTGGTTTAGTCCTGGTTCAGTCCTGGTCTAGTCCTGGTCTAGTCCTGGTTCAGTCCTGGTTCAGTCCTGGTCTAGTCCTGGTTAGTCCTGGTTAGTCCTGGTTAGTCCTAGTCTAGTCCTGGTCTAGTCCTGGTTAGTCCTGGTTTAGTCCTGGTTCAGTCCTGGTCTAGTCCTGGTCTAGTCCTGGTTAGTCCTGGTTTAGTCCTGGTCTAGTCCTGGTCTAGTCCTGGTTTAGTCCTGGTCTAGTCCTGGTTAGTCCTGGTCCAGTCCTGGTCTAGTCCTGGTTAGTCCTGGTTAGTCCTGGTTTAGTACTGGTTCAGTCCTGGTCTAGTCCTGGTTAGTCCTGGTTTAGTCCTGGTCTAGTCCTGGTCTAGTCCTGGTTAGTCCTGGTCTAGTCCTGGTTAGTCCTGGTTTAGTCCTGGTCTAGTCCTGGTCTAGTCCTGGTTAGTCCTGGTTAGTCCTGGTTTAGTCCTGGTCTAGTCCTGGTCTAGTCCTGGTTAGTCCTGGTTTAGTCCTGGTCTAGTCCTGGTTAGTCCTGGTTTAGTCCTGGTCTAGTCCTGGTCTAGTCCTGGTCTAGTCCTGGTTTAGTCCTGGTTCAGTCCTGGTCTAGTCCTGGTTAGTCCTGGTTTAGTCCTGGTCTAGTCCTGGTTAGTCCTGGTCTAGTCCTGGTTAGTCCTGGTTTAGTCCTGGTCTAGTCCTGGTCTAGTCCTGGTTAGTCCTAGTCTAGTCCTGGTTAGTCCTGGTCTAGTCCTGGTCCAGTCCTGGTCTAGTCCTGGTCTAGTCCTGGTTAGTCCTGGTTTTGTCCTGGTCTAGTCCTGGTTAGTCCTGGTCTAGTCCTGGTCTAGTCCTGGTTAGTCCTGGTTTAGTCCTGGTTTTAATCCTGGTTAGTCCTGGTTTAGTCCTGGTCTAGTCCTGGTTAGTCCTGGTTTAGTCCTGGTTTTAATCCTGGTTAGTCCTGGTTTAGTCCTGGTCTAGTCCTGGTTTAGTCCTGGTTAGTCCTGGTTAGTCCTGGTTTAGTCCTGGTCTAGTCCTGGTTAGTCCTGGTTTAGTCCTGGTCTAGTCCTGGTTAGTCCTGGTTAGTCCTGGTCTAGTCCTGGTCTAGTCCTGGTCCAGTCCTGGTCTAGTCCTGGTTAGTCCTGGTTTAGTCCTGGTCTAGTCCTGGTTAGTCCTGGTTTAGTCCTGGTCTAGTCCTGGTCTAGTCCTGGTTAGTCCTGGTTTAGTCCTGGTTTAGTCCTGGTCTAGTCCTGGTTTAGTCCTGGTCCAGTCCTGGTCTAGTCCTGGTTAGTCCTGGTTTAGTCCTGGTTTAGTCCTGGTCTAGTCCTGGTTAGTCCTGGTTTAATCCTGGTCTAGTCCTGGTTAGTCCTGGTTTAGTCCTGGTCTAGTCCTGGTCTAGTCCTGGTTAGTCCTGGTCTAGTCCTGGTCTAGTCCTGGTCTAGTCCTGGTTAGTCCTGGTCTAGTCCTGGTTAGTCCTGGTCTAGTCCTGGTTAGTCCTGGTTTAGTCCTGGTCTAGTCCTGGTCTAGTCCTGGTTAGTCCTGGTCTAGTCCTGGTCTAGTCCTGGTTAGTCCTGGTCTAGTCCTGGTTAGTCCTGGTTTAGTCCTGGTCTAGTCCTGGTCTAGTCCTGGTTAGTCCTAGTCTAGTCCTGGTTAGTCCTGGTCTAGTCCTGGTTAGTCCTGGTCTAGTCCTGGTCTAGTCCTGGTCTAGTCCTGGTTAGTCCTGGTCTAGTCCTGGTTAGTCCTGGTCTAGTCCTGGTTAGTCCTGGTTTAGTCCTGGTTTAGTCCTGGTCTAGTCCTGGTCTAGTCCTGGTTAGTCCTGGTTTAGTCCTGGTCTAGTCCTGGTTAGTCCTGGTCTAGTCCTGGTTAGTCCTGGTTAGTCCTGGTTTAGTCCTGGTCTAGTCCTGGTCTAGTCCTGGTTAGTCCTAGTCTAGTCCTGGTTAGTCCTGGTCTAGTCCTGGTCCAGTCCTGGTCTAGTCCTGGTCTAGTCCTGGTTAGTCCTGGTTTTGTCCTGGTCTAGTCCTGGTTAGTCCTGGTCTAGTCCTGGTCTAGTCCTGGTTAGTCCTGGTTTAGTCCTGGTCTAGTCCTGGTTAGTCCTGGTTTAGTCCTGGTCTAGTCCTGGTCTAGTCCTGGTTAGTCCTGGTTAGTCCTGGTTTAGTCCTGGTCTAGTCCTGGTCTAGTCCTGGTCTAGTCCTGGTTAGTCCTGGTTAGTCCTGGTTAGTCCTGGTTTAGTCCTGGTTAGTCCTGGTTAGTCCTGGTTTAGTCCTGGTCTAGTCCTGGTTAGTCCTGGTTTAGTCCTGGTCTAGTCCTGGTTAGTCCTGGTTAGTCCTGGTCTAGTCCTGGTCTAGTCCTGGTCCAGTCCTGGTCTAGTCCTGGTCTAGTCCTGGTTAGTCCTGGTTTAGTCCTGGTCTAGTCCTGGTTAGTCCTGGTTTAGTCCTGGTCTAGTCCTGGTCTAGTCCTGGTTAGTCCTGGTTTAGTCCTGGTTTAGTCCTGGTCTAGTCCTGGTTTAGTCCTGGTCCAGTCCTGGTCTAGTCCTGGTTAGTCCTGGTTTAGTCCTGGTTTAGTCCTGGTCTAGTCCTGGTTAGTCCTGGTTTAGTCCTGGCCTAGTCCTGGTTAGTCCTGGTTTAGTCCTGGTCTAGTCCTGGTCTAGTCCTGGTTAGTCCTGGTCTAGTCCTGGTCTAGTCCTGGTTAGTCCTGGTCTAGTCCTGGTTAGTCCTGGTCTAGTCCTGGTTAGTCCTGGTTTAGTCCTGGTCTAGTCCTGGTCTAGTCCTGGTTAGTCCTGGTCTAGTCCTGGTTAGTCCTGGTCTAGTCCTGGTTCAGTCCTGGTTAGTCCTGGTTTAGTCCTGGTCTAGTCCTGGTTAGTCCTGGTTTAGTCCTGGTCTAGTCCTGGTTAGTCCTGGTTAGTCCTGGTCTAGTCCTGGTCTAGTCCTGGTCCAGTCCTGGTTAGTCCTGGTTTAGTCCTGGTCTAGTCCTGGTTAGTCCTGGTTTAGTCCTGGTCTAGTCCTGGTCTAGTCCTGGTTAGTCCTGGTTAGTCCTGGTTTAGTCCTGGTCCAGTCCTGGTCTAGTCCTGGTCTAGTCCTGGTTAGTCCTGGTTTAGTCCTGGTCTAGTCCTGGTTAGTCCTGGTTTAGTCCTGGTCTAGTCCTGGTCTAGTCCTGGTTAGTCCTGGTTTAGTCCTGGTCTAGTCCTGGTTTAGTCCTGGTCCAGTCCTGGTCTAGTCCTGGTTAGTCCTGGTTTAGTCCTGGTTTAGTCCTGGTCTAGTCCTGGTTAGTCCTGGTTTAGTCCTGGTCTAGTCCTGGTTAGTCCTGGTTTAGTCCTGGTCTTGTCCTGGTCTAGTCCTGGTTAGTCCTGGTTAGTCCTGGTCTAGTCCTGGTCTAGTCCTGGTCCAGTCCTGGTCTAGTCCTGGTCTAGTCCTGGTTAGTCCTGGTTTAGTCCTGGTCTAGTCCTGGTTAGTCCTGGTTTAGTCCTGGTCTAGTCCTGGTTAGTCCTGGTTTAGTCCTGGTCTAGTCCTGGTCTAGTCCTGGTTTAGTCCTGGTCCAGTCCTGGTCTAGTCCTGGTTAGTCCTGGTTTAGTCCTGGTTTAGTCCTGGTCTAGTCCTGGTTAGTCCTGGTTTAGTCCTGGTCTAGTCCTGGTTAGTCCTGGTTTAGTCCTGGTCTAGTCCTGGTCTAGTCCTGGTTAGTCCTGGTTAGTCCTGGTTTAGTCCTGGTCTAGTCCTGGTCTAGTCCTGGTTAGTCCTGGTTAGTCCTGGTTTAGTCCTGGTCTAGTCCTGGTTAGTCCTGGTTTAGTCCTGGTCTAGTCCTGGTTAGTCCTGGTTAGTCCTGGTCTAGTCCTGGTCTAGTCCTGGTCCAGTCCTGGTTAGTCCTGGTTTAGTCCTGGTCTAGTCCTGGTCTAGTCCTGGTTAGTCCTGGTTTAGTCCTGGTCTAGTCCTGGTCTAGTCCTGGTTTAGTCCTGGTCTAGTCCTGGTTAGTCCTGGTTTAGTCCTGGTTAGTCCTGGTCTAGTCCTGGTCTAGTCCTGGTCCAGTCCTGGTCTAGTCCTGGTTTAGTCCTGGTCTAGTCCTGGTCTAGTCCTGGTCTAGTCCTGGTTAGTCCTGGTTAGTCCTGGTTAGTCCTGGTTTAGTCCTGGTCTAGTCCTGGTCTAGTCCTGGTTAGTCCTGGTTTAGTCCTGGTGTAGTCCTGGTCCAGTCCTGGTCTAGTCCTGGTTAGTCCTGGTTAGTCCTGGTTTAGTCCTGGTTATTCCTGGTTCAGTCCTGGTCTAGTCCTGGTCTAGTCCTGGTTAGTCCTGGTTTAGTCCTGGTGTAGTCCTGGTCCAGTCCTGGTCTAGTCCTGGTTAGTCCTGGTTAGTCCTGGTTTAGTCCTGGTTATTCCTGGTCTAGTCCTGGTTCAGTCCTGGTCTAGTCCTGGTCTAGTCCTGGTCTAGTCCTGGTTAGTCCTGGTTAGTCCTGGTCTAGTCCTGGTCTAGTCCTGGTTAGTCCTGGTCTAGTCCTGGTTAGTCCTGGTTAGTCCTGGTTAGTCCTGGTCTAGTCCTGGTCTAGTCCTGGTTAGTCCTGGTTAGTCCTGGTCTAGTCCTGGTTAGTCCTGGTTAGTCCTGGTCTAGTCCTGGTCTAGTCCTGGTTAGTCCTGGTCTAGTCCTGGTTAGTCCTGGTTAGTCCTGGTCTAGTCCTGGTCTAGTCCTGGTTAGTCCTGGTCTAGTCCTGGTCTAGTCCTGGTTAGTCCTGGTCTAGTCCTGGTTAGTCCTGGTTAGTCCTGGTTAGTCCTGGTCTAGTCCTGGTCTAGTCCTGGTTAGTCCTGGTCTAGTCCTGGTCTAGTCCTGGTCTAGTCCTGGTTAGTCCTGGTCTAGTCCTGGTTAGTCCTGGTCTAGTCCTGGTCTAGTCCTGGTTAGTCCTGGTCTAGTCCTGGTCTAGTCCTGGTCTTTAATGCTTCTGCTCTTGTGTCTCTTTAAGGACGGACACTTCCTGGAAAACTTTCAGATCGACTGTTTGGCCAATGGGACGTGGAGCAGCAGCGCCCCCGTCTGTCAGGGTCAGAAGTGCAGTTCACCTCACAGACTCCAGAGGAGCCGCTTCATTCTCCTCGTTTCAGCGCGAAACCTTTAAATGTCCCATGATCCTCTGCTCTCTGAAAATGTCCCATGATCCTCTGCTCTCTGAAAATGTCCCATGATCCTCTGCTCTCTGAAAATGTCCCATGATCCTCTGCTCTCTTTAAATGTCCCATGATCCTCTGCTCTCTGAAAATGTCCCATGATCCTCTGCTCTCTTTAAATGTCCCATGATCCTCTGCTCTCTGAAAATGTCCCATGATCCTCTGCTCTCTTTAAATGTCCCATGATCCTCTGCTCTCTTTAAATGTCCCATGATCCTCTGCTCTCTTTAAATGTCCCATGATCCTCTGCTCTCTTTAAATGTCCCATGATCCTCTGCTCTCTGAAAATGTCCCATGATCCTCTGCTCTAATGTCGTTTCCTCGTCACAAACACCTGGAGTTTGTTTTGTTTCATTCACATGTTTAACACACAAACCTGCAGATTTAACACGAGTTCTTCTCTCAAACTGAAAACACTCTGTTCCACCTTGTGATGTCATCATGTGGTGATACAGGAAGTGCTCCACTGTGTTTTTAAACTCCACACACCTTCACTAGAATCATTTGGATCATTTCAGTCCTGGAATTGTCGATCTCGACTGAACTAAAGGTAAAAGGAGCTGTTCACTTGAAAACTACCACTTGATGACATCACAAGGTGGAACAGAGCGTTTGGAGCTTTGGAGATGTAGACAGACTAATAATAAAAGTGACGTCACGGTGACGTCACGGTGATGTCACAGTGTGTGTTTGTGTGTTGGCTCCAGAGGTGGACTGTGGCCCTCCTCCTCCGCTCGCTCAGGCTCAGATCCTGTTTCTGGATCAGAACAGAACCACGTTTGGGTCCAGGGTCCAGTACCAGTGTGAGACCGAGCCGGGACTCAACCGCAGCACGGGTCAGAACCAAACACACTCTTCAAAGAAATGTTTTTCATTTAAAGCTGCACTGTGTAACTTTTCTGGTGGAGGGTCTGTCAGATGCTTTTCTCCATGGAGATGTTATTGCTTAGTCTGGAATGTTCCTCAGTATGGCATTAAACCTTTCTAGTTCCAGGTCAGATCTGTGGAGAGGCGACCCCGCTCATAGTCAGAATGTCTGTTTTTCCACCACCTGTAATTGAATAAATGTAAAGTAGAGCTGTTTAATGTCACACTGTGGAACATTCCAGGCAGAGCAGTGACGTATCCATAGAAACAAGCAGGTGACAGACCCTCAACCAAAAAGTTACACAGTGCAGCTTTAAATCTGTGGTCCTGATGTGAGTTCTGACGTCTCAGGTGAGTTCAGGTGTGGAGCCAACGGGAAGTGGATCAACCCAGAGACCGGAACCAGAACCCCCTACTGCCAGACAGGTACTCTCCAGAGCGGGTTCAGTCCTGGTTTAGTCCTGGTTTAGATCTGGTTCAGTTCTGGTTTAGTCCTGGTTTAGTCCTGGTTTAGATCTGGTTCAGTCCTGGTTTAGTCCTGGTTCAGTCCTGGTTCAGTTCTGGTTCAGTCCTGGTTCAGTTCTGGTTCAGTTCTGGTTCAGTCCTGGTTTAGTCCTGGTTTAGTCCTGGTTCAGTCCTGGTTTAGTCCTGGTTCAGTCCTGGTTCAGTTCTGGTTCAGTTCTGGTTCAGTCCTGGTTCAGTTCTGGTTCAGTTCTGGTTCAGTTCTGGTTCAGTCCTGGTTCAGTTCTGGTTCAGTTCTGGTTCAGTTCTGGTTCAGTCCTGGTTTAGTCCTGGTTCAGTCCTGGTTCAGTCCTGGTTCAGTCCTGGTTCAGTTCTGGTTCAGTTCTGGTTCAGTCCTGGTTCAGTTCTGGTTCAGTTCTGGTTCAGTTCTGGTTCAGTCCTGGTTTAGTCCTGGTTCAGTCCTGGTTCAGTCCTGGTTCAGTTCTGGTTCAGTTCTGATTCAGTTCTGGTTCAGTCCTGGTTCAGTCCTGGTTCTGGTCCCTCAGGTTGTGGACTCTCTCGGTCTCTCCCGTCGCTGGTGAAGAGGATTGTGGGAGGTCGGACCGCGGACCCTGGGATGTTCCCCTGGCAAGTTCTGCTCCGAGTCCAGGACCAGACCAGGATCCCGGAGCAGAACTGGTTTGGATCCGGGTCTCTCCTGTCTGAGTCCTGGGTCCTGACCGCCGCCCACGTCCTCACGTCCCCACGTAGAGACGGGTCTGTGGTCCCCGTCGACCCCCAGCACGTCCAGGTGTGTCAGATGCCCTCCCCGTGTGTCAGATGCCCTCCCTGTGTGTGTCAGATGCCCTTCCTGTGTGTGTCAGATGCCCTCCCCGTGTGTCAGATGCCCTTCCTGTGTGTGTCAGATGCCCTCCCCGTGTGTCAGATGCCCTTCCTGTGTGTGTCAGATGCCCTCCCCGTGTGTCAGATGCCCTTCCTGTGTGTGTCAGATGCCCTCCCCGTGTGTCAGATGCCCTTCCTGTGTGTGTCAGATGCCCTCCCTGTGTGTGTCAGGAGGACTGAGGGTGACATCACCACAGACCATATAAGGAAATGTGAGTGTGAAGCCAAAGAGCCAATCAGGAGCGAGGAGCTGTGGGTTTATCAGGGAGCGGGTGCTTAGCAACGCTGTCAATCAAACCTGTTGCTAATGCTAGTGGGAGGGGCCTCGGCGAAAGAAGGCGCCTGATTGGTCTGTTCTTAATGTTCAGATCTGGATTTGGGACAAGTCTTATAATCCTTTAGTCCTGGTTTAGTCCTGGTTTAGTCCTGGTCTAACGCTGGTCTTGTCTCAGGTCTTGGTTTAGTCCTGGTCCTGGTCTAACGCTGGTCTTGTCTCAGGTCTTGGTTTAGTCCTGGTCCTGGTCTAACGCTGGTCTTGTCTCAGGTCTTCCTCGGGGTCCACAGCTCCAGTCTGAGGCACCAGGCGCAGCAGAGGATTGTGGGAGCTGTAGTTCTTCATCCAGACTTCCAGCCCCAGAACTACAAACACGACATCGCCCTCCTGAGGCTGAGCAGAGCGGCGCAGCTCAGTGATGTCATCCGCCCTGTGTGCCTCCCACCAATCAGGAGCCAGGTCAGAGCCGGGGGCGGGGTCAGAGCCTGGGTTGGTTTAGTCCTGGTTTAGTCCTGGTTTAGTCCTGGTTCATATTCTCTCCATGTCCTCTCCTCAGGGTGCTCCTCCTCTTCCGGAGCCTCTCTCTCTCGGGGTGGTGGCGGGGTGGGGCGTGTCTGTGACCCCTGGCCCCGCCCCCGTGACCTCTGACCTGCTGCAGTACGTGAAGCTGCCGGTGGTCCCCGGGGACGAGTGCGTGGAGAGCTACAAGTCCCGCTCCGGGGACTACAACATCAGCCAGACCGCCATGTTCTGCGCCGGGTACAGGGAGGGCGGGCGCGACACCTGTCCGGGGGACAGCGGGGGGGGCTTTGTGCAGGTGCAGGGGCAGGTGCAGGGGCAGGGGCAGGGGCAGGGGCAGGACCGGAGGTGGACCGTGCTCGGGGTCGTGTCCTGGGGAGGACCTGAGGACTGTGGATCTAAGAGGGTCTACGGAGTCTACACACGAGTGGAGCACTACAGAGACTGGATCCTGCACACTATGAAGGACTAGACCAGGACTAGACCAGGACTAGACCAGGTCTAGGACTAAACCAGGTCTAGACCAGGACTAGACCAGGTCCAGTCCGTACATAATCCTCATGTGCATCTTGTTTCTCGACTGTGACACTTTTATATTTTCGTTTTGGAGTTTGAATAAAAGTTTCTTCTTCTCAGTGTGATTTTTGTGAAATAGAAAAACGTCTCACACTTTGTTTTTGTGGAATCGATTTTATTTTTTTACATTTTCAAATCTCAAACAAACAAACCTGAAGCACTTCACACTTTTTATGAAACACATCTCATCTTTAGATCACCGTTTCCTTTTATTCTTTTTCAAATTTCCCAACACACTCAGCCTCTCTGTGCTAAGTCCCTCCCCCTTCAGAGCTCTATCCCAACACACTCAGCCTCTCTGTGCTAAGTCCCTCCCCCTTCAGAGCTCTATCCCAACACACTCAGCCTCTCTGTGCTAAGTCCCTCCCCCTTCAGAGCGTCGCACTAATGAAACTCCTGCATCACATCAGGTTTGTCCAGTTGTTGTGTTCAGTTTTGTCTCATGTTTTTGTGTATTTATGGAGAATTGTCGTGTGGAGCCTGGGGGACGTAGACTTGTGGGCGGAGCCTCGTACAGACTCGTACTGTGGGAGCCTGGGGGACGTAGACTTGTGGGCGGAGCCTCGTACAGACTCGTACTGTGGGAGCCTGGGGGACGTAGACTTGTGGGCGGAGCCTCGTACAGACTCGTACTGCGGGAGCCTGGGGGACGTAGACTTGTGGGCGGAGCCTCGTACAGACTCGTACTGTGGGAGCCTGGGGGACGTAGACTTGTGGGCGGAGCCTCGTACAGGGTTTGAATAGGGCCTGGGAGAGATCACTAGATGACTCAAACATGCAGGACTCTCAAACCTTTTGTTTGTTCATTTTAAGTTCACACAAAAACACACTTGTGTTTGAGTTTTTTTCTGAGGTCTTCAGAAGAGCCGCTTCACAACGGCTCTTTACAATTTACACGTGATTGATTCAATTTTATATTTGTGATGTTTCTTCAACGCTATAAACTCGTTTGACACTGAAGTCATTTTTCACTGAACACAGTTAAATATACACAAACTGTGTGTGTGTGTGTGTTCAGTTGTGTTGTTGCTCCAGCAGAGCTCTGATGTCCAACTGCCACTCCACCACCAGGTCCAGGGGAGTCTGACCCTCCTGCAAGAAACCAGGGTTAGACCTGGTTCGGTCCTGGTTCGGTCCTGGTTCAGTCCTGGTTCGGTTCTGGTTCGGTTCTGGTTCAGTCCTGGTTCGGTTCTGGTTCGGTTCTGGTTCAGTCCTGGTTCGGTCCTGGTTCGGTCCTGGTTCGGTCCTGGTTCGGTCCTGGTTCAGTACCGTGTTGGTCTGGTCTGTTTGGGCTCCGTGTTGCAGCAGGAGTTCAATCATTTGGATTTTGTTGAGTCGAACGGCGTCGTGCAGCGGAGAGTCCCCCTCCTGATACACAAACACAGACAGACACACACACACACAGACACACACACACACAGACACACACACACACACACACACACACGCAGACACACACACACAGACACACACACACAGACACACACACACAGACACAGACACACACACAGACACACACACACACAGACACACACACACACACACACACACAGACACACACACACAGACACACACACACACACACACACACAGACACACACACACACACACACACACACACAGACACACACACACACACACACACAGACACACACACACAGACACACACACACACACACACACACACACACACACGCACACACACACACAGGAGTTAAACACACACACTTTTGGCAGAAGGTCAAACTCATTTCTGTCACTGGACAA
>CM057093.1:650705-685705 GCA_029959045.1 Taenioides sp. WSHXM2023 | reverse complement strand
CTCCTCCTCTCCTCTCCTCTTCTCATCCTCCTCTCCTCCTCCTCACCACTCGTGTGACCGTCCCTCCTCCTCTCCTCCTCCTCTCCTCCTCCTCCTCTCCTCCTCTCCTCCTCCTCACCACTCGTGTGACCGTCCCTCCTCCTCTCCTCCTCTCCTCCTCTTCTCCTCCTCTCCTCCTCCTCTCCTCCTCTCCTCTTCTCCTCCTCCTCTCCTCCTCCTCTCCTCCTCTCCTCCTCCTCTCCTCCTCCTCCTCCTCCTCTCCTCCTCCTCTCCTCCTCTCCTCTCCTCTTCTCCTCCTCCTCTCCTCCTCCTCCTCTCCTCCTCTCCTCCTCTTCTCCTCCTCTCCTCCTCTCCTCCTCCTCTCCTCCTCTCCTCCTCTCCTCCTCCTCTCCTCCTCCTCACCACTCGTGTGACCGTCCCTCCTCCTCTCCTTCTCCTCTCCTCCTCTCCTCCTCCTCTCCTCCTCCTCTCCTCCTCTCCTCCTCCTCTTCTCCTCTTCTCCTCCTCCTCTCCTCCTCTCCTCCTCTTCTCCTCCTCCTCTCCTCCTCCTCCTCTTCTCCTCTCTTCCTCCTCCTCTCCTCCTCTCCTCCTCCTCTCCTCCTCTCCTCCTCTCCTCCTCCTCTCCTCCTCCTCTCCTCCTCCTCTCCTCCTCCTCCTCTCCTCCTCCTCACCACTCGTGTGACCGTCCCTCCTCCTCTCCTCTTCTCCTCCTCCTCACCACTCGTGTGACCGTCCCTCCTCCTCTCCTCCTCTTCTCCTCCTCCTCTCCTCCTCCTCACCACTCGTGTGACCGTCCCTCCTCCTCTCCTCCTCCTCACCACTCGTGTGACCGTCCCTCCTCCTCTCCTCCTCCTCTCCTCCTCTCCTCCTCTCCTCCTCCTCTCCTCCTCCTCCTCTCCTCCTCCTCACCACTCGTGTGACCGTCCCTCCTCCTCTCCTCCTCTTCTCCTCCTCCTCTCCTCCTCTCCTCCTCCTCTTCTCCTCCTCCTCTCCTCCTCCTCACCACTCGTGTGACCGTCCCTCCTCCTCTCCTCCTCTTCTCCTCCTCTCCTCCTCCTCTCCTCCTCTCCTCCTCTTCTCCTCCTCTCCTCCTCCTCTCCTCTTCTCCTCCTCCTCTCCTCCTCTCCTCTCCTCTTCTCATCCTCCTCTCCTCCTCCTCACCACTCGTGTGACCGTCCCTCCTCCTCTCCTCCTCCTCTCCTCCTCCTCCTCTCCTCCTCTCCTCCTCCTCCTCTCCTCCTCTCCTCCTCTCCTCCTCCTCTCCTCCTCCTCTCCTCCTCCTCCTCTCCTCCTCTCCTCCTCCTCTCCTCCTCCTCTTCTCCTCTTCTCCTCCTCCTCTCCTCCTCTCCTCCTCCTCTCCTCCTCTCCTCCTCCTCTCCTCCTCTCCTCCTCTCCTCTCCTCTTCTCCTCCTCCTCACCACTCGTGTGACCGTCCCTCCTCCTCTCCTCCTCTTCTCCTCCTCCTCTCCTCCTCCTCACCACTCGTGTGACCGTCCCTCCTCCTCTCCTCCTCCTCTCCTCCTCTCCTCCTCTCCTCCTCCTCTCCTCCTCTCTTCCTCCTCTCCTCCTCTTCTCCTCCTCCTCTCCTCCTCTTCTCCTCCTCTCCTCTTCCTGTCCTCCTCTCCTCCTCTTCTCCTCCTCTCCTCCTCTCCTCCTCTTCTCCTCCTCTCCTCCTCTCCTCCTCCTCTCCTCCTCTCCTCCTCTTCTCCTCCTCCTCTCCTCCTCTCCTCTCCTCTTCTCATCCTCCTCTCCTCCTCCTCACCACTCGTGTGACCGTCCCTCCTCCTCTCCTCCTCCTCCTCTCCTCCTCCTCCTCTCCTCCTCTCCTCCTCCTCTCCTCCTCCTCTTCTCCTCCTCCTCACCACTCGTGTGACCGTCCCTCCTCCTCTCCTCCTCTCCTCCTCTTCTCCTCCTCTCCTCCTCCTCTCCTCCTCTCCTCTTCTCCTCCTCCTCTCCTCCTCTCCTCTTCTCCTCCTCCTCTCCTCCTCTCCTCCTCTCCTCCTCCTCTCCTCCTCCTCTCCTCCTCTCCTCCTCCTCCTCTCCTCCTCCTCTCCTCCTCTCCTCTCCTCTTCTCCTCCTCCTCTCCTCCTCCTCCTCTCCTCCTCTCCTCCTCTCCTCCTCTCCTCCTCTTCTCCTCCTCTCCTCCTCTCCTCCTCTCCTCCTCCTCTCCTCCTCCTCACCACTCGTGTGACCGTCCCTCCTCCTCTCCTTCTCCTCTCCTCCTCTCCTCCTCCTCTCCTCCTCCTCTCCTCCTCTCCTCCTCCTCTTCTCCTCTTCTCCTCCTCCTCTCCTCCTCTCCTCCTCTCCTCCTCCTCCTCTTCTCCTCTCTTCCTCCTCCTCTCCTCCTCTCCTCCTCCTCTCCTCCTCTCCTCCTCTCCTCCTCTCCTCCTCTTCTCCTCTTCCTCTCCTCCTCTCCTCCTCTCCTCCTCCTCTCCTCCTCTCCTCCTCTCCTCTCCTCTTCTCCTCCTCCTCACCACTCGTGTGACCGTCCCTCCTCCTCTCCTCCTCTTCTCCTCCTCCTCTCCTCCTCCTCACCACTCGTGTGACCGTCCCTCCTCCTCTCCTCCTCTTCTCCTCCTCCTCTCCTCCTCCTCACCACTCGTGTGACCGTCCCTCCTCCTCTCCTCCTCCTCTCCTCCTCTCCTCCTCTCCTCCTCCTCTCCTCCTCTCTTCCTCCTCTCCTCCTCTCCTCCTCTTCTCCTCCTCCTCTCCTCCTCTTCTCCTCCTCTCCTCTTCCTGTCCTCCTCTCCTCCTCCTCTCCTCCTCTCCTCCTCTTCTCCTCCTCTCCTCCTCCTCTCCTCCTCTCCTCTTCTCCTCCTCCTCTCCTCCTCTCCTCCTCTCCTCCTCTTCTCCTCCTCTCCTCCTCCTCTCCTCCTCTCCTCTTCTCCTCCTCCTCTCCTCCTCTCCTCTTCTCCTCCTCCTCTCCTCCTCTCCTCCTCTCCTCCTCCTCTCCTCCTCTCCTCCTCCTCTCCTCCTCTCCTCCTCTCCTCCTCTTCTCCTCCTCTCCTCCTCCTCTCCTCCTCTCCTCTTCTCCTCCTCCTCTCCTCCTCTCCTCTTCTCCTCCTCCTCTCCTCCTCTCCTCCTCTCCTCCTCCTCTCCTCCTCTCCTCCTCCTCTCCTCCTCCTCTCCTCCTCTCCTCCTCCTCCTCTCCTCCTCCTCTCCTCCTCTCCTCTCCTCTTCTCCTCCTCCTCTCCTCCTCCTCCTCTCCTCCTCTCCTCCTCTCCTCCTCTTCTCCTCCTCTCCTCCTCTCCTCCTCTTCTCCTCCTCCTCTCCTCCTCCTCACCACTCGTGTGACCGTCCCTCCTCCTCTCCTCCTCTTCTCCTCCTCTCCTCCTCCTCTCCTCCTCTCCTCCTCTTCTCCTCCTCTCCTCCTCCTCTCCTCTTCTCCTCCTCCTCTCCTCCTCTCCTCTCCTCTTCTCATCCTCCTCTCCTCCTCCTCACCACTCGTGTGACCGTCCCTCCTCCTCTCCTCCTCCTCTCCTCCTCCTCCTCTCCTCCTCTCCTCCTCCTCCTCTCCTCCTCTCCTCCTCCTCTCCTCCTCTCCTCTTCTCCTCCTCCTCTCCTCCTCTCCTCCTCCTCTCCTCCTCTCCTCCTCTTCTCCTCCTCTCCTCCTCTCCTCCTCCTCTCCTCCTCTCCTCCTCTCCTCCTCCTCCTCCTCTCCTCCTCTCCTCCTCCTCTCCTCCTCCTCTCCTCCTCCTCCTCTCCTCTCCTCCTCCTCTCCTCCTCTTCTCCTCTTCTCCTCCTCTCCTCCTCTCCTCCTCTCCTCCTCCTCTCCTCCTCTCCTCTCCTCTTCTCCTCCTCCTCTCCTCCTCCTCTTCTCCTCCTCTCCTCCTCTCCTCCTCTTCTCCTCCTCTCCTCCTCTTCTCCTCCTCTCCTCCTCTCCTCCTCCTCTCCTCCTCTCCTCCTCCTCTCCTCCTCCTCACCACTCGTGTGACCGTCCCTCCTCCTCTCCTTCTCCTCTCCTCCTCTCCTCCTCTTCTCCTCCTCCTCTCCTCCTCTCCTCCTCTTCTCCTCCTCTCCTCTTCTCCTCCTCTCCTCCTCTCCTCCTCCTCTCCTCCTCTCCTCCTCTTCTCCTCCTCCTCTCCTCCTCTCCTCCTCCTCTTCTCCTCCTCCTCTCCTCCTCCTCACCACTCGTGTGACCGTCCCTCCTCCTCTCCTCCTCTTCTCCTCCTCTCCTCCTCCTCTCCTCCTCTCCTCCTCTCCTCCTCTTCTCCTCCTCTCCTCCTCCTCTCCTCTTCTCCTCCTCCTCTCCTCCTCTCCTCTCCTCTTCTCATCCTCCTCTCCTCCTCCTCACCACTCGTGTGACCGTCCCTCCTCCTCTCCTCCTCCTCTCCTCCTCCTCTCCTCCTCTCCTCCTCCTCTTCTCCTCCTCTCCTCCTCCTCTCCTCCTCCTCACCACTCGTGTGACCGTCCCTCCTCCTCTCCTTCTCCTCTCCTCCTCTCCTCCTCCTCTCCTCCTCCTCTCCTCCTTCCTCCTCCTCTCCTCCTCTCCTCCTCCTCTCCTCCTCTCCTCCTCTCCTCCTCCTCTCCTCCTCTCCTCCTCTTCCTCTCCTCCTCTCCTCCTCTTCTCCTCCTCTCCTCCTCTCCTCCTCCTCTCCTCCTCTCCTCCTCTTCTCCTCCTCCTCTCCTCCTCTCCTCCTCCTCTTCTCCTCCTCCTCTCCTCCTCCTCACCACTCGTGTGACCGTCCCTCCTCCTCTCCTCCTCTTCTCCTCCTCTCCTCCTCCTCTCCTCCTCTCCTCCTCTCCTCCTCTTCTCCTCCTCTCCTCCTCCTCTCCTCTTCTCCTCCTCCTCTCCTCCTCTCCTCTCCTCTTCTCATCCTCCTCTCCTCCTCCTCACCACTCGTGTGACCGTCCCTCCTCCTCTCCTCCTCCTCTCCTCCTCCTCCTCTCCTCCTCTCCTCCTCCTCCTCTCCTCCTCCTCCTCTCCTCCTCCTCACCACTCGTGTGACCGTCCCTCCTCCTCTCCTCCTCTCCTCTTCTCCTCCTCCTCTCCTCCTCTCCTCCTCCTCCTCTCCTCCTCCTCCTCTCCTCCTCTCCTCCTCTCCTCCTCCTCTCCTCCTCCTCACCACTCGTGTGACCGTCCCTCCTCCTCTCCTCCTCTCCTCCTCCTCTCCTCCTCTCCTCCTCTCCTCCTCCTCTCCTCCTCTCCTCCTCTCCTCCTCCTCTCCTCCTCCTCACCACTCGTGTGACCGTCCCTCCTCCTCTCCTCCTCTTCTCCTCCTCTCCTCCTCCTCTCCTCCTCTCCTCCTCTCCTCCTCTTCTCCTCCTCTCCTCCTCCTCTCCTCTTCTCCTCCTCCTCTCCTCCTCTCCTCTCCTCTTCTCATCCTCCTCTCCTCCTCCTCACCACTCGTGTGACCGTCCCTCCTCCTCTCCTCCTCCTCTCCTCCTCCTCCTCTCCTCCTCTCCTCCTCCTCCTCTCCTCCTCCTCCTCTCCTCCTCCTCACCACTCGTGTGACCGTCCCTCCTCCTCTCCTCCTCTCCTCTTCTCCTCCTCCTCTCCTCCTCTCCTCCTCCTCCTCTCCTCCTCCTCCTCTCCTCCTCTCCTCCTCTCCTCCTCCTCTCCTCCTCCTCACCACTCGTGTGACCGTCCCTCCTCCTCTCCTCCTCTCCTCCTCCTCTCCTCCTCTCCTCCTCTCCTCCTCCTCTCCTCCTCTCCTCCTCTCCTCCTCCTCTCCTCCTCCTCACCACTCGTGTGACCGTCCCTCCTCCTCCTCTCCTCCTCCTCTCCTCCTCCTCTTCTCCTCCTCTCCTCCTCTCCTCCTCTCCTCCTCCTCACCACTCGTGTGACCGTCCCTCCTCCTCTCCTCCTCCTCTCCTCCTCTTCCTCTCCTCCTCTCCTCCTCTTCTCCTCCTCTCCTCCTCTCCTCCTCCTCTCCTCCTCTCCTCTCCTCCTCTCCTCCTCTCCTCCTCCTCACCACTCGTGTGACCGTCCCTCCTCCTGTCCTCCTCTGTCCCGGTCTCTCTCTCTGTCTCTTGTTCTTCACGTGGAGCAGGAGGTTGTGGAGGTCTGTGGGCGTCTCCAGCAGGGGGCGCCCACACTTGTCTGTGCGCAGCACTGGAGCAGAGTCCTTCTTCTCCAGCGACACCGAAGACTCATAGTTTTCCACCTGCTGCAAAACAATAAAGAAATAAACAAACAAATAAATACATAAATAAACATAATCCCTCATGAACAGAAGATCAGTCAGGACCAGGACTAAACCAGGACTGAACCAGGAATAAAGCAGGACTAAACCAGGACTAAACCAGGACTGAACCAGGAATAAACCAGGACTAAACCAGGACTAAACCAGGACTGAACCAGGAATAAACCAGGACTAAACCAGGACTAAACCAGGACTGAACCAGGAATAAACCAGGACTAAACCAGGACTGAACCAGGACTGAACCAGGACTAAACCAGGACTGAACCAGGACTAAACCAGGACTAAACCAGGACTGAACCAGGACTGAACCAGGTCCAAACCAGGACCTGAAACATGTGCTGGGACCAGGTCTAAGCTAGTTTATTCCTGGTGTAGACCTGATTTGGACCTGATTTGGACCTGGTTTAGACCTGGTTTAGACCTGGCGTAGACCTGGTTTAGGCCTGTTTTAAGGCGAGAGACTGACAGGCGCGTCCCTGTCAGTCTGCCCCAGGACGGCGGCAGGAATCTGAGACCTGATCCTGATCCTCCACTGACAGTCTCTCTCTCTCTCTCTCTCTCTCTCCTATTGCCTTCCTTCTCTCTCTCTCCTCCCTCTCTCTCTCCTTCCCTCTCTCTCCCTCCCTCCTTCCTTCTCTCTCTCTCTCCTCCTTCTCGCTCTCTCCTTCTCTCTCTCTCCTTCCCTCTCTCTCCCTCCCTCCTTCCTTCTCTCTCTCTCCTTCCCTCTCTCTCCCTCCCTCCTTCCTTCTCTCTCTCTCTCCTCCTTCTCTCTCTCTCCTTCTCTATCTCTCCTTCTCTCTCTCTCCTTCTCTCTCTCTCCTCTCTCTCTCCTCCCTCCTTCCTTCTCTCTCCTTCCCTCTCTCTCTCCCTCCCTCCTTCCTTCTCTCTCTCTCTCCTTCTCTCTCTCCTCTCTCTCTCCTCCCTCCTTCCTTCTCTCTCCTTCCCTCTCTCTCCCTCCCTCCTTCCTTCTCTCTCTCTCTCCTCCTTCTCTCTCTCTCCTTCTCTCTCTCTCCTTCTCTCTCTCTCTCCTTCTCTCTCTCCTCTCTCTCTCCTCCCTCCTTCCTTCTCTCTCCTTCCCTCTCTCTCCCTCCCTCCTTCCTTCCTTCTCTCTCTCTCCTCCTTCTCTCTCTCTCTCTCTCTCTCTCTCTCCTTCCCCCTCTTTCTCTCTCTCTCCTCCCTCTCGTTTTTATCGCTGGTGTTTTTCTCCAGCGGTTGCCGTGGCAGTGACAGGTGTGTGGAGCCAATCGTTGACCTCCTGCTGTTCGTGAGCGACCAATCACGCGCCAGGGGTCAAAGGGTAAAGACCCAGAGTCACATGACCCCGACGCATCAGGATTTACAGCCAGAATCTAACCCTCAACCCAGAGACCCAGACCAGGACCCAGACCAGGACCCAGACCAGGGACCAGACCAGGACCCAGACCAGGGACCAGACCAGGACCCAGACCAGGACCAGAGACCCGGGCCTTTCTGTCTTAAAGCTGCACTGTGTCACTTTTCTTGTGGAGAGTCTGGCACCCATGTCTCCATGGAGATGTTATTCCGCTTTTTCAGTTCTGATACCGATATCGATTCTTTGGCTGTAAGTATCAATCGCCGATATGAATCGATACCAGAGACTAAAACACAGAGTTTGTTTCTCCTTTTATAAAAACACTTTCATCTTCGGGGACGTTTTGGGACGATGAATCGTCCAAACTGCGATATCGACTAAACCGATACTGTGGAACCGATTCCAGTTCCCAAACATGTTCAATATCGGTGCCAATATCTGATACCAGTATCATATCGGTGCATCCCAAATGATTCCTTTTGCCTGGAATGTTCCGTAGTCATTAAACTTATGTCCATGGAGACAACAGCTCCAGGCCGTGACACACGTCAGCTCTGTGGAGAGGCGAGCCCGCTCACTGTGTGATTAGAAAAAAAATCAGTATTTGAATCGAAGTTTAATGCCATACTGTGCAACATTCCAGGGAAAGTAATTATGTCTCCATGGAGACAAAGAGGTGGTGGACACCGTGGAGCTTTAAGTGTTATTATAAACACGAGAACCATTTACGTTTGAATCCAGGTCCAGACCTGGTCTCAGGTCTGGTCTCAGGTCTCAGGTCTGGTCTCAGGTCTCAGGTCTGGTCTCAGGTCTGGTCTCAGGTCTCAGGTCTGGTCTCAGGTCTCAGGTCTCAGGTCTGGTCTCAGGTCTGGTCTCAGGTCTCAGGTCTGGTCTCAGGTCTGGTCTCAGGTCTCAGGTCTCAGGTCTCTGGTCTCTGGTCTCTGGTCTGGTCTCAGGTCTCTGGTCTCAGGTCTGGTCTCAGGTCTGGTCTCAGGTCTGGTCTCAGGTCTGGTCTCTGGTCTGGTCTCAGGTCTGGTCTCTGGTCTGGTCTCTGGTCTGGTCTCTGGTCTGGTCTCAGGTCTGGTCTCTGGTCTGGTCTCTGGTCTGGTCTCAGGTCTGGTCTCTGGTCTGGTCTCTGGTCTGGTCTCAGGTCTGGTCTCTGGTCTGGTCTCTGGTCTGGTCTCAGGTCTGGTCTCTGGTCTGGTCTCTGGTCTGGTCTCAGGTCTGGTCTCTGGTCTGGTCTCAGGTCTGGTCTCAGGTCTGGTCTCTGGTCTGGTCTCAGGTCTGGTCTCTGGTCTGGTCTCAGGTCTGGTCTCAGGTCTGGTCTCAGGTCTGGTCTCAGGTCTGGTCTCTGGTCTGGTCTCTGGTCTGGTCTCAGGTCTGGTCTCAGGTCTGGTCTCAGGTCTGGTCTCTGGTCTGGTCTCAGGTCTGGTCTCAGGTCTGGTCTCAGGTCTTGGAGATGTCTCTCTCTGGTGTCACTGGACCTCACGTCGTTATCTGCATCTAATAAACACAGAAATACCCCTGACCCCTGACCTCTGGGTTTATGGGAGCTGTCCTCTGATTGGTCCACGGATTATTCTGGGTTTATCATGAGTTTAGTGATCAGCCCCGCGCTGTCGTCACGGTAACACGTCCGAAATCTCACACAGAAAATTAAATCAGACTTTTGTTTTCCACCACAGAAGAACTATATTCTCAGTCCACCACCTGCTTGTTTCCATGGAGATAAACGATATTTCCAAAGGTTTTCACTCTCCATCCAAATCATCAAACTCAGGTGTTCCAGTCACTTCCACAGGTGAATAAAATCAAACCCCTGGACCTGCAGATGTTTCTACAAACATTTGTAAAGAACGAGTCGCTCTCAGGAGCTCAGTGAATTCCAGCGTGGTGCTGTGACAGGATGAACCTGTGCAACAAGTCCAGTCGGGAAGTTTCCTCACTCCTAAATGTTCCACAGTCACAGTGGGATTAGAACAAAGTGGAAGTGACTGGGAATGACAGCAACTCAGCCATGAAGTGGCTCAAGGACAGTGTGTAGAGCTTCATGGAATGGGTTTCCATGGCCGAGCAGCTGCATCCAAGACGAACATCACCAAGTGCAGAGCGTCGGATGCAGTGGTGTAAAGCGCCGCCACTGGACTCTAGAGCAGTGGAGACACGTTCTCTGGAGTGAAGAATCACACTTCTCCATCTTCAATCTGATGGACGAGTCTGGGTTTGGCGGTTGCCGGAGGAACGGTACTTGTCTGACTGAACTGTGCCGAGTGTAAAGTTTGTGGAGGGGGGATTATGGTGTGGGGTTGGCCCCTTAGTTCCAGTGAAAGGAACTCTGAATGTTTCAGCACCAAGAGATTCTGGACAATTCCATGATCCAAACTTTGAGGGAACAGTTTGGAGATGGCCCCTTCCTCTTCAACATGACTGTGCACCAGAGCACAAAGCAACGTCCATAAAGACCTGGATGAGAGAGTTTGGTGTGGATGAACTTGACTGTCCTGCACAGAGTCCTGACCTCAACCCGATAGAACATCTTTGGGATGAATTAGAGCGGAGAGTGAGAGCCAGACCTTCTCGTCCAACATCAGTGTGTGACCTCACAAATGCACTTCTGGAAGAGTGGTCCAAAATTCCCATAAACACACTCCTAAACCTTGTGGACCTTCCCAGAAGAGTTGAAGCTGTTACAGCTGCAAAGGACCGACGTCAGATTAAACCCTGTGGATTAAGAACGGGATGTGACTGAAGTTCATCTGTGAGTCAAGGAGGACAGACAACTTTTGGAAATATGGTGTATTATTGGTTTGCCTGGAATGTTTCACAGTGTGGCATTACTATGAGCGGGCTTGTCTCTTCACAGATCTGACCTGTAACCCAGACTCACCTGTTTGAACATTTTATAAGACATTTTCAGATAAATCCACCTCCTGCTTCTCTTTAGATTTGCTCCTCACACGTGATTCGTGTCTCACCAGCATCATGGCTCTTCTTCTTCTTCTTCTTCTTCTTCTTCTCGTCACTGTCAAATCCTTCTAGAAAAACACAAATAAACACAAACTTAATAAATTAAAGTAAAAAAAAGAACAGTTTTCAAACAGAAATGTGCCACAGTCGCCCCGGGGCAGACTGGCACAAACTGGCACGGACATGCTGCCAAAACGGTGTCTCATGTTTAAAGCTGCACTGTGTAACTTTTCTGGTGGAGGATCCGTCAAACGCTTTTCTTCATGGAGATGTTATTGCTTTGTTTGGAATGTTTCACAGTATGGCTTTAAACCTTTCTATCCGCTCACAGTCAGTCTGTTTTTCTAGGGATTTTTAAACCAGGACTAAACCAGGACTAAACCAGGACTAAACCTCAAAAATACCTAGAAAAACACATTCTGACTGTGAGCGGGGTTGCCTCTCCACAGATCTGACCTGGAACTTGGTCTGGTTTGGTCTCCATGGAGATAAAGGTTTAAAGCCATACTGTGGAACATTCCAGACAAAGTAATAACATCTCCATGGAGAAAAGCGTTTGATGAATCCTCCACGGAAAAGTTCCACAGTGCATCTTTAAAGTGTGTGCACTCACCTGGAGCAGATCTGTGGAAGTGCGTCGTGTCCTCAGGCTCTCGGCTTAAGTACTGCACACGCACACGCACATACACACGCATGCTCACACACGCATGCTCACACACGTGCACGCTCACACACGCATGTGCACGCTCACACACGCACGTGCACGCTCACACACGCACGTGCACTCTCTCTGACGTGAGCACACGCCTGACCCCTGACCTATGACATCGTTAAACAAGAGACACGCCACAACCTCAGGCTCACAATAATATCCACCAAACCAGGTCAGGAACTGGAACTAAACCAGGACTGGACCAGGACTGGACCAGGACTGGACCAGGACTAAACCAGGACTGAACCAGGACTAAAGCAGGACTGAACCAGGACTGGACCAGGACTGGACCAGGACTGGACCAGGACTGGACCAGGACTGAACCAGGACTGAACCAGGACTAAAGCAGGACTGAACCAGGACTGGACCAGGACTGGACCAGGACTGGACCAGGACTGGACCAGGACTAAACCAGGACTGAACCAGGACTAAAGCAGGACTGAACCAGGACTGGACCAGGACTGGACCAGGACTGAACCAGGACTGAACCAGGACTGGACCAGGACTAAAGCAGGACTGAACCAGGACTGGACCAGGACTGGACCAGGACTAAACCAGGACTAAAGCAGGACTGAACCAGGACTGAACCTGGACTGAACCAGGACTTTTCATGACATCCCAGAGTCATAAACCTTTATTGATCTCACAGACGTGAGGCTCTCACTCTGTGAGTCGTGTTAGAGGCAGGAGCAGGGAGAATATGTATTGCTCATGGACACAATGGCATTTAACACTGGAGTTGGGATTGAACCAGAGCTGCGCCTTTTCACTCGCATGAATATTTCAGCGTGAGAAAGAGGAAAACAAAACAGACACATGTGCGAGTGCTTCAGCGAGACACCAGGCCCCTAAAGACCCGGGCCCCTAAAGACGTGGGCCCCCAAAGACGCGGGCCCCCGAAGACCCAGGGCCCTGAAGACCCGGGGCCCTAAAGAGCCAGGCCCCTAAAGACCCGGGCCCCTAAAGACGTGGGCCCCTAAAGACACGGGCCCCCGAAGACCCGGGGCCCTAAAGACCCTGGCCCCTAAAGACCCGGGCCCCTAAAGACCCGGACCCCTAAAGACCCGGGGCCCTAAAGACCCTGGCCCCTAAAGACCCGGGCCCCTAAAGACCCGGACCCCTAAAGACCCGGGGCCCCGAAGACCTGGGGCCCTAAAGACCCGGACCCCTAAAGACCCGGGGCCCTAAAGACCCGGGGCCCTAAAGACCCGGGGCCCTGAAGACCTGGGCCCCTGAAGACCCGGGCCCCTAAAGACGCGGGCCCCCGAAGACCCGGGGCCCTAAAGACCCGGGCCCCCAAAGACCCGGGCCCCTAAAGCGCCACTACTTCATTATGGAAGCCCTGTCTGTGTGTGTGTCTCAGAAGACGTGACGGTGGGAACAAGGAGATCCTCAAAGTTTTCCTTCCACCGTCCGACAACATCCCCAGTCGAGCTCCACCCGCACCGTAAACAGCGTTGGTGAAGCACTGCTTCCCCCTCCTGAGGTGCCGGACGGTTTGACAGAATTTCTTTGCCGTCTGATAGTCCTCCTCCATGGCCTCTCCGAACTCCTCCCAACCCCGAGTTTTTGCCTCTGTGACCGCCCGGGCTGCAGCACGCTTGGCCCGCTGGTACCTGTCAGCTGCCTCAGGAGTCCCACGAGCCAACAAGGCCCGATAAGACTCCTTCAGCCTGACGGCATCCCATACTTCCGATGTCCACCACCGGGTTCGGGGATTGCCGCCATGACAGGCACCGACCTTACGATGACCACAGCTACGAGCAGCCACATCAACAATAGAGGCCGAGAACAAAGCCCACTCGGACTCCATGTCCCCAGCCTCCCCTGGAATCTGGGAGAAGCTCTCCCGGATGTGTGAGCTGAAGGTCCTCCTGACAGAGGCTCTGCCAGACGTTACCAACAGACCTTCACTGTACACTTGGACCTGCCAGGTCTTTCCGGCTTCCTCTTCCGTCAGTGGACCAAACTCACAACCAGGTGGTGATGGGTTGACGGCTCTGCCCCACTCTTCACCCGAGTGTCCAAGACACGCGGCCGGAGGTCGATGATCGACTTTGTTGTCGTGTCATCTGACCTCCGGGTGTCCTGGTGCCACGTGCACTGATGGACACCCTTGTGCCCGAACATGGTGTTCGTTATGGACAAACCGTGGCTAGCACAGAAGTCCAACAACAGAACACCGCTCGGGTTCAGATCAGGGAGGCTGTTCCTCCTGATCACTCCTCTCCAGGTGTCACTGTCATGGCCCACGTGGGCGTTGAAGTTCCCCCAGTAGAACAACAGAGTCCCCGGTCAGTGCACTGTCCAGTGCCCCTCCCAGAGACTCCAAGAAGGCCGGGTACTCTGCACTGCTGTTCGGCCCGTAGGCCGACACAACAGTGAGAGACCTGTCCCCGACCTGAAGGCGCCGGGACGCGACCCTCTAATTCACTGGGGTGAACTCCAACACACGGCGGCTGAGCTGTGGGGCAATGAGCAGGACCACACCTGCCCACTGCCGCTGCTCCCCGCGGGTAATGCCAGAGAAATGGAGGGTCCAGTCCCCCTCAAGGAGTTGGGTTCCAGAGCCCAAGCTGTACGTGGAGGTGAGGCCGACTATATCTAGTCAATACCTCCCAACCTCCCGCACAAGCTCGGGCTCCTTCCCCCCCAGCGAGGTGGCATTCCATGTCCCCGAGCTGGTCTCCATGTCTGGAGATTTGGTCATCGAGGCCCCTGCCTTCAACCCAGATCTCCCTGCACCGGCCCCTATGGATCCTCCTGCGGGTGGTGGGTCCACGGGAGGATGGTCCCACGTCGCTCCTTCGGGCTGTGCCCGGCCACCAGACGCTTGGTGTTGAGCACACACTCCAGGCCTGGCTCCAGGGTGAGGCCCCGGTAATACCAATCCGGGCGACGTAAATGGTCTTGCTGTGTTTCTCGTCATAGGGGCTTCTGAACTGCTCTTAGTCTGACCCGTCCCCCAGGACCTGTTTGCCTTGGGTGACCCTACCAGGGGCATGAAGCCCTGACAACATCGCTCCCGGGATCATTCAGGCACTCAGACCCTCCACCACGTTAAAGTGGTGGTTCAAGGAGGGGGCATCATATTTAATAGTAATGCAATAATGTAATATGATTTTTATAATGTGTGGAACTGTAGGTTAATTGTTGGTTAAAAAGGCAAATAAAAAAATTCTTCTGATTCTGACGCTCCTGCAGTGCCCCGCACTGTCCAGCAGATGGCGGCAGACCCCCGCTCCTGCCGCACGGGGGCGCTCTCCGGTCTGAGGCTCCGGGGCTGGAGGATGGCGGAGGCAGGAGACCCGCAGTCCGCCGCAGCCCGAGCCGTGGACGAGTCCTCGGACAGTGAACCGGAGCAGGAGCCCGGATCCCCGCAGAAACTCATCCGCAAAGTGTCCACTTCCGGCCAGATCCGCAGCAAGGTACGGCCGCTGTGCGCGGGAGAGAGGCGCTGCTTCGGGGTCCGAGGAGGCCCGAGAGCCCCCCGGACCCTCCGCAAAACACGGGGTCTTCGGCGTTTATTGCGGGCACCGGAGCCTCGCGTTGGCGGGGCGCTTCTGGCACGTTTAGACCGAAAATGGAGCTCTTTGTCCGGGTCCCAGAGCCGCTCACATCCGCGGAGTTTGTAACGGGCTCAGGTCAGAGCGGAGCCGAGAACAGAGACTCTGCTCCGGGGAGACCACATCCGGTAGCGCTGTTCGTCTGGTTGAGTTCAGTGTGTGTCAGTACGCGGGTTAAAATGTGAGTTTGAACATGACAGAAAATGTATTACAATGATACTTAAATCAGCACAGACACAAAACCGTGTTTATGGACCGAACGGCCGAGATACGGACCGGGGCATCTCCGCTCTGGAGGATCTCTGGAGCAGACGTCCATTCAAACTGGAAATAAACACTAGAAGTGAAAGAATTAAATCTTTATTTAATGTAAACCTTCTGTTTAAGAAGCTGTGAGAGCGGACCGAGTGTAAATGTGTCACCGGCCCCGTATGTAGGATAAATGTTAGAGAATATGACCATCTTTTTCAGCTTTAACTTGTTTCTAAAGTAAAGAAATGCTCAAAACTCCAGTGAAGCCGCTCGTCTTTATTCTAGTCGTCATAAATACAATTCTGAGTTTTTCCGGTAGTAACGGAGCGAATGTTTGTGAAATCCTCGTGTAAAAATGTGTCATTCCTCCGCGTCCATCAGCTGTCAAACCCCGGCGGCTCCGGAGGCTCCGGAGGCTACGAGCTAACGACAACATTTAGCTACAAGTTCATGTAAAAACATTTAAATACTCCGTCCACATGGACATTTACGCAATAAAGTCGCTTCTCTGGTTCAGTCAACTATAAATATGAATTATTTTTGAATTAACTTATTAAAAATCATCTATATTTAAAAACACTGCTTTAGGCCTCAAAGCCCCGCTGTTTCCTGCCGCCGCTCCCCGGGAACAGTGACCCAGTCCCGGGCACCGCTCACAGCCGCGGCTCGGTAGAATCTGGGCGAAAATCAAATGTGAAACGAGTTGAATAGTGGTTTATTTTTATGGTTTTGTGTCGAAATAACGGGTCAAAATGTCTCCCGTTTGGGCTCGTGTTGTGGTCCTGTCTGGCGTTTGGCTTGATATTTATCTTCAGTTTGAGTCTCTGTAAAGTTCCCTGTAGTAAAGTTATTTATATCTCAGTAAATCCCTGTTTCATCTCCACATTAAAAGCCTCCAGATGTCAGACAGTTTTGGTCCCACCTCATTTTTCTGTCACATCTTTTGACTTGGAGGACTGTTACATCTGTGGGATGAAGAAGGAAAATGCAGTTTAACTTGAGCTTAAACTTCACTGATCTGGGATCTGTAAAAGTCTCAGATGGTTTCTTATTTTCACCATGCTGTTGTTGTGTTCTTGAGCAGGACACTTTAGACTCTCTTTGCATGTGTCTTTTGCGTTCAGGAAAGGCTGTTTCCTGTTTGGAGCTGGGTTCTCTTGGACTGATTCAGATTATTTTTGTATTGTCAGAATGTTCCTGTGTTTTAGGTCAGCTCTGCGTCACAGGGAAAGACTTCCTGTGTCTATTTAAAGCCGCGTCTGTGGACTGGAGCCCCACTTTAAATCAGACCTGTTCTGCAGACTGGACTTTTCACAACTTTGAACCATGTCATAGTCGTTTCTTCTCACTTTGGAGGGATTCATATTTGAGGAATCTTTAATCGTTTTCAGCTCCACCGGTACGCGCCCACTGACGTACGCGCCAACTGACGTAGGCGCCCACTGACGTAGGCGCCCACTGACGTACGCGCCCACTGACGTACGCGCCCACTGACGTACGCGCCCACTGACGTACGCGCCCACTGACGTACGCGCCGACTGACGTAGGCGCCAACTGACGTAGGCGCCAACTGAAGTACGCGTCCACTGACGTACGCGTCCACTGACGTACGCGCCAACTAACGTAGGCGCCAACTGACGTACGCGCCCACTGACGTACGCGCCAACTGACGTACGCGCCAACTGACGTAGGCGCCAACTGACGTACGCGCCAACTGACGTACGCGTCCACTGACGTAGGCGCCCACTGACGTAGGCGCCAACTGACGTACGCGCCTACTGACGTACGCGCCTACTGACGTACGCGCCCACTGACGTACGCGCCAACTGACGTACGCGCCAACTGACGTACGCGCCAACTGACGTAGGCGCCAACTGACGTACGCGCCAACTGACGTACGCGTCCACTGACGTAGGTGCCCACTGACGTACGCGCCAACTGACGTAGGCGCCAACTGACGTACGCGTCCACTGACGTACGCGCCGACTGACGTACGCGCCGACTGACGTACGCGCCGACTGACGTAGGCGCCGACTGACGTAGGCGCCAACTGAAGTACGCGCCCACTGACGTACGCGCCGACTGACGTACGCGTCCACTGACGTAGGCGCCGACTGACGTACGTGCCGACTGACGTACGCGTCCACTGACATACGTGCCGACTGACGTAGGCGCCAACTGACGTACGCGCCCACTGACGTACGCGTCCACTGACGTACGCGTCCACTGACGTAGGCGCCAACTGACGTACGCGGCCACTGACGTACGCGCCCACTGACGTACGCGCCAACTGACGTAGGCGCCGACTGACGTACGCGTCCACTGACGTAGGCGCCGACTGACGTACGCGTCCACTGACGTACGCGTCCACTGACGTACGCGCCAACTGACGTAGGCGCCTACTGACGTACGCGCCCACTGACGTACGCGCCAACTGACGTACGCGCCAACTGACGTAGGCGCCAACTGACGTACGCGCCAACTGACGTACGCGTCCACTGACGTAGGTGCCCACTGACGTAGGCGCCAACTGACGTACGCGCCTACTGACGTACGCGCCTACTGACGTACGCGCCCACTGACGTACGCGCCAACTGACGTACGCGCCAACTGACGTACGCGCCAACTGACGTAGGCGCCAACTGACGTACGCGTCCACTGACGTAGGTGCCCACTGACGTACGCGCCAACTGACGTAGGCGCCAACTGACGTACGCGTCCACTGACGTAGGCGCCGACTGACGTACGCGCCGACTGACGTACGCGCCGACTGACGTAGGCGCCGACTGACGTAGGCGCCAACTGAAGTACGCGCCCACTGACGTACGCGCCGACTGACGTACGCGTCCACTGACGTAGGCGCCGACTGACGTACGTGCCGACTGACGTACGCGTCCACTGACATACGTGCCGACTGACGTAGACGCCAACTGACGTACGCGCCCACTGACGTACGCGTCCACTGACGTACGCGTCCACTGACGTAGGCGCCAACTGACGTACGCGGCCACTGACGTACGCGCCCACTGACGTACGCGCCAACTGACGTAGGCGCCGACTGACGTACGCGTCCACTGACGTAGGCGCCGACTGACGTACGCGTCCACTGACGTACGCGCCGACTGACGTATGCGCCAACTGACGTAGGCGCCGACTGAAGTACGCGCCCACTGACGTACGCGCCGACTGACGTACGCGCCCACTGACGTACGCGTCCACTGACGTACGCGCCAACTGACGTAGGCGCCAACTGACGTAGGCGCCAACTGACGTAGGCGCCAACTGAAGTACGCGCCAACTGAAGTACGCGCCCACTGACGTACGCGCCGACTGACGTACGCGGCGACTGACGTACGCGTCCACTGACGTACGCGTCCACTGACGTAGGCGCCAACTGACGTACGCGCCAACTGACGTACGCGCCCACTGACGTACGCGCCCACTGACGTACGCGTCCACTGACGTAGGTGCCCACTGACGTACGCGCCAACTGACGTAGGCGCCAACTGACGTACGCGTCCACTGACGTACGCGCCGACTGACGTACGCGCCGACTGACGTACGCGCCGACTGACGTAGGCGCCGACTGACGTAGGCGCCAACTGAAGTACGCGCCCACTGACGTACGCGCCGACTGACGTACGCGTCCACTGACGTAGGCGCCGACTGACGTACGTGCCGACTGACGTACGCGTCCACTGACATACGTGCCGACTGACGTAGACGCCAACTGACGTACGCGCCCACTGACGTACGCGTCCACTGACGTACGCGTCCACTGACGTAGGCGCCAACTGACGTACGCGGCCACTGACGTACGCGCCCACTGACGTACGCGCCAACTGACGTAGGCGCCGACTGACGTACGCGTCCACTGACGTAGGCGCCGACTGACGTACGCGTCCACTGACGTACGCGCCGACTGACGTATGCGCCAACTGACGTAGGCGCCGACTGAAGTACGCGCCCACTGACGTACGCGCCGACTGACGTACGCGCCCACTGACGTACGCGTCCACTGACGTAGGCGCCGACTGACGTAGGCGTCCACTGACGTACGCGTCCACTGACGTACGCGCCAACTGACGTAGGCGCCAACTGACGTAGGCGCCAACTGAAGTACGCGCCAACTGAAGTACGCGCCCACTGACGTACGCGCCGACTGACGTACGCGGCGACTGACGTACGCGTCCACTGACGTACGCGTCCACTGACGTAGGCGCCAACTGACGTACGCGCCAACTGACGTACGCGCCCACTGACGTACGCGCCCACTGACGTACGCGCCAACTGACGTACGCGTCCACTGACGTAGGCGCCGACTGACGTACGCGTCCACTGACGTACGCGTCGACTGACGTACGCGCCGACTGACGTAGGCGTCCACTGACGTACGCGTCCACTGACGTACGCGTCCACTGACGTAGGCGCCAACTGACGTACGCGCCAACTGAAGTACGCGCCCACTGATGTACGCGCCGACTGACGTACGCGTCCACTGACGTACGTGTCCACTGACGTAGGCGCCAACTGACGTACGCGCCCACTGACGTACGCGCCCACTGACGTACGCGCCAACTGACGTACGCGCCAATTGACGTACGCGTCCACTGACGTACGCGCCAACTGACGTACGCGCCGACTGACGTAGGCGCCGACTGACGTAGGCATCCACTGACGTACGCTCCCACTGACGTAGGCGTCCACTGACGTACGCGCCAACTGACGTACGCGCCAACTGACGTACGCGTCCACTGACGTAGGCGCCGACTGACGTACGCGTCGACTGACGTACGCGTCCACTGACGTAGGCGTCCACTGACGTACGCGACCACTGACGTACGCGCCTACTGACGTAGGCGCCAACTGACGTACGCGTCCACTGACGTACGCGTCCACTGACGTACGCGTCCACTGACGTAGGCGCCAACTGACGTACGCGCCCACTGACGTACGCGCCCACTGACGTACGCGTCCACTGACGTACGCGCCAACTGACGTACGCGCCAACTGACGTACGCGTCCACTGACGTAGGCGTCCACTGACGTACGCGCCGACTGACGTAGGCGCCGACTGACGTACGCTCCCACTGACGTACGCGTCCACTGACGTACGCGCCAACTGACGTACGCGCCAACTGACGTACGTTCCCACTGACGTACGCGTCCACTGACGTACGCGCCGACTGACGTAGGCGTCCACTGACGTACGCTCCCACTGACGTACGTTCCCACTGACGTACGCGTCCACTGACGTACGCGTCCACTGACGTACGTTCCCACTGACGTACGCGTCCACTGACGTACGCGCCAACTGACGTACGCTCCCACTGACGTACGTTCCCACTGATGTACGCGTCCACTGACGTACGTTCCCACTGACGTACGCGCCGACTGACGTACGCGCCGACTGACGTACGCATCCACTGACGTACGCGCCGACTGACGTACGCGTCCACTGACGTACGCGCCGACTGACGTACGCGCCGACTGACGTACGCGCCGACTGACGTACGCATCCACTGACGTACGCGCCGACTGACGTACGCATCCACTGACGTACGCGCCAACTGACGTACGCGCCAACTGACGTACGCGTCCACTGACGTACGCGCCGACTGACGTACGCGCCAACTGACGTACGCGCCAACTGACGTACGCGTCCACTGACGTAGGCGTCCACTGACGTACGCGCCGACTGACGTAGGCGCCGACTGACGTACGCTCCCACTGACGTACGCTCCCACTGACGTACGCTCCCACTGACGTACGCGTCCACTGACGTACGCGCCAACTGACGTACGCGCCAACTGACGTACGTTCCCACTGACGTACGCGTCCACTGACGTACGCGCCGACTGACGTAGGCGTCCACTGACGTACGCTCCCACTGACGTACGTTCCCACTGACGTACGCGTCCACTGACGTACGTTCCCACTGACGTACGCGTCCACTGACGTACGCGCCAACTGACGTACGCTCCCACTGACGTACGTTCCCACTGATGTACGCGTCCACTGACGTACGTTCCCACTGACGTACGCGCCGACTGACGTACGCGCCGACTGACGTACGCATCCACTGACGTACGCGCCGACTGACGTACGCGTCCACTGACGTACGCGCCGACTGACGTACGCGCCGACTGACGTACGCGCCGACTGACGTACGCATCCACTGACGTACGCGCCGACTGACGTACGCATCCACTGACGTACGCGCCAACTGACGTACGCGTCCACTGACGTAGGCGTCCACTGACGTACGCGCCGACTGACGTAGGCGTCCACTGACGTACGCTCCCACTGACGTACGCTCCCACTGACGTACGCGCCAACTGACGTACGCGCCAACTGACGTAGGCGTCCACTGACGTAGGCGTCCACTGACGTACGCGCCGACTGACGTAGGCGCCGACTGACGTAGGCGTCCACTGACGTACGCTCCCACTGACGTACGCTCCCACTGACGTACGCTCCCACTGACGTACGCGTCCACTGACGTACGCGTCCACTGACGTAGGCGCCAACTGACGTAGGCGCCAACTGACGTAGGCGCCAACTGATGTACGCGCCAACTGAAGTACGCGCCCACTGACGTACGCGCCCACTGACGTACGCGCCCACTGACGTACGCGCCGACTGACGTACGCGCCAACTGACGTACGCGTCCACTGACATACGCGCCGACTGATGTACGCGCTGACTGACGTATGCATCCACTGACATACGCGCCAACTGACGTACGCGCCAACTGACGTAGACGTCCTGGGTTAGTCCTTGTTTAGTCCTGGTTTAGTCCTGGTTTGGTTCAGTTCCTCTGGACTCCAGTTTTCTAAAGCTGAAGTCAGAGCTCAGAGCTGACCCTCTCTCTGACCCTCTCTCTGACCCTCTGACCCTCTCTCTGACCCTCTGACCCTGTCCTCTGTATTAGACTGTATTGAAGGAGGGGACGTTGCTCAAACAGACGAACTCGTTCCAGCGTTGGAAGAGACGATACTTCAAGCTGAGAGGACGGACGCTGTACTACGCCCAGACGGCCAAGGTACAGAGACCTGAGAGTTCAGAGAGTTTAGAGACGAGATCTGCAAAGTCACACTGTTCTGTCTCTTTCTCTCATGTTCTAATGTGTGTAGAGTCCCTCAGTCGTCCAGGTAGAATCCACGGCACAAGGAGAAATTTAATTTGTCAACAGACAGAGTTTATTTGGTTGAATACGTTTCGCAGCTTCCTCAGTTCTCAGCTTGGACGAGCTGCGAAACGTATTCGACCAAATAAACAGTTGACAAATTGAATTTCTCCTTTTGCCACGTCATGTTCTAATGTTCCTCATCACAAACCTGCCTGAAGAGGTTTGAGTCCTCCATGTTTGAGTCATCTAGTGATCTCTCCCGGGCCCTATTCAAACCCTGTACGAGGCTCCGCCCAAAAGTCTACGTCCCCCAGGCTCCCACAGTACGAGTCTGTACGAGGCTCCGCCCACAAGTCTACATCCCCCATGCTCCCACAGTACGAGTCTGTACGAGGCTCCGCCCACAAGTCTACGTCCCCCAGGCTCCACACGACAATTCTCCATAAATACACAAAAACATGAGACAAAACTGAACACAACAACTGGACAAACCTGATGTGATGCAGGAGTTTCATTAGTGCGACACACACTGAGTGTGTTGGGATAGAGCTCTGAAGGGGGAGGGACTTAGCACAGAGAGGCTGAGTGTGTTGGGATAGAGCTCTGAAGGGGGAGGGACTTAGCACAGAGAGCAAAGGGAGGAGAGACTCAGAGCGACAAAAATGAAATTGAAACTTGTGAATCTGTTGTTTTGGGAGAATATCACATTTTTAAAACAATAAAAGGAACATGGAGATCTAAATACCCCCTGTTTAATACCCCACAGAGTCACATACCCCCTCTGTAATACCCCACAGTCACATACCCCCTCTGTAATACCCCACAGAGTCACATACCCCCTCTGTAATACCCCACAGTCACATACCCCCTCTGTAATACCCCACAGAGTCACATACCCCCTCTGTAATACCCCACAGTCACATACCCCCTCTGTAATACCCCACAGAGTCACATACCCCCTCTGTAATACCCCACAGAGTCACATACCCCCTCTGTAATACCCCACAGAGTCACATACCCCCTCTGTAATACCCCCCAGAGTCACATACCCCCTCTTTAATACCCCACAGTCACATACCCCCTCTGTAATACCCCACAGAGTCACATACCCCCTCTGTAATACCCCACAGTCACATACCCCCTCTGTAATACCCCACAGAGTCACATACCCCCTCTGTAATACCCCCCAGAGTCACATACCCCCTCTTTAATACCCCACAGTCACATACCCCCTCTGTAATACCCCACAGAGTCACATACCCCCTCTGTAATACCCCACAGAGTCACATACCCCCTCTGTAATACCCCACAGAGTCACATACCCCCTCTGTAATACCCCACAGAGTCACATACCCCCTCTGTAATACCCCACAGTCACATACCCCCTCTTTAATACCCCAGAGTCACATACCCCCTCTTTAATACCCCCCAGAGTCACATACCCCCTCTTTAATACCCCACAGTCACATACCCCCTCTTTAATACCCCAGAGTCACATACCCCCTCTTTAATACCCCACAGAGTCACATACCCCCTCTGTAATACCCCACAGAGTCACATACCCCCTCTGTAATACCCCACAGAGTCACATACCCCCTCTGTAATACCCCACAGAGTCACATACCCCCTCTGTAATACCCCCCAGAGTCACATACCCCCTCTTTAATACCCCCCAGAGTCACATACCCCCTCTTTAATACCCCACAGTCACATACCCCCTCTTTAATACCCCAGAGTCACATACCCCCTCTTTAATACCCCACAGAGTCACATACCCCCTCTGTAATACCCCACAGTCACATACCCCCTCTGTAATACCCCACAGTCACATACCCCCTCTTTAATACCCCACAGTCACATACCCCATATTTTTCTTTTGTTTCAGTCGATCATTTTTGACGAGGTGGATCTGACCGACGCCAGTGTGGCCGAGTCCAGCACCAAGAACATCAATAGCAGCTTCACCGTGAGTCAGATGCCCTCCCATCCTCCTCCTGTGTGTCACATGCCAGGACTAAACCAGATCTAAACCAGGACTGAACCAGGACTAAACCAGATCTAAACCAGATCTAAACCAGGTCTAAACCAGATCTAAACCAGGACTAAACCAGATCTAAACCAGATCTAAACCAGGACTAAACCAGATCTAAACCAGGTCTAAATCAAGACTAAACCAGGACTAAACCAGGTCTAAACCAGGACTAACCCCACATGTTCCTCTCTGTGTCGTAATCGCGTCAGTTTCGCTTCTTTAAATGTTTCTGTGTAAAAGTCCAGTTTGTTCTTGAAAGTCTCGTGGTCGCCGTGACAACAGAGCCTCTTTGTGTTTAAAGCTGCATTATGTAACTTTCCTGGAGGGGGTCCCTCTGTTTGGCTTCATGGAGATGACACTGCATAATCTGAAATGTTCCACAGTCTGGCATTATAAACCTGTATTCATGCAGGCAGCAGACCCTCCACTGGAAAAGTTACAGTGTGTGGCTTTAAAGTACAAACCTCCTGGAGTTTAGTTTGTGCATAAACCTCCTCTGCTCCTCTGGGTTTTTAAAGTCTATACAGCTGTTGTGTTTAGGCCCATTTAATCTTCTGCTTTGTTTAAGGTCCAACATCAAACAGAACTGACCCCCGTGAGCCTCACATGTTTGAGTAAAACTTTATTATGAGTCTGTCCACATCTACAAATGCTCTGTTCCACCTCGTGATGTCATCACGTGGGAGTTTTCAAGTGAACAGCTCCTTTTACCTTTAGTCCAGTAGAGATCGGCAATTCCAGGACTGAAATGATGAGTTGTTTTCAGTTTGAGAGAAGAACTCGTGTTAAATCTGCAGGTTTGTGTGTTAAACATGTGAATGAAACAAACACAACTCCAGGTGTTTGTGATGAGGAAACGACATTAGGACAGAGCAGAGGATTATGGGACATTTAAATCATGTTTGGTTTGTTTGTGTGTTTGTTTCCTTGTGTGTTCAGGTCATAACTCCGTGCAGGCGTCTGATCCTCTGCGCCGACAGCAGGAAGGAGATGGAGGAGTGGATCACAGCACTGAGAAGTGTTCAGAACAGAGACAACTACGAGGTACTGAGTGTGTGTGTGTGTGTGTGTGTGTGTGTGTGTGTGTGTGCGTGTGTGTGCGTGTGCGTGTGTGTGCGTGTGTGTGTGCGTGTGTGTGTGCGCGTGTGTGCGTGTGTGTGCGTGTGCGTGTGTGTGTGCGTGTGTGTGTACAAACAGACCACTTAGAGTGTGTAAATGTCCTCTGTGTCCTCTGTCCTCTCTGTCCTCTGTGTCCTCTGTCCTCTCTGTACCCTCTCTGTCCTCTGTGTCCTCTGTCCTCTCTGTATCCTCTCTGTCCTCTGTGTCCTCTCTGTCCTCTCTGTATCTTCTCTGTCCTCTGTGTCCTCTCTGTCCTCTGTGTCTTCTGTGTCCTCTGTCCTCTCTGTATCCTCTCTGTCCTCTGTGTCCTCTCTGTCCTCTGTATCCTCTCTGTCCTCTGTGTCCTCTGTGTCCTCTGTGTCCTCTGTCCTCTCTGTATCCTCTGTCCTCTGTATCCTCTCTGTCCTCTGTGTCCTCTGTGTCCTCTGTATCCTCTCTGTCCTCTGTATCCTCTCTGTCCTCTGTGTCCTCTCTGTCCTCTGTGTCCTCTGTGTCCTCTCTGTCCTCTGTGTCCTCTGTCCTCTGTCCTCTGTGTCCTCTCTGTCCTCTGTGTCCTCTGTCCTCTCTGTATCCTCTCTGTCCTCTGTGTCCTCTGTATCCTCTCTGTCCTCTGTGTCCTCTGTGTCCTCTGTATCCTCTCTGTCCTCTGTATCCTCTCTGTCCTCTGTGTCCTCTGTCCTCTGTCCTCTCTCCTCTCTGTCCTCTGTATCCTCTCTGTCCTCTGTATCCTCTCTGTCCTCTGTGTCCTCTGTTCTCTGTCCTCTCTGTCCTCTGTCCTCTGTGTCCTCTGTATCCTCTCTGTCCTCTCTGTCCTCAGTGTCCTCTCTGTCCTCTGTGTCCTCTGTCCTCTCTGTTCTCTGTATCCTCTCTGTCCTCTGTATCTTCTCTGTCCTCTCTGTCCTCTGTATCCTCTCTGTCCTCTGTGTCCTCTCTGTCCTCTGTGTCCTCTGTCCTCTGTATCCTCTCTGTCCTCTGTATCCTCTCTGTCCTCTGTGTCCTCTCTGTCCTCTGTCCTCTGTATCCTCTCTGTCCTCTGTATCCTCTCTGTCCTCTGTGTCCTCTCTGTCCTCTGTGTCCTCTGTCCTCTGTGTCCTCTGTCCTCTCTGTATCCTCTCTGTCCTCTGTGTCCTCTGTGTCCTCTGTATCCTCTCTGTCCTCTGTATCCTCTCTATCCTCTGTATCCTCTGTCCTCTGTCCTCTCTGTCCTCTGTATCCTCTCTGTCCTCTGTGTCCTCTGTCCTCTCTCCTCTCTGTCCTCTGTATCCTCTCTGTCCTCTCTGTCCTCTGTATCCTCTCTGTCCTCTGTGTCCTCTGTCCTCTCTGTCCTCTGTATCCTCTCTGTCCTCTGTATCCTCTCTGTCCTCAGTGTCCTCTGTGTCCTCTGTCCTCTGTGTCCTCAGTGTCTTCTCTGTCCTCTGTGTCCTCTGTCCTCAGTGTCCTCTGTCCTCTCTGTCCTCTGTGTCCTCTCTGTCCTCTCTGTCCTCTGTCCTCTGTGTCCTCTGTGTCCTCTCTGTCCTCTGTGTCCTCTCTGTCCTCTGTGTCCTCTGTCCTCAGTGTCCTCTGTGTCCTCTGTCCTCTCTGTCCTCAGTGTCCTCTCTGTCCTCTGTATCCTCTGTCCTCTCTGTCCTCTGTGTCCTCTGTCCTCTCTGTCCTCTGTATCCTCTCTGTCCTCAGTGTCCTCTCTGTCCTCTGTCCTCTGTCCTCTGTGTCCTCTGTCCTCAGTGTCCTCTGTGTCCTCTGTGTCCTCTGTCCTCAGTGTCCTCTCTGTCCTCTGTGTCCTCTGTCCTCAGTGTCCTCTGTGTCCTCTGTCCTCAGTGTCCTCTGTATCCTCTGTCCTCTCTGTCCTCTGTATCCTCTCTGTCCTCTGTCCTCAGTGTCCTCTCTGTCCTCTGTGTCCTCTGTCCTCAGTGTCCTCTGTGTCCTCTGTCCTCAGTGTCCTCTGTATCCTCTGTCCTCTGTGTCCTCTGTCCTCTCTGTATCCTCTCTGTCCTCTGTATCCTCTCTGTCCTCTCTGTCCTCAGTGTCCTCTGTCCTCTCTGTCCTCTCTGTCCTCTCTGTCCTCTGTATCCTCTCTGTCCTCTGTGTCCTCTGTGTCCTCTGTCCTCTGTATCCTCTCTGTCCTCTGTATCCTCTCTGTCCTCTGTGTCCTCTCTGTCCTCTGTGTCCTCTGTCCTCTGTGTCCTCTGTCCTCTCTGTATCCTCTCTGTCCTCTGTATCCTCTCTGTCCTCTGTATCCTCTCTGTCCTCTGTATCCTCTGTCCTCTCTGTCCTCTGTATCCTCTCTGTCCTCTGTGTCCTCTGTCCTCTCTCCTCTCTGTCCTCTGTATCCTGTCTGTCCTCTGTATCCTCTCTGTCCTCTGTGTCCTCTGTCCTCTCTGTCCTCTGTCCTCTCTGTCCTCTGTGTCCTCTGTATCCTCTGTATCCTCTCTGTCCTCTGTGTCCTCAGTGTCCTCTCTGTCCTCTGTGTCCTCTGTCCTCAGTGTCCTCTGTATCCTCTGTCCTCTGTGTCCTCTGTCCTCTCTGTATCCTCTCTGTCCTCTGTATCCTCTCTGTCCTCTCTGTCCTCAGTGTCCTCTGTCCTCTCTGTCCTCTCTGTCCTCTCTGTCCTCTGTATCCTCTCTGTCCTCTGTGTCCTCTGTGTCCTCTGTCCTCTGTATCCTCTCTGTCCTCTGTATCCTCTCTGTCCTCTGTGTCCTCTCTGTCCTCTGTGTCCTCTGTCCTCTGTGTCCTCTGTCCTCTCTGTATCCTCTCTGTCCTCTGTATCCTCTCTGTCCTCTGTATCCTCTCTGTCCTCTGTATCCTCTGTCCTCTCTGTCCTCTGTATCCTCTGTCCTCTGTGTCCTCTGTCCTCAGTCCTCTCTGTCCTCTGTGTCCTCTCTGTCCTCTGTATCCTCTCTGTCCTCTGTATCCTCTCTGTCCTCTGTATCCTCTCTGTCCTCTGTATCCTCTGTCCTCTCTGTCCTCTGTATCCTCTCTGTCCTCTGTGTCCTCTGTCCTCAGTCCTCTCTGTCCTCTGTGTCCTCTCTGTCCTCTGTATCCTCTCTGTCCTCTGTATCCTCTCTGTCCTCTGTCCTCTGTGTCCTCTGTCCTCTGTGTCCTCTGTCCTCTCTGTCCTCTGTGTCCTCTCTGTCCTCTGTGTCCTCTCTGTCCTCTGTGTCCTCTGTCCTCTCTGTCCTCAGTGTCCTCTCTGTCCTCTGTATCCTCTGTCCTCTGTGTCCTCTGTCCTCTGTGTCCTCTGTGTCCTCAGTGTCCTCAGTGTCCTCTCTGTCCTCTGTGTCCTCTGTGTCCTCTGTCCTCAGTGTCCTCAGTGTCCTCTGTCCTCTGTCCTCTCTGTCCTCTGTGTCCTCTGTCCTCAGTGTCCTCTCTGTCCTCTGTGTCCTCTGTCCTCTCTGTCCTCTGTGTCCTCTGTCCTCTCTGTCCTCTGTGTCCTCAGTGTCCTCAGTGTCCTCTCTGTCCTCTGTGTCCTCTGTGTCCTCTGTGTCCTCAGTGTCCTCTGTCCTCTCTCCTCTCTGTCCTCTGTATCCTCTCTGTCCTCTGTGTCCTCTGTCCTCTCTCCCCTCTGTCCTCTGTATCCTCTCTGTCCTCTGTATCCTCTCTGTCCTCTGTGTCCTCTGTCCTCTGTGTCCTCTGTCCTCTGTGTCCTCTGTATCCTCTCTGTCCTCAGTGTCCTCTCTGTCCTCTGTGTCCTCTGTCCTCTGTGTCCTCTGTCCTCAGTGTCCTCTGTGTCCTCTGTCCTCGGTGTCCTCTGTCCTCTCTGTCCTCAGTGTCCTCTCTGTCCTCTCTGTCCTCAGTGTCCTCTGTGTCCTCAGTGTCCTCTCTGTCCTCTGTGTCCTCTCTGTCCTCTGTCCTCTGTGTCCTCTCTGTCCTCAGTGTCCTCTGTGTCCTCTCTGTCCTCTGTATCCTCTCTGTCCTCTGTGTCCTCTGTGTCCTCTGTCCTCTGTGTCCTCTGTATCCTCTCTGTCCTCTGTCCTCAGTGTCCTCTCTGTCCTCTGTGTCCTCTGTCCTCAGTGTCCTCTCTGTCCTCTGTGTCCTCTGTCCTCAGTGTCCTCTGTATCCTCTGTCCTCTCTGTCCTCTGTATCCTCTCTGTCCTCTGTGTCCTCTGTCCTCTCTCCTCTCTGTCCTCTGTATCCTGTCTGTCCTCTGTATCCTCTCTGTCCTCTGTGTCCTCTGTCCTCTCTGTCCTCTGTGTCCTCTGTCCTCTGTGTCCTCTGTATCCTCTCTGTCCTCTCTGTCCTCTCTGTCCTCTGTGTCCTCTGTATCCTCTCTGTCCTCTGTGTCCTCAGTGTCCTCTCTGTCCTCTCTGTCCTCTGTGTCCTCTGTATCCTCTCTGTCCTCTGTGTCCTCTGTCCTCTCTCCTCTCTGTCCTCTGTATCCTCTGTCCTCTCTGTCCTCTGTATCCTCTCTGTCCTCTGTGTCCTCTGTCCTCTCTCCTCTCTGTCCTCTGTATCCTGTCTGTCCTCTGTATCCTCTCTGTCCTCTGTGTCCTCTGTCCTCTCTGTCCTCTGTGTCCTCTGTCCTCTGTGTCCTCTGTATCCTCTCTGTCCTCTGTATCCTCTCTGTCCTCTCTGTCCTCTGTGTCCTCTGTCCTCTGTGTCCTCAGTGTCCTCTGTGTCCTCTGTATCCTCTGTGTCCTCTCTGTCCTCTGTGTCCTCTGTCCTCTCTGTCCTCTGTGTCCTCTGTATCCTCTCTGTCCTCTGTGTCCTCAATGTCCTCTCTGTCCTCAGTGTCCTCTGTATCCTCTCTGTCCTCTGTGTCCTCAGTGTCCTCTCTGTCCTCTGTGTCCTCTGTATCCTCTCTGTCCTCTGTGTCCTCTCTGTCCTCTGTGTCCTCTGTATCCTCTCTGTCCTCTGTGTCCTCAGTGTCCTCTCTGTCCTCTCTGTCCTCAGTGTCCTCTGTGTCCTCTGTATCCTCTCTGTCCTCTGTGTCCTCAGTGTCCTCTCTGTCCTCAGTGTCCTCTGTGTCCTCTGTATCCTCTCTGTCCTCTGTGTCCTCAGTGTCCTCTCTGTCCTCTCTGTCCTCTGTGTCCTCTGTATCCTCTCTGTCCTCTCTGTCCTCTGTGTCCTCAGTGTCCTCTCTGTCCTCTGTGTCCTCTGTATCCTCTCTGTCCTCTGTGTCCTCAGTGTCCTCTCTGTCCTCTCTGTCCTCTGTGTCCTCTGTATCCTCTCTGTCCTCTGTATCCTCTCTGTCCTCTGTGTCCTCTGTCCTCTCTGTCCTCTGTATCCTCTCTGTCCTCTGTGTCCTCAGTGTCCTCTCTGTCCTCAGTGTCCTCTGTGTCCTCTGTATCCTCTCTGTCCTCTGTGTCCTCAGTGTCCTCTCTGTCCTCTGTGTCCTCTGTATCCTCTCTGTCCTCTGTGTCCTCAGTGTCCTCTCTGTCCTCTCTGTCCTCTGTGTCCTCTGTATCCTCTCTGTCCTCTGTGTCCTCAGTGTCCTCTCTGTCCTCTGTGTCCTCTGTATCCTCTCTGTCCTCTGTGTCCTCAGTGTCCTCTCTGTCCTCTGTATCCTCTCTGTCCTCTCTGTCCTCTGTGTCCTCTGTCCTCTCTGTCCTCTGTGTCCTCTGTATCCTCTCTGTCCTCTGTGTCCTCAGTGTCCTCTCTGTCCTCAGTGTCCTCTGTGTCCTCTGTATCCTCTGTGTCCTCTGTGTCCTCAGTGTCCTCTGTGTCCTCTGTATCCTCAGTGTCCTCTGTATCCTCTCTGTCCTCTGTGTCCTCTGTATCCTCTCTGTCCTCTGTGTCCTCAGTGTCCTCTGTGTCCTCTGTATCCTCTCTGTCCTCTCTGTCCTCAGTGTCCTCTCTGTCCTCAGTGTCCTCTCTGTCCTCTCTGTCCTCTGTGTCCTCTGTATCCTCTCTGTCCTCTGTGTCCTCTGTATCCTCTCTGTCCTCTCTGTCCTCTGTGTCCTCTGTCCTCTGTGTCCTCAGTGTCCTCTCTGTCCTCTGTGTCCTCTGTCCTCAGTGTCCTCTGTGTCCTCTGTCCTCTCTGTCCTCAGTGTCCTCTCTGTCCTCTGTATCCTCTGTCCTCTGTGTCCTCTGTCCTCTGTGTCCTCTGTATCCTCTGTGTCCTCAGTGTGCTCTGTGTCCTCTCTGTCCTCTGTCCTCTCTGTCCTCAGTGTCCTCTGTGTCCTCTGTCCTCAGTGTCCTCTCTGTCCTCTGTATCCTCTGTCCTCTGTGTCCTCTGTCCTCAGTGTCCTCTGTGTCCTCTGTCCTCTCTGTCCTCTGTGTCCTCTGTCCTCAGTGTCCTCTCTGTCCTCTGTGTCCTCTGTCCTCTCTGTCCTCTGTGTCCTCTGTCCTCTCTGTCCTCAGTGTCCTCTCTGTCCTCTGTGTCCTCTCTGTCCTCTGTGTCCTCAGTGTCCTCTGTCCTCTCTCCTCTCTGTCCTCTGTATCCTCTCTGTCCTCTGTGTCCTCTGTCCTCTCTCCCCTCTGTCCTCTGTATCCTCTCTGTCCTCTGTATCCTCTCTGTCCTCTGTCCTCTGTGTCCTCTGTCCTCTGTGTCCTCTGTCCTCTCTGTCCTCTGTGTCCTCTGTATCCTCTCTGTCCTCAGTGTCCTCTCTGTCCTCTGTGTCCTCTGTCCTCTGTGTCCTCTGTCCTCAGTGTCCTCTCTGTCCTCTGTGTCCTCAGTGTCCTCTCTGTCCTCTCTGTCCTCAGTGTCCTCTGTGTCCTCTGTATCCTCTCTGTCCTCTGTGTCCTCAGTGTCCTCTCTGTCCTCAGTGTCCTCTGTGTCCTCTGTATCCTCTCTGTCCTCTGTGTCCTCAGTGTCCTCTCTGTCCTCTCTGTCCTCTGTGTCCTCTGTATCCTCTCTGTCCTCTCTGTCCTCTGTGTCCTCAGTGTCCTCTCTGTCCTCTGTGTCCTCTGTATCCTCTCTGTCCTCTGTGTCCTCAGTGTCCTCTCTGTCCTCTCTGTCCTCTGTGTCCTCTGTATCCTCTCTGTCCTCTGTATCCTCTCTGTCCTCTGTGTCCTCTGTCCTCTCTGTCCTCTGTATCCTCTCTGTCCTCTGTGTCCTCAGTGTCCTCTCTGTCCTCAGTGTCCTCTGTGTCCTCTGTATCCTCTCTGTCCTCTGTGTCCTCAGTGTCCTCTCTGTCCTCTGTGTCCTCTGTATCCTCTCTGTCCTCTGTGTCCTCAGTGTCCTCTCTGTCCTCTCTGTCCTCTGTGTCCTCTGTATCCTCTCTGTCCTCTGTGTCCTCAGTGTCCTCTCTGTCCTCTGTGTCCTCTGTATCCTCTCTGTCCTCTGTGTCCTCAGTGTCCTCTCTGTCCTCTGTATCCTCTCTGTCCTCTCTGTCCTCTGTGTCCTCTGTCCTCTCTGTCCTCTGTGTCCTCTGTATCCTCTCTGTCCTCTGTGTCCTCAGTGTCCTCTCTGTCCTCAGTGTCCTCTGTGTCCTCTGTGTCCTCTGTGTCCTCAGTGTCCTCTGTGTCCTCTGTATCCTCAGTGTCCTCTGTATCCTCTCTGTCCTCTGTGTCCTCTGTATCCTCTCTGTCCTCTGTGTCCTCAGTGTCCTCTGTGTCCTCTGTATCCTCTCTGTCCTCTCTGTCCTCAGTGTCCTCTCTGTCCTCAGTGTCCTCTCTGTCCTCTCTGTCCTCTGTGTCCTCTGTATCCTCTCTGTCCTCTGTGTCCTCTGTATCCTCTCTGTCCTCTCTGTCCTCTGTGTCCTCTGTCCTCTGTGTCCTCAGTGTCCTCTCTGTCCTCTGTGTCCTCTGTCCTCAGTGTCCTCTGTGTCCTCTGTCCTCTCTGTCCTCAGTGTCCTCTCTGTCCTCTGTATCCTCTGTCCTCTGTGTCCTCTGTCCTCTGTGTCCTCTGTATCCTCTGTGTCCTCAGTGTGCTCTGTGTCCTCTCTGTCCTCTGTCCTCTCTGTCCTCAGTGTCCTCTGTGTCCTCTGTCCTCAGTGTCCTCTCTGTCCTCTGTATCCTCTGTCCTCTGTGTCCTCTGTCCTCAGTGTCCTCTGTGTCCTCTGTCCTCTCTGTCCTCTGTGTCCTCTGTCCTCAGTGTCCTCTCTGTCCTCTGTGTCCTCTGTCCTCTCTGTCCTCTGTGTCCTCTGTCCTCTCTGTCCTCAGTGTCCTCTCTGTCCTCTGTGTCCTCTCTGTCCTCTGTGTCCTCAGTGTCCTCTGTCCTCTCTCCTCTCTGTCCTCTGTATCCTCTCTGTCCTCTGTGTCCTCTGTCCTCTCTCCCCTCTGTCCTCTGTATCCTCTCTGTCCTCTGTATCCTCTCTGTCCTCTGTCCTCTGTGTCCTCTGTCCTCTGTGTCCTCTGTCCTCTCTGTCCTCTGTGTCCTCTGTATCCTCTCTGTCCTCAGTGTCCTCTCTGTCCTCTGTGTCCTCTGTCCTCTGTGTCCTCTGTCCTCAGTGTCCTCTCTGTCCTCTGTGTCCTCTGTCCTCAGTGTCCTCTGTCCTCTCTGTCCTCAGTGTCCTCTCTGTCCTCTCTGTCCTCAGTGTCCTCTGTGTCCTCAGTGTCCTCTCTGTCCTCTCTGTCCTCTCTGTCCTCTGTCCTCAGTGTCCTCTGTGTCCTCTCTGTCCTCAGTGTCCTCTGTGTCCTCTCTGTCCTCTGTATCCTCTCTGTCCTCTGTGTCCTCTGTGTCCTCTGTCCTCTGTGTCCTCTGTATCCTCTCTGTCCTCTGTCCTCAGTGTCCTCTGTGTCCTCTGTCCTCTGTCCTCAGTGTCCTCTCTGTCCTCTGTGTCCTCTGTCCTCTGTGTCCTCTGTCCTCAGTGTCCTCTGTATCCTCTGTCCTCTCTGTCCTCTGTATCCTCTCTGTCCTCTGTGTCCTCTGTCCTCTCTCCTCTCTGTCCTCTGTATCCTGTCTGTCCTCTGTATCCTCTCTGTCCTCTGTGTCCTCTGTCCTCTCTGTCCTCTCTGTCCTCTGTCCTCTCTGTCCTCTGTGTCCTCTGTATCCTCTGTATCCTCTCTGTCCTCTGTGTCCTCAGTGTCCTCTCTGTCCTCTGTGTCCTCAGTGTCCTCTGTGTCCTCTCTGTCCTCTGTATCCTCTGTCCTCTCTGTCCTCTGTATCCTCTCTGTCCTCTCTGTCCTCTGTGTCCTCTGTCATCTGTGTCCTCAGTGTCCTCTCTGTCCTCTGTGTCCTCTGTATCCTCTCTGTCCTCTCTGTCCTCTGTGTCCTCTGTCCTCTCTGTCCTCTGTGTCCTCTGTATCCTCTCTGTCCTCTGTGTCCTCAGTGTCCTCTCTGTCCTCAGTGTCCTCTGTATCCTCTCTGTCCTCTGTGTCCTCAGTGTCCTCTCTGTCCTCTCTGTCCTCTGTGTCCTCTGTATCCTCTCTGTCCTCTCTGTCCTCTGTGTCCTCAGTGTCCTCTCTGTCCTCTGTGTCCTCTGTATCCTCTCTGTCCTCTGTGTCCTCAGTGTCCTCTCTGTCCTCTCTGTCCTCTGTGTCCTCTGTATCCTCTCTGTCCTCAGTGTCCTCTCTGTCCTCTCTGTCCTCTGTCCTCTGTGTCCTCTGTATCCTCTCTGTCCTCTGTGTCCTCTGTCCTCTGTATCCTCTCTGTCCTCTGTGTCCTCAGTGTCCTCAGTGTCCTCTGTGTCCTCTGTCCTCTGTGTCCTCAGTGTCCTCAGTGTCCTCTCTGTCCTCTGTGTCCTCTCTATCCTCTCTGTCCTCTGTGTCCTCAGTGTCCTCTCTGTCCTCTGTGTCCTCTGTATCCTCTCTGTCCTCTGTGTCCTCAGTGTCCTCTCTGTCCTCTGTATCCTCTCTGTCCTCTCTTTCCTCTGTGTCCTCTGTCCTCTCTGTCCTCTGTGTCCTCTGTATCCTCTCTGTCCT
>CM057093.1:615705-645705 GCA_029959045.1 Taenioides sp. WSHXM2023 | reverse complement strand
TAGGTTTCTGGAAGGCGTCGTGCCCGCCCTCCTGCACCTCTCCGCTCCTCGTCTTCGTCAATTCCAAAAGTGGAGACAATCAGGGAGTCAAGTTTCTACGACGATTCAAACAACTCCTCAACCCGGCGCAAGTGTTCGACCTGATGAACGGAGGACCTCACCTCGGGTATCCTACAATCTTCAGTAGTACTACAATATACTGCAGTACTACAGTACTACAATATACTGCAGTACTGTGCTTTGTCCATTTCTATCTCGGATCTCTGTGATGTTCTTTTTGTCTAAAATGTAAAAAGTGATAAACACAAAGAAAAGAAACACTGGATGAGGTTCTGTCCAAACTGTGACCCTGTGACTCCGTACAACACAAATCTGTCCTTTAACCATCTTCTGTGGAGCACAGGAGCGTTCTCTCTCACTGACCTGTGTCTCGTGTTCATTTAAAGCTCCACTGTGTAACTTTTCTCATCTGGCTGTTTCTGTTCAGGCTGCGCCTGTTCCAGAGGTTTGACACGTTCAGGATCCTGGTGTGTGGAGGAGACGGGAGCGTGGGCTGGGTCCTGTCTGAGATCGACGCCCTCATGCTCCACAAGCAGGTGAGAGGGCATCTGAGGCATTCTGACACACGGGGAGGGCATCTGAGGCATTCTGACACACGGGGAGGGCATCTGAGGCAGTCTGACACACAGGGAGGGCTCTGTGTCTCTGCAGTGCCAGCTGGGGGGTGTGTTGGGAGGGCATCAGGTGTAACTGTCTCTGTCTGCAGTGCCAGCTGGGCGTGTGTTGGGAGGGCATCAGGTGTAACTGTCTCTCTCTGCAGTGCCAGCTGGGCGTGTGTTGGGAGGGCATCAGGTGTAACTGTCTCTCTCTGCAGTGCCAGCTGGGCGTGTGTTGGGAGGGCATCAGGTGTAACTGTCTCTCTCTGCAGTGCCAGCTGGGGGTGCTCCCTCTGGGCACGGGGAATGACCTGGCTCGGGTGCTCGGTTGGGGCGCGGCCTGTGACGACGACGCTCAGCTGCCTCAGATTCTGGAGAAACTGGAGCGAGCCTCCACCAAGATGCTCGACAGGTGAGGACAGGGTCACACGGGGTCAGGGGTCACACGGGGTCACACGGGGTCAAGGGTCACACGAGGTCAAGGGTCACATGGGGTCAGGCGTCACACTTGCTTCCCCCCTCGCTCTTGTCTCCCCCCTCCCTCTGTCCCTGTGTCTGTGGACTCTGCATGTTCTCCCTGTGTCTGTGTGGAGTCTGCATGTTCTCCCTGTGTCTGTGTGGAGTCTGCATGTTCTCCCTGTGTCTGTGTGGAGTCTGCATGTTCTCCCTGTGTCTGTGTGGAGTCTGCATGTTCTCCCTGTTTCTGTGGACTCTGCATGTTCTCCCTGTGTCTGTGTGGAGTCTGCATGTTCTCCCTGTGTCTGTGTGGAGTCTGCATGTTCTCCCTGTGTCTGTGGAGTCTGCATGTTCTCCCTGTGTCTGTGTGGAGTCTGCATGTTCTCCCTGTGTCTGTGGAGTCTGCATGTTCTCCCTGTGTCTGTGTGGAGTCTGCATGTTCTCCCTGTGTCTGTGGAGTCTGCATGTTCTCCCTGTGTCTGTGTGGAGTCTGCATGTTCTCCCTGTGTCTGTGTGGAGTCTGCATGTTCTCCCTGTGTCTGTGGACTCTGCATGTTCTCCCTGTGTCTGTGTGTAGTCTGCGTGTTCTCCCTGTGTCTGTGTGGAGTCTGCATGTTCTCCCTGTGTCTGTGTGGAGTCTGCATGTTCTCCCTGTGTCTGTGGAGTCTGCATGTTCTCCCTGTGTCTGTGTGGAGTCTGCATGTTCTCCCTGTGTCTGTGTGGAGTCTGCATGTTCTCCCTGTGTCTGTGGACTCTGCATGTTCTCCCTGTGTCTGTGTGGAGTCTGCATGTTCTCCCTGTGTCTGTGTGGAGTCTGCATGTTCTCCCTGTGTCTGTGTGGAGTCTGCATGTTCTCCCTGTGTCTGTGGAGTCTGCATGTTCTCCCTGTGTCTGTGTGGAGTCTGCATGTTCTCCCTGTGTCTGTGTGGAGTCTGCATGTTCTCCCTGTGTCTGTGGACTCTGCATGTTCTCCCTGTGTCTGTGTGGAGTCTGCATGTTCTCCCTGTGTCTGTGTGGAGTCTGCATGTTCTCCCTGTGTCTGTGTGGAGTCTGCATGTTCTCCCTGTGTCTGTGTGGAGTCTGCATGTTCTCCCTGTGCCTGTGTGGGGTTTACATATTCTCCCTGTGTCTGTGTGGAGTCTGCATGTTCTCCCTGTGTCTGTGTGGAGTCTGCATGTTCTCCCTGTGTCTGTGTGGAGTCTGCATGTTCTCTCTGTGTCTGTGTGGAGTCTGCATGTTCTCCCTGTGTCTGTGGAGTCTGCATGTTCTCCCTGTGTCTGTGTGGAGTCTGCATGTTCTCCCTGTGTCTGTGGACTCTGCATGTTCTCCCTGTGTCTGTGTGGACTCTGCATGTTCTCCCTGTGTCTGTGTGGAGTCTGCATGTTCTCCCTGTGTCTGTGTGGAGTCTGCATGTTCTCCCTGTGTCTGTGTGGAGTTTGCATGTTCTCCCTGTGTCTGTGTGGGGTTTACATGTTCTCCCTGTGTCTGTGTGGAGTCTGCATGTTCTCCCTGTGTCTGTGTGGACTCTGCATGTTCTCCCTGTGTCTGTGTGGAGTCTGCATGTTCTCCCTGTGTCTGTGTGGAGTCTGCATGTTCTCCCTGTGTCTGTGTGGAGTCTGCATGTTCTCCCTGTGTCTGTGTGGAGTTTGCATGTTCTCCCTGTGTCTGTGTGGGGTTTACATGTTCTCCCTGTGTCTGTGTGGAGTCTGCATGTTCTCCCTGTGTCTGTGTGGAGTCTGCATGTTCTCCCTGTGTCTGTGTGGGGTTTACATGTTCTCCCTGTGTCTGTGTGGAGTCTGCATGTTCTCCCTGTGTCTGTGTGGAGTCTGCATGTTCTCCCTGTGTCTGTGTGGAGTCTGCATGTTCTCTCTGTGTCTGTGTGGAGTCTGCATGTTCTCCCTGTGTCTGTGGAGTCTGCATGTTCTCCCTGTGTCTGTGTGGAGTCTGCATGTTCTCCCTGTGTCTGTGGACTCTGCATGTTCTCCCTGTGTCTGTGTGGACTCTGCATGTTCTCCCTGTGTCTGTGTGGAGTCTGCATGTTCTCCCTGTGTCTGTGTGGAGTCTGCATGTTCTCCCTGTGTCTGTGTGGAGTTTGCATGTTCTCCCTGTGTCTGTGTGGGGTTTACATGTTCTCCCTGTGTCTGTGTGGAGTCTGCATGTTCTCCCTGTGTCTGTGTGGACTCTGCATGTTCTCCCTGTGTCTGTGTGGAGTCTGCATGTTCTCCCTGTGTCTGTGTGGAGTCTGCATGTTCTCCCTGTGTCTGTGTGGAGTCTGCATGTTCTCCCTGTGTCTGTGTGGAGTTTGCATGTTCTCCCTGTGTCTGTGTGGGGTTTACATGTTCTCCCTGTGTCTGTGTGGAGTCTGCATGTTCTCCCTGTGTCTGTGTGGACTCTGCATGTTCTCCCTGTGTCTGTGTGGAGTCTGCATGTTCTCCCTGTGTCTGTGTGGAGTCTGCATGTTCTCCCTGTGTCTGTGTGGACTCTGCATGTTCTCCCTGTGTCTGTGTGGAGTCTGCATGTTCTCCCTGTGTCTGTGTGGAGTCTGCATGTTCTCCCTGTTTCTGTGTGGGGTTTACATGTTCTCCCTGTGTCTGTGTGGACTCTGCATGTTCTCCCTGTGTTTGTGTGGAGTCTGCATGTTCTCCCTGTGTCTGTGTGGAGTCTGCATGTTCTCCCTGTGTCTGTGTGGGGTTTACATGTTCTCCCTGTGTCTGTGTGGAGTCTGCATGTTCTCCCTGTGTCTGTGTGGAGTCTGCATGTTCTGCCTGTGTCTGTGTGGAGTCTGCATGTTCTCCCTGTGTCTGTGTGGAGTTTGCATGTTCTCTCAGACCATGCACCATAGGTCAGATCCTCCAGCTGAAGGTCCAGACCAAGACCAGCTCAGGATGTGGAGATGGTCCCACTGCTCCTGACGGTGTAACCCGACGGACGGGTCAAATGCACAGGACAAATGTCCTTACAAGGACAATAAAGTGTAACTTAGGTGGAGTGTAAAGTGTAGTTCCTCTGTCCTCCTGTAGGTGGAGTATAATGGTGTATGAGACTAAGTTGCCGCGGCAACACTCCACGTCGACGGTGACGGAGGAGTGCAGCGACGACTCAGAGGTAAGAGTTTAAAGATTTAAAGTAGTGCCGTCAATCGATTCAAATATTTAATCGCGATTAATCTCAGGAACCTCAGTTAACTCACGATTAATCACAAATTAATCACTCATTTTTGTCCCTTGAATCATCGTTTTAATTCTCCTATCAACATAGAAAAGTGGACAGGTGCAAACCACAACACCTGTCAGTGAGACACTTGGTGTTCAATGTTCCACTGTCATGTTCCTCTCACATGTTCCTCTCACATGTTCCTCTCACATGTTCCACTCACATGTTCCACTCACATGTTCCTCTCACATGTTCCACTGTCATGTTCCACTCACATGTTCCACTCACGTGTTCCTCTCACATGTTCCACTCACATGTTCCACTCACATGTTCCACTCACATGTTCCTCTCAGATGTTCCACTGTCATGTTCCTCTCACATGTTCCACTCACATGTTCCACTCACATGTTCCTCTCAGATGTTCCACTGTCATGTTCCACTCACATGTTCCTCACACATTTTCCTCTCACATGTTCCACTCACATGTTCCACTCACATGTTCCTCTCACATGTTCCACTGTCATGTTCCACTCACATGTTCTACTCACATGTTCCTCTCACATGTTCCACTCACATGTTCCACTCACATGTTCCACTGTCATGTTCCTCTCACATGTTCCTCTCATATGTTCCACTGTCATGTTCCACTCACATGTTCCTCACACATTTTCCTCTCACATGTTCCACTCACATGTTCCTCTCACATGTTCCACTCACATGTTCCTCTCACATGTTCCACTCACATGTTCCTCTCACATGTTCCACTGTCATGTTCCACTCACATGTTCCACTGTCATGTTCCACTCAGACGTTCCTCTCACATGTTCCACTCACATGTTCCACTCACATGTTCCTCTCACATGTTCCACTGTCATGTTCCTCTCACATGTTCCACTGTCATGTTCCTCTCACCTGATCCACTCACATGTTCCACTCACATGTTCCTCTCACATGTTCCTCTCACATGTTCCACTCACATGTTCCACTGTCATGTTCCTCTCACATGTTCCTCTCACATGTTCCACTCACATGTTCCACTGTCATGTTCCTCTCACATGTTCCACTCACATGTTCCACTGTCATGTTCCTCTCACATGTTCCACTGTCATGTTCCTCTCACATGTTCCATTCACATGTTCCTCTCACATGTTCCACTCACATGTTCCTCTCACATGTTCCACTCACATGTTCCTCTCACATGTTCCACTCACATGTTCCACTGTCATGTTCCTCTCACATGTTCCACTGTCATGTTCCACTGTCATGTTCCACTGACATGTTCCTCTCACATGTTCCACTGTCATGTTCCTCTCACATGTTCCACTCATATGTTCCTCTCACATGTTCCACTCACATGTTCCACTCATGTTCCTCTCACATGTTCCACTGTCATGTTCCACTCACATGTTCCACTCACGTGTTCCTCTCACATGTTCCACTCACATGTTCCACTCACATGTTCCACTCACGTGTTCCTCTCACATGTTCCACTCACATGTTCCACTCACATGTTCCTCTCACATGTTCCACTGTCATGTTCCACTCACATGTTCCACTCACGTGTTTCTCTCACATGTTCCACTCACATGTTCCACTCACATGTTCCTCTCAGATGTTCCACTGTCATGTTCCTCTCACATGTTCCACTCACATGTTCCTCTCAGATGTTCCACTGTCATGTTCCACTCACATGTTCCTCACACATGTTCCTCTCACATGTTCCACTCACATGTTCCTCTCACATGTTCCTCTCACATGTTCCACTGTCATGTTCCACTCACATGTTCCACTCACATGTTCCTCTCACATGTTCCACTGTCATGTTCCTCTCACATGTTCCTCTCACATGTTCCTCTCACATGTTCCACTCACATGTTCCTCTCACATGTTCCACTGTCATGTTCCTCTCACATGTTCCTCTCACATGTTCCTCTCACATGTTCCACTCACATGTTCCTCTCACATGTTCCACTGTCATGTTCCACTCACATGTTCCACTCACGTGTTCCTCTCACATGTTCCACTCACATGTTCCACTCACATGTTCCTCTCAGATGTTCCACTGTCATGTTCCTCTCACATGTTCCACTCACATGTTCCTCTCAGATGTTCCACTGTCATGTTCCACTCACATGTTCCTCACACATGTTCCTCTCACATGTTCCACTCACATGTTCCTCTCACATGTTCCACTGTCATGTTCCTCTCACATGTTCCTCTCACATGTTCCTCTCACATGTTCCACTCATGTTCCTCTCACATGTTCCACTCACATGTTCCTCTCACATGTTCCACTGTCATGTTCCACTCACATGTTCCACTGTCATGTTCCACTCACATGTTCCACTGTCATGTTCCACTCACATGTTCCTCTTACATGTTCCACTCACATGTTCCTCTCACATGTTCCACTCACATGTTCCTCTCATATGTTCCTTTGTCATGTTCCTCTCACATGTTCCACTCACATGTTCCTCTCACATGTTCCACTCACATGTTCCTCTCACATGTTCCTCTCACATGTTCCACTCACATGTTCCTCTCACATGTTCCACTCACATGTTCCTCTCACATGTTCCACTCGCATGTTCCTCTCACATGTTCCACTCACATGTTCCTCTCATATGTTCCACTGTCATGCTCCACTCACATGTTCCTCTCACATGTTCCTCTCACATGTTCCACTCACATGTTCCACTCACATGTTCCTCTCATATGTTCCACTGTCATGCTCCACTCACATGTTCCACTCACATGTTCCTCTCACATGTTCCACTCACATGTTCCACTCACATGTTCCTCTCACATGTTCCACTCACATGTTCCACTCACATGTTCCTCTCACATGTTCCACTCACATGTTCCTCTCACATGTTCCACTGTCATGTTCCACTCACATGTTCCACTCGCATGTTCCAGTCACATGTTCCACTCACATGTTCCTCTCACATGTTCCACTCACATGTTCCTCTCACATGTTCCTCTCACATGTTCCACTCACATGTTCCTCTCACATGTTCCACTGTCATGTTCCACTCACATGTTCCACTCGCATGTTCCACTCACATGTTCCTCTCACATGTTCCTCTCACATGTTCCTCTCACATGTTCCACTCACATGTTCCACTCACATGTTCCTCTCACATGTTCCTCTCACATGTTCCTCTCACATGTTCCTCTCACATGTTCCACTCACATGTTCCTCTCACATGTTCCACTGTCATGTTCCACTCACATGTTCCACTCGCATGTTCCACTCACATGTTCCTCTCACATGTTCCTCTCACATGTTCCTCTCACATGTTCCACTCACATGTTCCACTCACATGTTCCTCTCACATGTTCCACTCACATGTTCCTCTCACATGTTCCACTGTCATGTTCCACTCACATGTTCCACTCGCATGTTCCACTCACATGTTCCACTCACATGTTCCTCTCACATGTTCCTCTCACATGTTCCACTCACATGTTCCTCTCACATGTTCCACTGTCATGTTCCACTCACATGTTCCACTCGCATGTTCCACTCACATGTTCCTCTCACATGTTCCTCTCACATGTTCCTCTCACATGTTCCACTCACATGTTCCACTCACATGTTCCTCTCATATGTTCCACTGTCATTTTCCACTGTCATGTTCCACTCACATGTTCCACTCACATGTTCCACTCACATGTTCCTCTCACATGTTCCACTGTCATGTTCCACTCATATGTTCCTCTCACATGTTCCACTCACATGTTCCTCTCACATGTTCCATTGTCATGTTCCACTCACATGTTCCTCTCACATGTTCCACTCACATGTTCCTCTCACATGTTCCACTCACATTTTCCTCTCATATGTTCCTCTGTCATGTTCCTCTCACATGTTCCACTCACATGTTCCTCTCACATGTTCCACTGTCATGTTCCACTCACATGTTCCACTCACATGTTCCTCTCACATGTTCCACTGTCATGTTCCTCTCACATGTTCCACTCACATGTTCCACTCACATGTTCCACTCACATGTTCCACTGTCATGTTCCTCTCAGATGTTCCACTGTCATGTTCCTCTCACATGTTCCTCTCACATGTTCCACTCACATGTTCCTCTCATATGTTCCACTCACATGTTCCACTGTCATGTTCCACTCACATGTTCCTCTCACATGTTCCACTCACGTTCCTCTCACATGTTCCACTCACATGTTCCTCTCACATGTTCCACTGTCATGTTCCACTCACATGTTCCACTCACATGTTCCTCTCACATGTTCCACTGTCATGTTCCTCTCACATGTTCCACTCACATGTTCCACTCACATGTTCCACTCACATGTTCCACTGTCATGTTCCTCTCAGATGTTCCACTGTCATGTTCCTCTCACATGTTCCTCTCACATGTTCCACTCACATGTTCCTCTCATATGTTCCACTCACATGTTCCACTGTCATGTTCCTCTCACATGTTCCTCTCACATGTTCCACTGTCATGTTCCACTCACATGTTCCACTCGCATGTTCCTCTCACATGTTCCACTGTCATGTTCCACTGTCATGTTCCACTCACATGTTCCTCTCACATGTTCCTCTCACATGTTCCACTGTCATGTTCCACTCACATGTTCCACTCACATGTTCCTCTCACATGTTCCTCTCACATGTTCCACTGTCATGTTCCTCTGTCATGAAGTGTTCTGCATCAGTGTGGGTGAAGTGTTTCTCTTCTTCATAAAATCAAAGTGGCTGAAGTTCCACTGTGGGTTTAGGGTTTATGGATCAGGGTTTAGGGTTTAGGGTTGTGAATAATGTTCTGTGACCCTGAGGTGGTTCCATTACTGAGGGATGTGCTGAAATCTCCAGTTAGAGCCACTGTGATTGTACAACACCTGCTGCACTAGGGGGCGCACTCGCGCTGGGACTTTTGGGCCGTGCCGTACTCGGGTGCGGGTGCCTGGAGTTCTGTGGCCCACGTTCACACCTGTGCGGTCGTGTTTTGGTCCACCTCCTCCAGCCGCGACTTCTCAATTTTGTACAAATCGTTTTCCTTCCTGTTTACAGTCGGATCCTGTAGTTTTTCTAACGTTACGAGAAGGAGCCACAGTTTATGAAAAAACGAGTTCACTACTGTTGGTCACAAAGAGCGTTAATCTCACGATAAAAAAATGAACTGCATTAAAATTATTTTGCGTTAAGTCGTTAATACTGTGATATTTTTGACAGCACTAATTTAAAGATTTACTGTTAACTGTGACTGTGTCTGCATTTACACATTTCACTGTTTTATGAACTAACCCCCCCACTCTGTCTCTTGTCCCTCCCCCTGTCCCCCCTGTCCCCTCTCCCCCCTGTCACCCCCCCGTCCCCCCTGTCCCCTCTCCCCCCTGTCACCCCCCCGTCCCCCTGTCACCTCGGTCCCCCCTGTCACCCCTGTCCCCTCTCCCCCCTGTCACCCCCCTGTCACCTCGGTCCCCCCTGTCACCCCGTCCCCCTGTCATCCTGGTCCCCCCTGTCCCCTCTCCCCCCTGTCACCCCCCCGTCCCCCTGTCACCTCGGTCCCCCCTGTCACCCCTGTCCCCTCTCCCCCCTGTCACCCCCCCGTCCCCCTGTCACCTCGGTCCCCCCTGTCCCCTCTCCCCCCTGTCACCCCCCCGTCCCCCTGTCACCTCGGTCCCCCCTGTCACCCCGTCCCCCTGTCATCCTGGTCCCCCCTGTCCCCTCTCCCCCCTGTCACCCCCCCGTCCCCCTGTCACCTCGGTCCCCCCTGTCCCCTCTCCCCCCTGTCACCCCCCCGTCCCCCTGTCACCTCGGTCCCCCCGTCACCCCTGTCCCCCTGTCACCCCTGTCCCCTCGGTCCCCCCTGTCACCCCCCCGTCCCCCTGTCACCTCGGTCCCCCCTGTCACCCCTGTCCCCTCTCCCCCCGTCACCCCCCCGTCCCCCTGTCACCTCGGTCCCCCCTGTCACCCCTGTCCCCTCTCCCCCCCCTGTCCCCCCGTCCCCCTGTCACCCCTGTCCCCTCTCCCCCCGTCACCCCCCCGTCCCCCTGTCACCTCGGTCCCCCTGTCACCTCGGTCCCCCCTGTCACCCCTGTCACCCCTGTCCCCTCTGTCCCCGTCCCCCCCCGTCCCCCCGTCCCCTCTGTCCCCCCGTCCCTCAGGTCCCTCAGATTCTGACCTATGAGGACTCGGTGGCGGCTCACCTGTCTAAGATCCTGACCTCGGACCAGCACTCTGTGGTCATCTCCTCTGCAAAGTAAAAACGCCTCATCTTCTCTCCTTTTATCACCACATTAAAGCCACACTGTGGAACTTTTTGCAGGTGCCACGTCTCCTGTTTGACAAAGTTAAAGCCGCACTTCGGAACATTCTCCGTGGAGATGGAGGAGACAGAAGTGCTTTTGATTTTTATACTTTTTGTCTTTTGTTGTAGAGTAGGGGTTTTCAGATGGGGTGAGTGTGAACCTCCCCTTCCCCAAAATCCCATCCTGCCTGCCCCCCCACACGCACAGGCTTCTGAAGTAAAAGGATCTTCTGTGTCCTTGGCCATGAGGAGTTTCAATAACAACTGATAATATATATTTTAATATTGTATTTTCTTATTATTACTATAGAAGGAGTCTATGTAAAATCCCTCAGTCGTCCAGGTAGAATCCATGGCAAAAAAAGGAGAAAATTTAATTTGTCAACTGGACATAGTTTATTTGGTTGAATACGTTTCGCAGCTCATCCAAGCTGCTTCCTCAGTTCTGGTCAGATGCTGGTGGACACTGCTTTATATCTGCAGGAAGGGAGGAGCTTAATTACAATGAAAATTACTCTGAGACACACATATTTAAATACAGTTTCAGTTGGTCAGGTGATACAATATGGAGTTGTTAACAGTTTCTGTTAGTCATGTGAGTCTATTCAATATGGAGTGGGAGTGGGGGAGTAGTTAGCAGAACCATTCAGGGCCATGATGGTGTTTTCACACCTCTGGACATGTCCTGGCTAGTCCCATTGTTTTCCCAGTTTGTTTTGATTTAGGTTTGAGGATAGAGTTATAGATGGAGACAAATGATGTCTGAGACCTCCATTTCTGTTCAAGGAAGGATTCTCTTTCTTGACAAAAATAGCTTCTTTAACTCCTCCTCTCAAACCAGTTCTTTTCTCTGGCCAAGATCTGGACCTCGCTGTCCTCAAAGGAGTGGCCTGTGGCTTTTAGGTGGAGATGTACCGCAGATTGAGGTCCTTTTAGGTGGAGATGTACGGCAGATTGCGGCCCACCCTGGTTTTCCCGTCTGTGTTGATACATCCTTTTGTGAAGTGTCTGTTTTGTTTCTCCAGTGTAGCGCCCCCTGCAGTCTTCACTACACTGAATGGAGTAGACCACATTGCTTTGTTTGTGGCTCGGAGTTTTGTCCTTAGGATGGACCAGTTTTTGTCTTAAAGTGTTTGTGGGTTTGAAATAGACTGGGATTTCATGTTGTCTGAAGATCCTCTGTAGTTTTTCGGAAACGCCAGCCAGGTAAGGAATAGTTACACCCCTTCTCCTGGGCTCTGGTTCTCTGTTGTCCTGTTTCTTTGTTCTCTTCGTTTTGTTGAAAGCCCATTTAGGATATCCACAAACGGAGAGGGCTTTCTCCACGTGTTGTTCTTCTTTCTCCTTTCCCTCTGTGCTTGTAGGAACCACTTGGGCCCTGTGTTGTAATGTCCGAATGACTCCCAGTTTGTGCTGAAGTGGGTGGTGTGAATCAAAAAGCAGATATTGGTCGGTGTGTGTGGGCTTCCTGAAGACCTCTACCTGGAGTCGCCGGTCTTCTCTTATCGTTACTGCACAATCTAAGAAGGCCAATGTGTTGTCCTTGGCATCTTCACGTGTGAATTTGATGTTCGGATCTACAGAATTGATATGTGCAGTAAAAGGTTCCAAATCTTGAATTTTGATTTTTGAGAAATTATCATCAACATAACGATACCAGTGTGTGGGTGGAGTGCCTGGATATGAGGCCAGGGCTCTGTTCAAATTGTTCCATGTATAAGTTTGCAATGATCGGGGAGACCAGTGAGCCCATGGCACAGCCGTGGATTTGCCTGTAGAAGTTTCCTCTGAACTGGAAATAGGTGGTACTTAAACAAATTTCCAGCAGTTGGCAGATTTGGTCGGGTGAAAGTTTGGTTCTCTCTTCTAGCTTGGTATCCTCCAGTAGTCTCCTCCTTGCTGCCTCCACCGCTACCGATGTAGGATACAAGTGAAAAGAGAGGTCACATCAAAGGAAACCATAGTCTCATCCAGGTCAAACTGGAGATGCTTGATTTTGTTTGAATTCGGCTGTGTTCTCAATGTGGTTCTCCGTGTTCCCACCAGTGGAGCCAAGATGGTTTTTAGGTGTTTGGCCACATTGTACGTGATGGAGTCTGTGCTGCATACAATGGGTCTGAGTGGTACTCCTTGTTTGTGGATCTTTGGGAGGCCATAGATGCCAGGGATGGCATCACCGGGGTACAGTCTGTAATATAGCTGTCGATCAATGACTTCTTCCTTCTCCATCTTCTGCAGGTAATCAATGATCTTCTTTTATACACATTGGTGGGGTCCCGTTTTAGTAATTCGTAGGTTGTGGTGTCACTGAGTAGGCTGTTAACCTTAGCCTCATAATCAGCTGAGTTCAGGATCACAGTGCATCTCCCTTTGTCAGCTGGGAGGATGTTGATGCTGTGGTCCTTCTCCAGAGCAGCGATGGCCTTCCTTTCCTCCGGTGTTACATTGGAGGGTGGAGGTTTGGCATTGCTCAGTGCAGCTGTTAATTTCTCTTCGCTTTCAACAAAACGAAGAGAACAAAGAAACAGGACAACAGAGAACCAGAGCCCAGGAGAAGGGGTGTAACTATTCCTTACCTGGCTGGCGTTTCCGAAAAACTACAGAGGATCTTCAGACAACATGAAATCCCAGTCTATTTCAAACCCACAAACACTTTAAGACAAAAACTGGTCCATCCTAAGGACAAAACTCCGAGCCACAAACAAAGCAATGTGGTCTACTCCATTCAGTGTAGTGAAGACTGCAGTGAGCGCTACATTGGAGAAACAAAACAGCCACTTCACAAAAGGATGTATCAACACAGACGGGAAAACCAGGGTGGGCCGCAATCTGCCGTACACGGTTTGAGAAGGGAGTTAAAGAAGCTATTTTTGTCAAGAAAGAGAATCCTTCCTTGAACAGAAATGGGGGTCTCAGACATCATTTGTCTCCATCTATAACTCTATCCTCAAACCTAAATCAAAACAAACTGGGAAAACAATGGGACTAGCCAGGTCAGGTCCAGAGGTGTGAAAACACCATCATGGCCCTGAATGGATATGCTAACTACTCCCCCACTCCCACTCCATATTGAATAGACTCACATGACTAACAGAAACTGTTAACAACTCCATATTGTATCACCTGACCAACTGAAACTGTATTTAAATATGTGTGTCTCAGAGTAATTTTCATTGTAATTAAGCTCCTCCCTTCCTGCAGATATAAGGCAGTGTCCACCAGCAACTGACCAGAACTGAGGAAGCAGCTTGGATGAGCTGCGAAACGTATTCAACCAAATAAACTATGTCCAGTTGACAAATTAAATTTTCTCCTTTTTTTTTTTTTTTTTTGCTATAGAAGAAGTCGTATCGGGCCTATCGTTGGCTTGTGGGACTCCACGGCAAAACCACAGGCAAAAACTCAGGGTTGGGAGGAGTTTGGAGAGGCCATGGAGGAGGACTATCGGACGGCCTCAAAGAAATTCTGTCAAACCGTCCGGCGCCTCAGGAGAGGGAAGCAGTGCTTCACCAACACTGTTTACGGTGCGGGTGGAGCTGTTGACCTCAACTGGGGATGGTGTCGGACGGTGGAAGGAAAACTTTGAGGATCTCCTCAATCCTACTGTCATGTCTTCTGAGGAGGAAGCAGGGGCTGGGGGGGGACTCAGAGGTGGACTCGTCCATCACCCTGGCTGAAGTCACTGAGGTGGTTGAGCTCCTCGGTGGCTCCAGGGGTGGATGAGATCCATCCTGAGTATCTTACGTCTCTGGATGTTGTGGGGCTGTCTTGGCTGACACGTCTCTGCAACATCACGTGGTGGTCGGGGACAGTGCCTCTGGACTGGCAGACCGGGGTGGAGGTCCCTCTGTTTAAGAAGGGGAACCGGAGGGTGTGTTCCAACTACTGGGGAATCGCACTCCTCAGCCTCCCGGTAAGGTCTATTCCAGGGTACTGGAGAGGAGAATCCGACCGATGATCGAACCTCAGATTCAGGAGGAGCAGTGTGGTTTTCGGAACACTGGACCAGCTCTATACTCTCCATCGGGTGCTCGAGGGTTCATGGGAGTTTGCCCAGTCCACATGTGTTTTGTGGATCTGGAGACATTCGACCGTGTCCCTCGTGGGGTCCTGTGGGGGGTGCTCTGGGAGTATGGGGTCCGGGGCTCTTTGTTAAGGGCTATCTGGTCCCTGTATGACCGGAGCAGGAGCTGTGTTCACATTGCCGGTAGTAAGTTGGACCTGTTTCCGGTGCATGTTGGACTCCACCAGGGCTGCCCCTGTCACCGGTTCTGTTCATTTTTATGGACAGAATTTCTAGGTGCAGTCAGGGGCCGGAGGTCCGGTTTGGGGACCACAGGATCTCATCTCTGCTGTTTGCAGATGATGTTCTCCTGATGGCTTCATCAGACCAGGATCTCCAACCTGCACTGGGGCGGTTTGCAGCCGAGTGTGAAGCGGCTGAGATGAGGATCAGCTCCTCCAAATCCAAGGCCATGGTTCTCGACCGGAAAAAGGTGGCGCCCTCTGCAGGTGGAGAGTCCCTGCCTCAAGTGGAGGAGTTCAAGTATCTCGGGGTCTTGTTCACAGTGAGGGGAGGATGGAGCGTGAGACTGACAGGTGGATCGGTGCAGCGTCGGCAGTGATGTGGTCGCTGTATCGGACCGTTGTGGTGAAGAGGAGCTGAGCCGAAAGGCAAAGCTCTGGATTTACCGTCAGTCTAAGTTCCTCCCCTCACCTATGGTCATGAGCTTTGGGTAATGACCGAAAGGACAAGATCACAGATACAAGCGGCTGAAATGAGTTTCCTCCGCAGAGTGGCTGGGCGCTCCCTTAGAGATCGGGTGAGGAGCTCAGTCACACAGGAGGAGCTCGGAGTAGAGCTGCTGCTCCTCCACGTCGAGAGGAGCAGCTGAGGGGAGGGCATCTGTTCCGGATGCCTCCTGGACGCCTCCCTCAGGAGGTGTTCCGGGCATGTCCCACCGGGAGGACGTCCCGGGGAAGACCCAGGACACACTGGAGGGACTATGTCTCTGGTCTGGTCTGGGAACACCTTGGGGTCCCCCCGGAGGAGCTGGAGGAAGTGTCTGGGGTGAAGGAAGTCCGGGAGTCCCTGCTTAGAGTGTTGCCCCCGCGACCCGACCCCGGATAAGTGGAAGAAAATGGATGGATGGATATTTTCATTCATTATTTTAGTCTGTTTTATACGGCGGCTGACGGGGGCCGGACTCACGGCAACGGCCCAACGCGTCTCAGAGAAAACGGCTTCAGGCCCAGAAACGAAATTCACAAAGTCAAACACAAGTTTAAACGAGGAACAAACAAAGAACGAGGAGCAAATGAAAAAAACAAAAGACAAATGTGTCTTCATCAAATGCGCCGCAAACAGAAACGACACAAAGCACAAAACGATGAAAACCAAGAAAACGTTTGTTTTATTTGATTATATTCATACACTGTGTTTATCAGTAATATAAATATCACTGTCCCAGGCCGAACATCACGTGCCGTTTATTTATTCTATTTCACACCAGACTTTAAATCCATATTTATGTTATTTATACCACAGTATATAAATATAATCAGAGCCGCTTTACCGTAACAATAATCTGTTCCGGCTGTAGGTTATCGTCAGTTGGTCGTTTTCTGTGTCTCTCATTTCTCTCAGAGCTTTTCTCTCTCTCCATTGAGCTGTTACACTGACAGCGCCCCCTGCAGGTTTGTGGTGACTCTTTATGCAACGTTTTTCGTTTGCAGGTGTTTTCTTGGTTTTCATCGTTTTGTGCTTTGTGTCGTTTCTGTTTGCGGCGCATTTGATGAAGACACGTTTGTCTTTTGTTTTTTTCATTTGCTCCTCGTTCTTTGTTTGTTCCTCGTTTAAACTTGTGTTTGACTTTGTGAATTTTGTTTCTGGACCTGAAGCCGTTTTCTCTGAGACGCGTTGGGCCGTTGCCGTGAGTCTGGCCCCCGTCAGTCGCTGTAATTTTATGCCTAAAAAGTGACTTAGTGTGGCTTTAACTTTGTGTTCTTGGTGTGTGCATGTGTGTGTGTCAGGGTTCTTTGTGAGACCGTGAAGGACTTTGTGGCCCGAGTTGGAAAAGCGTACGAGAAAAACACCGAGAACTCCGAAGAGTCTGAGGCTATGGCCAAAAAGGTACTTCATATAAAGTACTACTACTGCATAATACTGTGTACTTGTACTGCACTATTTGGTTGTGTTCAGGTGACACCAGCACATTTAGAATCCCTCTAGTTTAACCTGAGGTGAGACAGGTGAGACAGGTGAGAGTGTCAGGTGGAGTTCACTGTAAGTGTCAGGTGCAGGTGTGTGACCTGGTTTATGGATCAGATCTGTGATTATGGAACTCTCCACATGAAACAAAAACTGTCATAAAGTTCAGCCTCTTCTGTCACGAGAAAGAAACTAAAGGTTTAGTCCTGGTTCAGTCCTGGTTTAGTCCTGGTTTAGTCCTAGTTTAGTTCTAGTTTAGTCCTGGTTTAGTCCTGGTTTAGTCCTAGTTTAGTTCTAGTTTAGTCCTGGTCTTCCCAGCTGAAAGGACTTTAAACTTAATTAATGTGACGAGTTCGTGGAGCTGATCCCAAACAAAGAACGAGAAGGATCTCGACATCTAAGGAGCAGAAGTTTGGAGATTTCTTTAAGAACAGAATCTCCCGCAGAGTTCTCCGGAGTTGTCCAGAATTCTCCAGAGTTCTCTGGAGTTCTCCGGAGGTCTCCAGAGTTCTACAGAGGTCTCTGGAAGTCTCCAGAGGTCTCTGGAAGTCTCCAGAGGTCTCCAGAGTTCTCCAGAGTTCCTCATGCTCTGCTCGTGTCCCAGTGCTCGGTGCTGAAGGAGAAACTGGACTCTCTGCTGAAGACTCTGAGCGAAGAATCCCAGGCCTCCGCCCCCCCGCAGGCCCCGCCCCCCACCATCGCAGAGGAGGTGGGCGGAGTCATCGCGGAGGAGCAGGAAGTGGGCGGGGTCCTGCTGGTGACCACGCCCCCTCCCAACCCCGCCCCCTGCTCCCCCCCTCGCCCCAGCGCGTCGGCCATCTTTAAACCCCGAGAACAGCTGATGCTCCGAGCCAACAGCCTGAAGAAAGCCCTGAGACAGATCATCGAGCAGACGGAGAGAGGTGAGGAGGAGAGAGGAGGAGAGGAGGAGGAGAGGAGAGGAGGAGGAGTAGAGACAGATCATCGAGCAGACGGAGAGAGGTGAGGAGGAGAGGAGAGGAGGAGAGAGGAGGAGGAGAGGAGAGGAGGAGGAGGAGAGGAGTAGAGACAGATCATCGAGCAGACGGAGAGAGGGGAGAAGGAGAGGAGGAGAGAGGAGGAGAGGAGGAGGAGAGGAGAGGAGGAGGAGGAGAGGAGTAGAGACAGATCATCGAGCAGACGGAGAGAGGTGAGGAGGAGAGGAGAGGAGGAGAGAGGAGGAGGAGAGGAGGAGGAGGAGAGGAGTAGAGACAGATCATCGAGCAGACGGAGAGAGGTGAGGAGGAGAGAGGAGGAGGAGAGAGGAGGAGAGACAGATCATCGAGCAGACGGAGAGAGGTGAGGAGGAGAGGAGAGGAGGAGGAGAGGAGGAGGAGAGGAGTAGAGACAGATCATTGAGCAGACGGAGAGAGGTGAGGAGGAGAGGAGAGAGGAGGAGGAGAGACAGATCATCGAGCAGACGGAGAGAGGTGAGGAGAGGAGAGGAGGAGAGAGGAGGAGAGGAGAGGGAGGAGGAGGAGAGGAGTAGAGACAGATCATCGAGCAGACGGAGAGAGGAGAGGAGAGGAGGAGAGAGGAGGAGGAGAGGAGGAGGAGAGGAGTAGAGACAGATCATTGAGCAGACGGAGAGAGGTGAGGAGGAGAGGAGAGAGGAGGAGGAGAGACAGATCATCGAGCAGACGGAGAGAGGAGAGGAGAGGAGGAGAGAGGAGGAGAGGAGGAGGAGAGGAGAGGAGGAGGAGGAGAGGAGTAGAGACAGATCATCGAGCAGACGGAGAGAGGTGAGGAGGAGAGAGGAGGAGGAGAGAGGAGGAGAGACAGATCATCGAGCAGACGGAGAGAGGTGAGGAGGAGAGGAGAGGAGAGGAGGAGGAGAGGAGTAGAGACAGATCATCGAGCAGATGGAGAGAGGTGAGGAGGAGAGGAGGAGAGGAGGAGGAGGAGAGCTGAGGAGGAGGAGAGGAGGAGGAGAGCTGAGGAGGAGAGAGGAGGAGAGGAGGAGGAGAGAGGAGAGGAGAGGAGGAGAGGTGAGGAGAGGTGAGGAGGAGAGAGGAGGAGGAGAGGAGGAGGAGAGGTGAGGAGGAGAGGAGAGGAGGAGGAGGAGAGAGGAGGAGAGGTGAGGAGGAGGAGAGGAGTAGAGACAGATCATCGAGCAGACGGAGAGAGGGGAGAAGGAGAGGAGGAGAGAGGAGGAGAGGAGAGGAGGAGGAGGAGAGGAGTAGAGACAGATCATCGAGCAGACGGAGAGAGGTGAGGAGGAGAGAGGAGGAGGAGAGAGGAGGAGGAGAGGAGAGGAGAGGGAGAGGAGTAGAGACAGATCATCGAGCAGACGGAGAGAGGTGAGGAGGAGAGGAGGAGGAGAGGAGGAGGAGAGGAGGAGGAGGAGAGGAGTAGAGACAGATCATCGAGCAGACGGAGAGAGGTGAGGAGGAGAGGAGAGGAGGAGGAGGAGAGGAGTAGAGACAGATCATCGAGCAGACGGAGAGAGGTGAGGAGGAGAGGAGAGGAGGAGAGGAGGAGGAGAGGAGGAGAGAGGAGGAGGAGAGGAGGAGGAGGAGAGGAGTAGAGACAGATCATCGAGCAGACGGAGAGAGGTGAGGAGGAGAGAGGAGGAGGAGAGAGGAGGAGAGACAGATCATCGAGCAGACGGAGAGAGGTGAGGAGGAGAGGAGAGGAGAGGAGGAGGAGGAGGAGAGGAGTAGAGACAGATCATCGAGCAGACGGAGAGAGGTGAGGAGGAGAGGAGAGGAGGAGAGGAGGAGGAGAGGAGAGGAGGAGGAGGAGAGGAGTAGAGACAGATCATCGAGCAGACGGAGAGAGGTGAGGAGGAGAGGAGAGAGGAGGAGAGGAGAGGAGGAGGAGGAGAGGAGTAGAGACAGATCATCGAGCAGATGGAGAGAGGTGAGGAGGAGAGGAGAGGAGGAGAGAGGAGAGGAGAGGAGGAGAGGAGTAGAGACAGATCATCGAGCAGACGGAGAGAGGTGAGGAGGAGAGAGGAGGAGGAGAGAGGAGGAGAGAGATCATCGAGCAGACGGAGAGAGGTGAGGAGGAGAGGAGAGGAGGAGGAGAGGAGTAGAGACAGATCATCGAGCAGACGGAGAGAGGTGAGGAGGAGAGAGGAGGAGGAGAGAGGAGGAGAGACAGATCATCGAGCAGACGGAGAGAGGTGAGGAGGAGAGGAGGAGGAGAGGAGTAGAGACAGATCATTGAGCAGACGGAGAGAGGTGAGGAGGAGAGGAGAGAGGAGGAGGAGAGACAGATCATCGAGCAGACGGAGAGAGGTGAGGAGAGGAGAGGAGGAGAGAGGAGGAGAGGAGGAGGAGGAGAGGAGTAGAGACAGATCATCGAGCAGACGGAGAGAGGTGAGGAGGAGAGGAGAGAGGAGGAGGAGAGGAGGAGGAGAGGAGTAGAGACAGATCATTGAGCAGACGGAGAGAGGTGAGGAGGAGAGGAGAGAGGAGGAGGAGAGACAGATCATCGAGCAGACGGAGAGAGGTGAGGAGAGGAGAGGAGGAGAGAGGAGGAGAGGAGGAGGAGAGGAGGAGGAGGAGAGGAGTAGAGACAGATCATTGAGCAGACGGAGAGAGGTGAGGAGGAGAGGAGAGGAGGAGGAGAGGAGAGGAGGAGGAGGCGAGGAGGAGAGGAGTAGAGACAGATCATCGAGCAGACGGAGAGAGGTGAGGAGGAGAGGAGAGGAGGAGGAGAGGAGAGGAGGAGGAGGCGAGGAGGAGAGGAGGAGAGACAGATCATCGAGCAGACGGAGAGAGGTGAGGAGGAGAGGAGAGGAGGAGGAGGAGAGGAGTAGAGACAGATCATCGAGCAGACGGAGAGAGGTGAGGAGGAGAGGAGGAGAGAGGAGGAGGAGGAGGAGAGCTGAGGAGGAGGAGAGGAGGAGGAGAGCTGAGGAGGAGAGAGGAGAGAGGAGGAGAGGAGAGGAGGAGAGGTGAGGAGGAGAGGTGAGGAGGAGAGGAGAGGAGAGGAGAGGAGGAGGAGGAGAGGAGTAGAGACAGATCATCGAGCAGATGGAGAGAGGTGAGGAGGAGAGGAGGAGAGAGGAGGAGGAGAGGAGGAGGAGGAGAGCTGAGGAGGAGGAGAGGAGGAGGAGAGCTGAGGAGGAGAGAGGAGGAGAGGAGGAGGAGAGAGGAGGAGGAGAGGAGAGGAGGAGAGGTGAGGAGGAGAGAGGAGGAGGAGAGGAGGAGGAGAGGTGAGGAGGAGAGGAGAGGAGGAGGAGGAGAGAGGAGGAGAGGTGAGGAGGAGGAGAGGAGTAGAGACAGATCATCGAGCAGACGGAGAGAGGGGAGAAGGAGAGGAGGAGAGAGGAGGAGAGGAGGAGGAGGAGAGGAGTAGAGACAGATCATCGAGCAGACGGAGAGAGGTGAGGAGGAGAGAGGAGGAGGAGAGAGGAGGAGGAGAGGAGAGGAGAGGGAGAGGAGTAGAGACAGATCATCGAGCAGACGGAGAGAGGTGAGGAGGAGAGGAGGAGAGGAGGAGGAGAGGAGAGGAGGAGGAGAGGAGGAGGAGGAGAGGAGTAGAGACAGATCATCGAGCAGACGGAGAGAGGAGAGGAGAGGAGGAGGAGGAGAGGAGTAGAGACAGATCATCGAGCAGACGGAGAGAGGTGAGGAGGAGAGGAGAGGAGGAGGAGAGGAGGAGAGAGGAGGAGGAGAGGAGGAGGAGGAGAGGAGTAGAGACAGATCATCGAGCAGACGGAGAGAGGTGAGGAGGAGAGAGGAGGAGGAGAGAGGAGGAGAGACAGATCATCGAGCAGACGGAGAGAGGTGAGGAGGAGAGGAGAGGAGAGGAGGAGGAGGAGGAGAGGAGTAGAGACAGATCATCGAGCAGACGGAGAGAGGTGAGGAGGAGAGGAGAGGAGGAGAGGAGGAGGAGGAGAGGAGTAGAGACAGATCATCGAGCAGACGGAGAGAGGTGAGGAGGAGAGGAGAGAGGAGGAGAGGAGAGGAGGAGGAGGAGAGGAGTAGAGACAGATCATCGAGCAGATGGAGAGAGGTGAGGAGGAGAGGAGAGGAGGAGAGAGGAGAGGAGGAGAGGAGTAGAGACAGATCATCGAGCAGACGGAGAGAGGTGAGGAGGAGAGAGGAGGAGGAGAGAGGAGGAGAGAGATCATCGAGCAGACGGAGAGAGGTGAGGAGGAGAGGAGAGGAGGAGGAGAGGAGTAGAGACAGATCATCGAGCAGACGGAGAGAGGTGAGGAGGAGAGAGGAGGAGGAGAGAGGAGGAGAGACAGATCATCGAGCAGACGGAGAGAGGTGAGGAGGAGAGGAGGAGGAGAGGAGGAGGAGAGGAGTAGAGACAGATCATTGAGCAGACGGAGAGAGGTGAGGAGGAGAGGAGAGAGGAGGAGGAGAGACAGATCATCGAGCAGACGGAGAGAGGTGAGGAGAGGAGAGGAGGAGAGAGGAGGAGAGGAGAGGAGGAGGAGGAGAGGAGTAGAGACAGATCATCGAGCAGACGGAGAGAGGTGAGGAGGAGAGGAGAGGAGGAGAGAGGAGGAGGAGAGGAGGAGGAGAGGAGTAGAGACAGATCATTGAGCAGACGGAGAGAGGTGAGGAGGAGAGGAGAGAGGAGGAGGAGAGACAGATCATCGAGCAGACGGAGAGAGGTGAGGAGGAGAGGAGAGGAGAGGAGGAGGAGAGGAGTAGAGACAGATCATCGAGCAGATGGAGAGAGGTGAGGAGGAGAGGAGGAGAGGAGGAGGAGGAGAGCTGAGGAGGAGGAGAGGAGGAGGAGAGCTGAGGAGGAGAGAGGAGGAGAGGAGGAGGAGAGAGGAGAGGAGAGGAGGAGAGGTGAGGAGAGGTGAGGAGGAGAGAGGAGGAGGAGAGGAGGAGGAGAGGAGAGGAGGAGGAGAGGAGAGGAGGAGGAGGCGAGGAGGAGAGGAGGAGAGACAGATCATCGAGCAGACGGAGAGAGGTGAGGAGGAGAGGAGAGGAGGAGGAGGAGAGGAGTAGAGACAGATCATCGAGCAGACGGAGAGAGGTGAGGAGGAGAGGAGGAGAGAGGAGGAGGAGGAGGAGAGCTGAGGAGGAGGAGAGGAGGAGGAGAGCTGAGGAGGAGAGAGGAGAGAGGAGGAGAGGAGAGGAGGAGAGGTGAGGAGGAGAGGTGAGGAGGAGAGGAGAGGAGAGGAGAGGAGAGGAGGAGGAGAGGAGTAGAGACAGATCATCGAGCAGATGGAGAGAGGTGAGGAGGAGAGGAGGAGAGAGGAGGAGGAGAGGAGGAGGAGGAGAGCTGAGGAGGAGGAGAGGAGGAGGAGAGCTGAGGAGGAGAGAGGAGGAGAGGAGGAGGAGAGAGGAGGAGGAGAGGAGAGGAGGAGAGGTGAGGAGGAGAGAGGAGGAGGAGAGGAGGAGGAGAGGTGAGGAGGAGAGGAGAGGAGGAGGAGGAGAGAGGAGGAGAGGTGAGGAGGAGGAGAGGAGTAGAGACAGATCATCGAGCAGACGGAGAGAGGGGAGAAGGAGAGGAGGAGAGAGGAGGAGAGGAGGAGGAGGAGAGGAGTAGAGACAGATCATCGAGCAGACGGAGAGAGGTGAGGAGGAGAGAGGAGGAGGAGAGAGGAGGAGGAGAGGAGAGGAGAGGGAGAGGAGTAGAGACAGATCATCGAGCAGACGGAGAGAGGTGAGGAGGAGAGGAGGAGAGGAGGAGGAGAGGAGAGGAGGAGGAGAGGAGGAGGAGGAGAGGAGTAGAGACAGATCATCGAGCAGACGGAGAGAGGAGAGGAGAGGAGGAGGAGGAGAGGAGTAGAGACAGATCATCGAGCAGACGGAGAGAGGTGAGGAGGAGAGGAGAGGAGGAGGAGAGGAGGAGAGAGGAGGAGGAGAGGAGGAGGAGGAGAGGAGTAGAGACAGATCATCGAGCAGACGGAGAGAGGTGAGGAGGAGAGAGGAGGAGGAGAGAGGAGGAGAGACAGATCATCGAGCAGACGGAGAGAGGTGAGGAGGAGAGGAGAGGAGAGGAGAGGAGGAGGAGGAGGAGAGGAGTAGAGACAGATCATCGAGCAGACGGAGAGAGGTGAGGAGGAGAGGAGAGGAGGAGAGGAGGAGGAGGAGAGGAGTAGAGACAGATCATCGAGCAGACGGAGAGAGGTGAGGAGGAGAGGAGAGAGGAGGAGAGGAGAGGAGGAGGAGGAGAGGAGTAGAGACAGATCATCGAGCAGATGGAGAGAGGTGAGGAGGAGAGGAGAGGAGGAGAGAGGAGAGGAGGAGAGGAGTAGAGACAGATCATCGAGCAGACGGAGAGAGGTGAGGAGGAGAGAGGAGGAGGAGAGAGGAGGAGAGAGATCATCGAGCAGACGGAGAGAGGTGAGGAGGAGAGGAGAGGAGGAGGAGAGGAGTAGAGACAGATCATCGAGCAGACGGAGAGAGGTGAGGAGGAGAGAGGAGGAGGAGAGAGGAGGAGAGACAGATCATCGAGCAGACGGAGAGAGGTGAGGAGGAGAGGAGGAGGAGAGGAGGAGGAGAGGAGTAGAGACAGATCATTGAGCAGACGGAGAGAGGTGAGGAGGAGAGGAGAGAGGAGGAGGAGAGACAGATCATCGAGCAGACGGAGAGAGGTGAGGAGAGGAGAGGAGGAGAGAGGAGGAGAGGAGAGGAGGAGGAGGAGAGGAGTAGAGACAGATCATCGAGCAGACGGAGAGAGGTGAGGAGGAGAGGAGAGGAGGAGAGAGGAGGAGGAGAGGAGGAGGAGAGGAGTAGAGACAGATCATTGAGCAGACGGAGAGAGGTGAGGAGGAGAGGAGAGAGGAGGAGGAGAGACAGATCATCGAGCAGACGGAGAGAGGTGAGGAGGAGAGGAGAGGAGAGGAGGAGGAGAGGAGTAGAGACAGATCATCAAGCAGACGGAGAGAGGTGAGGAGAGGAGAGGAGGAGGGAGGAGGAGAGGAGGAGGAGGAGAGGAGTAGAGACAGATCATTGAGCAGACGGAGAGAGGTGAGGAGGAGAGGAGAGGAGGAGGAGAGGAGAGGAGGAGGAGGAGAGGAGTAGAGACAGATCATCGAGCAGACGGAGAGAGGTGAGGAGGAGAGAGGAGGAGGAGAGAGGAGGAGAGACAGATCATCGAGCAGACGGAGAGAGGTGAGGAGGAGAGGAGAGGAGGAGGAGAGGAGAGGAGGAGGAGGAGAGGAGTAGAGACAGATCATCGAGCAGACGGAGAGAGGTGAGGAGGAGAGGAGGAGAGAGGAGGAGGAGGAGGAGAGCTGAGGAGGAGGAGAGGTGAGGAGGAGGAGAGGTGAGGAGGAGAGGAGGAGAGAGGAGGAGGAGAGGTGAGGAGGAGAGGTGAGGAGGAGAGGTGAGGAGGAGAGGAGAGGAGGAGGAGGAGAGGTGAGGAGGAGGAGAGGAGTAGAGACAGATCATCGAGCAGACGGAGAGAGGTGAGGAGAGGAGAGGAGGAGGAGGAGAGGAGTAGAGACAGATCATCAAGCAGACGGAGAGAGGTGAGGAGGAGAGGAGAGGAGGAGGAGGAGAGGAGTAGAGACAGATCATCGAGCAGACGGAGAGAGGTGAGGAGGAGAGGAGAGGAGGAGAGAGGAGGAGAGGAGAGGGAGAGGAGTAGAGACAGATCATCGAGCAGACGGAGAGAGGTGAGGAGGAGAGGAGAGGAGGAGGAGAGGAGAGGAGGAGAGGAGGAGTAGAGACAGATCATCGAGCAGACGGAGAGAGGTGAGGAGGAGAGGAGAGGAGGAGAGAGGAGGAGAGGAGTAGAGACAGATCATCGAGCAGACGGAGAGAGGTGAGGAGGAGAGGAGAGGAGGAGAGAGGAGGAGAGGAGGAGAGGAGTAGAGACAGATCATCGAGCAGACGGAGAGAAGTGAGGAGGAGAGGAGGAGAGAGGAGGAGGAGAGGAGTAGAGACAGATCATTGAGCAGACGGAGAGAGGTGAGGAGGGGAGGAGGAGGAGGAGAGAGGAGGAGGAGAGGAGGAGGAGAGGAGGAGGAGAGAGGAGGAGGAGAGAGGTGAGGAGGAGAGGAGGAGAGAGGAGGAGGAGAGGAGTAGAGACAGATCATTGAGCAGACGGAGAGAGGTGAGGAGGGGAGGAGGAGGAGGAGAGAGGAGGAGGAGAGGAGGAGGAGAGGAGGAGGAGAGGAGTAGAGACAGATCATCGAGCAGACGGAGAGAGGTGAGGAGGAGAGGAGAGGAGGAGAGAGGAGGAGGAGAAGAGAGGAGGAGAAGAGGAGAGGAGTAGAGACAGATCATCGAGCAGACGGAGAGAGGTGAGGAGGAGAGAGGAGGAGAAGAGGAGGAGAGGAGTAGAGACAGATCATCGAGCAGACGGAGAGAGGTGAGGAGGAGGAGAGAGGAGAGGAGGAGGAGGAGAGCTGAGGAGGAGAGAGGAGGAGAGGTGAGGAGGAGAGGAGAGAGGAAGAGGAGAGGAGAGGAGGAGGAGACGCACACTGAGTGTGTTGGGATAGAGCTCTGAAGGGGGAGGGAGTTAGTGCGGAGAGCAAAGGGAGGGGAAACTCAGAGCTTCAAAAACAAATTATACACACAGACACACGCAGACACACACACACACAGACACACACACACACACAGACACACACACAGACACACCCGTCACCTTTGACCTTTGACCTCGCGCTCTCTCTGCAGCGGTGGACGAGCAGAACGCACAGACGCAGCAGGGGTTCTGTCTTGACCCACAAGAACCCGACCAGGATCCAAACCAGGACTCAGGGCCTCCCCTCGGGCCGGTTCTAGACCAGGACTCGGGTCACCCCCTGAGTCCGGGTCTAGACCAGGACTCGGCTCTGAAGGAGGAAGAGGAAGAGGATCAGCTCTCTCTGCAGTCTCAGTACAGCTGCAAGACCCGCCCACACCACAGAGGTCAGGCCTGGTTTAGACCTCGTTTAGTCCTGGTTTACTCCTGGTTTACTCCTGGTTTACTCCTGGTTTAGTCCTGGTTTAGTCCCGGTTCAGACCCAGTTCAGACCCGGTTCAGTCCTGGTTTAGTCTCTGTGTTGTTGGCAGTGAGTAAAACACCGTGTGAGAAGCTCATCTCTAAAGGAGGCGTGTCTTTGGGCAGCTGCGCATCACTTCCTGTCCACACAGGAAGTAGAGAGTTCATCCCCCTCGGCTCCAAGATCCTGTATCCAGGTGAGTCTAGACCAGGACTGGACCAGGACTGGACCAGGACTGGACCAAGACTGGACCAAGACTGGACCAAGACTAAAGCAGGACTGGACCAGCACTGGACCAGGACTAAAGCAGGACTGGACCAGGTCTCACCCCGGTCTCGGTCTGTGTCAGGTCTCAGGGGGGGTCTCTCTGGATCTCTCTCCTCTGGCTCTGTGATCAGTCGTCTGTTTGTGAACTCGGACCCCTTCAGCTGTGACCCGGACAACCTGTGAGTCTGTGCACCTGTCTGCACCTGTCTGCACCTGCATACACCTGCATACACCTGCATACACCTGTCTGCACCTGCATACACCTGTCTCATGTCCTCTGTTCGTCCTCAGGGACTGTTTCACAGAAAAATGTGTCATGAACAATTATTTTGGCATTGGACTCGACGCAAAGATCTCCCTGGACTTCAACAACAAGAGAGATGAACACCCCGAGAAGTGCAGGTACGGAGGACGAGAGGAGAGAGGGAGGAGAGGAGGAGGAGAGGAGGAGAGAGGAGAGGAGAGAGGGAGGAGAGAGGAGAGGAGGAGGAGAGGAGAGAGAGGAGGAGAGAGGAGAGGAGAGGAGAGAGGGAGGAGAGAGGAGAGGAGAGAGGAGAGAGGGAGGAGAGAGGAGAGGAGAGAGGGAGGAGAGGAGAGAGGAGGAGGAGAGGAGAGAGGGAGGAGAGAGGAGAGGAGAGAGGGAGGAGAGGAGAGGAGAGAGGGAGGAGAGAGGGAGGAGAGGAGAGAGGGAGGAGAGGAGGAGGAGAGAGGAGAGAGGGAGGAGAGAGGGAGGAGAGGAGGAGGAGGAGAGAGGAGAGGAGAGGAGAGAGGGAGGAGAGAGGGAGGAGAGAAGGAGGAGAGAGGAGAGGAGGAGGAGAGGAGAGAGGGAGGAGAGGAGGAGGAGAGAGGAGAGGAGAGAGGGAGGAGAGAGGGAGGAGAGGAGGAGAGAGGGAGGAGAGGAGGAGGAGAGGAGGAGGAGAGAGGAGAGGAGAGAGGGAGGAGAGGAGGAGGAGAGAGGAGAGGAGGAGGAGAGGAGAGAGGAGAGGAGAGAGGGAGGAGAGGAGGAGAGAGGAGAGGAGAGAGGGAGGAGAGGAGAGAGGGAGGAGGAGGAGGAGGAGAGAGGAGAGAGGGAGGAGAGAGGGAGGAGAGGAGGAGGAGGAGAGAGAGGAGAGGAGAGAGGGAGGAGAGAGGGAGGAGAGAAGGAGGAGAGAGGAGAGGAGGAGGAGAGGAGAGAGGGAGGAGAGGAGGAGGAGAGAGGAGAGGAGAGAGGGAGGAGAGAGGGAGGAGAGGAGGAGGAGAGGAGGAGGGAGAGAGGAGAGGAGAGAGGGAGGAGAGGAGGAGGAGAGAGGAGAGGAGGAGGAGAGGAGAGAGGAGAGGAGAGAGGGAGGAGAGGAGGAGAGAGGAGAGGAGAGAGGGAGGAGAGGAGAGAGGGAGGAGAGGAGGAGGAGAGAGGAGAGGAGGAGGAGAGGAGAGAGGGAGGAGAGAGGGAGGAGGAGAGAGGAGAGGAGGAGGAGAGGAGAGAGGGAGGAGAGAGGGAGGAGAGGAGGAGGAGGAGAGAGGAGAGGAGAGGAGAGAGGGAGGAGAGAGGAGAGGAGAGAGGAGAGGAGGAGGAGAGGAGAGAGGGAGGAGAGAGGAGAGGAGAGAGGGAGGAGAGAGGAGAGGAGAGGAGAGAGGGAGGAGAGAGGGAGGAGAGGAGAGAGGGAGGAGAGGAGGAGGAGAGAGGAGAGAGGGAGGAGAGAGGGAGGAGAGGAGGAGGAGGAGAGAGGAGAGGAGAGGAGAGAGGGAGGAGAGAGGGAGGAGAGAAGGAGAGAGGAGAGGAGGAGGAGAGGAGAGAGGGAGGAGAGGAGGAGGAGAGAGGAGAGGAGAGAGGGAGGAGAGAGGGAGGGAGGAGAGAGGGAGGAGAGGAGGAGGAGAGGAGGAGGAGAGAGGAGAGGGAGGAGAGGAGGAGGAGAGAGGAGAGGAGGAGAGGTGAGGGAGAGGAGAGGAGGAGGAGGAGAGGGAGGAGAGAGGGAGGAGAGGAGGAGAGAGGAGAGGAGAGAGGGAGGAGAGAGGGAGGAGAGGAGAGGAGAGAGGAGAGGAGAGAGGGAGGAGAGGAGAGGAGGAGGAGGAGAGAGGAGAGGAGAGAGGGAGGAGAGGAGAGGAGAGGTGGAGGAGAGAGGAGAGGAGGAGGAGAGGAGGAGGAGAGGAGAGAGGGAGGAGTGAGGGAGGAGGAGAGAGGAGAGGAGAGAGGGAGGAGTGAGGGAGGAGAGGAGGAGGAGGAGAGAGGAGAGGAGAGGAGAGAGGGAGGAGAGAAGGAGGAGAGGGTGAGGGGAGGTGAGGAGAGAGGGAGGAGAGAGGAGAGGAGAGAGGGAGGAGAGAGGAGAGGAGAGGAGAGGGTGGAGAGAGGGAGGAGAGGAGAGAGGGAGGAGAGGTGGAGGAGGAGGAGAGAGGGGAGAGGGAGGAGGAGAAGGAGGAGAGAGGGAGGAGAGAGGGAGGAGTGGAGGAGGAGAGAGGAGAGGAGAGAGGGAGGAGAGAGGGAGGAGAGGAGGAGAGAGGGAGGAGAGTGAGGAGGAGAGAGGAGGAGGAGAGAGGAGAGGAGAGAGGGAGGAGAGGAGGAGGAGAGAGGAGAGGAGGAGGAGAGGAGAGAGGAGAGGAGAGAGGAGAGGAGAGAGGAGGAGAGAGGGAGGAGAGGAGGAGAGAGGAGAGGAGAGAGGGAGGAGAGAGGGAGGAGAGGAGAGGAGGAGGAGAGGAGGAGAGAGGAGAGGAGAGAGGGAGGAGAGGAGAGGAGGAGGAGGAGAGAGGAGAGGAGAGAGGGAGGAGAGGAGGAGGAGAGGAGAGAGGGAGGAGAGGAGGAGGAGGAGGAGAGAGGAGAGGAGAGAGGGAGGAGAGGAGGAGAGAGGGGAGAGGAGAGGGAGGAGAGAGGGAGGAGAGAGGAGAGAGGGAGGAGAGAGGAGAGGAGAGAGGGAGGAGAGGAGGAGGAGAGGAGAGAGGAGAGAGGGAGGAGAGGAGGAGGAGAGAGGAGAGGAGAGGGAGGTGAGAGGGAGGAGAGGAGGAGAGAGGGAGGAGAGGAGGAGGAGAGGAGGAGGAGAGAGGAGAGGAGAGAGGGAGGGAGAGGAGGAGGAGAGAGGAGAGGAGGAGGAGAGGAGAGAGGAGAGGAGAGAGGAG
>CM057093.1:605501-615605 GCA_029959045.1 Taenioides sp. WSHXM2023 | reverse complement strand
AGGAGGAGCAGCAGGAGGAGCAGCAGCAGGAGCAGCAGGAGGAGGAGCAGGAGGAGGACAGATGTTTGATGATGTCTTTCATGAAGATGGTTTTAATGGAACGTTGTGTCTCCAGGAGCCGCACCAAGAACATGATGTGGTACGGAGTGTTAGGAACCAAAGAACTGCTCCACAGAACCTACAAGAACCTGGAGCAGAAGGTCCTGCTGGAGGTAACCTGCTTAGACCTGGATTAGTTCTGGTTTAGTCCTGGATTAGTCCTGGTTTAGTTCTGGTTTCGTCCTGGTTTAGTTCTGGTTTCGTCCTGGTTTAGTTTCTGGTTTAGTCCTGGTTTAGTTCTGGATTAGTCCTGGTTTAGTTCTGGATTAGTCCTGGTTCAGACCTGGTTTAGTCCTGGTTTAGTCTTGTTTAGTTCTGGTTTAGTCCTGGTTTAGTCCTGGATTAGTCCTGGTTCAGACCTGGTTTAGTCCTGGTTTAGTCTTGGTTTAGTTCTGGTTTAGTCCTGGTTTAGTCCTGGATTAGTCCTGGTTCAGACCTGGTTTAGTCCTGGTTTAGTCCTGGATTAGTCCTGGTTTAGTTCTGGATTAGTCCTGGTTTAGTTCTGGTTTAGTCCTGGTTTAGTCCTGGATTAGTCCTGGTTTAGTTCTGGTTTAGTTCTGGTTTAGTCCTGGTTCAGACCTGGTTTAGTCCTGGTTTAGTCCTGGTTTAGTCCTGGATTAGTTCTGGATTAGTCCTGGTTTAGTTCTGGTTTAGCCCTGTAATAAAACAAGTCTGTAATGAGAAGTTTGTTGGTCCTGCCCTGAGTGCGGGTTAGATATGTCCAGAGATGTGGTTAAACCTGCTCATGTTCTTCTCATGTTCCTCTGGTTTTCTGCTGTTCCTCTCATGTTCTGCTGTTTCCCTTGTGTGCTTCTATTCCTCTCATGTTCTTCTCATGTTCTTCTGTTCCTCTTCTCATGTTCTTCTGTTCCTCTCGTCACGGTCTTCTGTTCCTCTTGTGTTTCTCTCATCATGTTCTTCTGTTCCTCTCCTGTTCTTCTCATGTTCTTCTGTTCCTCTCGTCTTCTGTTCCTCTCATCACGGTCTTCTGTTCCTCTTTTCATGTTCTTCTGTTCCTCTCATCACGGTCTTCTGTTCCTCTTCTGTTCCTCTCGTGTTCCTCTCATGTTCCTTTCATGTTCTTCTGGTGTTCTTCTCATGTTCCTCTCATGTTCTTCTGTTCCTCTTGTGTTCCTCAGTGTGACGGGCGACCCATCCCTCTCCCTCGCTCCAGGGAATCGCCGTCCTCAACATCCAGAGCTACGCTGGAGGAACCAACTTCTGGGGAGGAACCAAAGAGGACGAGGTCAGTGTGGAACCAACCAGGATCTAAACCAGGGATCTAAACCAGGATCTCAACCAGGATCTCAACCAGGGTCCAACCAAGATCTCAACCAGGATCTAAACCAGGTCTGAGAAGGTTCAAGGTGGACTAGGATCCTAACTGGGTTTAGTCCTGGTTTAGTCCTGGTTTAGTCTTGGTTTAGTCTTGGTCTAGTCCTGGTTTAGTTCTGGTTTAATCCTGGTATAGTCCTAGTCCTGGTCTGGTCCTGGTCTGGTCTAGCCCTGGTCTAGTCCTGGTCTGTTCCTGGTCTAGTCCTGGTCTAGACCTGGTCTAGTCCTGGTCTAGTCCTGGTCTAGTCCTGGTCTGTTCCTGGTCTAGTCCTGGTTTAGTCCTGGTTTAGTCCTGGTCTGTTCCTGGTCTAGTCCTGATTTAGTCCTGGTCTGGTCCTGGTCTAGTCCTGGTTCTGTTCCTTGTCTAATCCTGGTCTGGTTCTGGTCTAGTCCTGGTCTAGTCCTGGTCTAGTCCTGGTCTAGTCCTGGTTTAGTCCTGGTCTAGTCCTGGTCTGGTCCTGGTTTAGTCCTGGTTTAGTCCTGGTTTAGTCCTGGTTTAGTCCTGGTCTAGTCCTGGTCTGGTCCTGGTTTAGTCCTGGTCTGGTCCTGGTTTAGTCCTGGTCTAGTCCTGGTCTGGTCCTGGTCTAGTCCTGGTCTAGTCCTGGTCTGGTCCTGGTTTAGTCCTGGTCTAGTCCTGGTCTGGTCCTGGTTTAGTCCTGGTTTAGTCCTGGTTTAGTCCTGGTCTAGTCCTGGTCTGGTCCTGGTTTAGTCCTGGTCTGGTCCTGGTTTAGTCCTGGTCTAGTCCTGGTCTGGTCCTGGTCTAGTCCTGGTCTAGTCCTGGTCTGGTCCTGGTTTAGTCCTGGTCTGGTCCTGGTCTAGTCCTGGTCTAGTCCTGGTCTGGTCCTGGTTTAGTCCTGGTTTAGTCCTGGTTTAGTCCTGGTCTGGTCCTGGTTTAGTCCTGGTTTAGTCCTGGTCTAGTCCTGGTCTGGTCCTGGTTTAGTCCTGGTCTGTTCCTGGTCTAGTCCTGGTCTAGTCCTGGTTTAGTCCTGGTCTAGTCCTGGTCTAGTCCTGGTCTGGTCCTGGTTTAGTCCTGGTCTGGTCCTGGTTTAGTCCTGGTCTAGTCCTGGTCTGGTCCTGGTCTAGTCCTGGTCTGGTCCTGGTCTGGTCCTGGTCTAGTCCTGGTCTAGTCCTGGTCTGGTCCTGGTTTAGTCCTGGTCTGGTCCTGGTCTAGTCCTGGTCTAGTCCTGGTCTGGTCCTGGTTTAGTCCTGGTTTAGTCCTGGTTTAGTCCTGGTCTGGTCCTGGTCTAGTCCTGGTCTAGTCTTGGTCTGGTCCTGGTCTAGTCCTGGTCTAGTCCTGGTCTGGTCCTGGTTTAGTCCTGGTCTGGTCCTGGTTTAGTCCTGGTCTAGTCCTGGTCTGGTCCTGGTCTAGTCCTGGTCTAGTCCTGGTCTGGTCCTGGTCTAGTCCTGGTCTAGTCCTGGTCTGGTCCTGGTTTAGTCCTGGTCTGGTCCTGGTCTAGTCCTGGTCTAGTCCTGGTCTGGTCCTGGTTTAGTCCTGGTTTAGTCCTGGTTTAGTCCTGGTCTGGTCCTGGTCTAGTCCTGGTCTAGTCCTGGTCTGGTCCTGGTCTGGTCCTGGTTTAGTCCTGGTCTGGTCCTGGTCTAGTCCTGGTCTAGTCCTGGTCTGGTCCTGGTTTAGTCCTGGTCTAGTCCTGGTCTAGTCCTGGTCTAGTCCTGGTCTGGTCCTGGTTTAGTCCTGGTTTAGTCCTGGTCTGGTCCTGGTCTAGTCCTGGTCTAGTCCTGGTCTGGTCCTGGTTTAGTCCTGGTCTAGTCCTGGTCTGGTCCTGGTTTAGTCCTGGTTTAGTCCTGGTTTAGTCCTGGTCTGGTCCTGGTCTAGTCCTGGTCTAGTCCTGGTCTGGTCCTGGTTTAGTCCTGGTTTAGTCCTGGTCTAGTCCTGGTCTAGTCCTGGTCTAGTCCTGGTTTAGTCCTGGTTTAGTCCTGGTTTAGTCCTGGTCTGGTCCTGGTCTAGTCCTGGTCTAGTCCTGGTCTGGTCCTGGTTTAGTCCTGGTCTAGTCCTGGTCTGGTCCTGGTTTAGTCCTGGTTTAGTCCTGGTTTAGTCCTGGTCTAGTCCTGGTCTAGTCCTGGTCTAGTCCTGGTCTGGTCCTGGTTTAGTCCTGGTTTAGTCCTGGTCTGGTCCTGGTCTAGTCCTGGTCTAGTCCTGGTCTGGTCCGGTCCTGGTTTAGTCCTGGTCTAGTCCTGGTCTGGTCCTGGTTTAGTCCTGGTCTGGTCCTGGTTTAGTCCTGGTTTAGTCCTGGTCTGGTCCTGGTCTAGTCCTGGTCTAGTCCTGGTCTGGTCCGGTCCTGGTTTAGTCCTGGTCTAGTCCTGGTCTGGTCCTGGTTTAGTCCTGGTCTGGTCCTGGTTTAGTCCTGGTCTGGTCCTGGTCTGGTCCTGGTTCGGTCCTGGTTTAGTCCTGGTTTAGTCCTGGTCTGGTCCTGGTCTAGTCCTGGTCTGGTCCTGGTCTGGTCCTGGTTTAGTCCTGGTCTGGTCCTGGTCTAGTCCTGGTCTAGTCCTGGTTTGGTCCTGGTTTAGTCCTGGTCTAGTCCTGGTCTGGTCCTGGTTTGGTCCTGGTTTAGTCCTGGTTTAGTCCTGGTCTGGTCCTGGTCTAGTCCTGGTTCTGTTCCAGACCTTCACGGCTCCGTCCTTCGATGATAAAGTTCTGGAGGTTGTTGCAGTTTTTGGGACGATGCACGTCGCCGTGTCCAGAGTCATCAACCTGCAGCACCACCGCATCGCCCAGGTGAGCCAGATGCCCTCCCACTCTGCCCCTGTCAGCCACATGCCCTCCCACTATCTCTCCTGTGTGTCAGACTGTGTCAGATGCCCTCCCTGTGAGTCAGATTGTGTCAGATGCCCTCCCTCTGTGCGTTTCAGTGCCGTACGGTGAAGATCACCATTCTGGGCGAGGAGGGCGTCCCGGTGCAGGTGGACGGAGAGGCCTGGGTCCAACCTCCAGGATTCATCAGGATCCTCCACAAGAACCGGACCCAGACCCTGACCAGAGACCGGGTCAGAACCACACTCGAACAGAACATGTGGAGAGGAGGAGGAGGAGAGGAGGAGGAGGAGAGAGGGAGGAGAGGAGGAGGAGAGGAGAGAGGGGGAGGAGGAGGAGGAGAGGAGGAGGAGAGGAGGAGGAGGAGGAGAGGAGGAGAGAGGGAGGAGAGGAGGAGGAGGAGGAGAGGAGGAGAGAGGGAGGAGAGGAGGAGAGGAGGAGAGAGGGAGGAGGAGGAGGAGAGAGGGAGGAGAGGAGGAGGAGAGGAGAGAGGGGGAGGAGGAGGAGGAGAGGAGGAGGAGAGGAGGAGGAGGAGGAGAGGAGGAGAGAGGGAGGAGAGGAGGAGAGGAGGAGAGAGGGAGGAGGAGGAGGAGAGAGGGAGGAGAGGAGGAGAGGAGGAGAGAGGGAGGAGGAGGAGGAGAGAGGGAGGAGAGGAGGAGGAGGAGAGAGGGAGGAGAGGAGGAGGAGGAGAGAGGGAGGAGAGGAGGAGGAGGAGGGGAGGAGGAGATGAGGAGGAGAGGAGGAGGAGGAGAGAGGGGGAGGAGGAGGAGGAGAGGAGGAGGAGGAGAGAGGGGGAGGAGGAGGAGGAGAGGAGGAGGAGGAGGAGGAGAGGAGGAGAGAGGGAGGAGAGGAGGAGAGGAGGAGAGAGGGAGGAGGAGGAGGAGAGAGGGAGGAGAGGAGGAGGAGGAGGAGAGAGGTAGGAGAGGAGGAGGAGGAGGGGAGGAGGAGATGAGGAGGAGAGGAGGAGGAGGAGAGAGGAGAGAGGGGGAGGAGGAGGAGGAGAGGAGGAGGAGGAGAGAGGGGGAGGAGGAGGAGGAGAGGAGAGGGAGAGGAGGAGAGAGGAGAGAGGGGGAGGAGGAGGAGGAGGGGAGGAGGAGGAGGAGGAGAGAGGGAGGAGAGGAGAGGAGGAGGAGAGGAGGAGGAGGAGAGAGGAGAGAGGGGGAGGAGGAGGAGAGAGGGGGGGGGAGGAGGAGAGAGGGGGAGGAGGAGGAGAGGAGGAGGAGAGAGGAGAGGAGGAGGAGAGAGGAGAGGAGGAGGAGAGAGGGGGAGGAGGAGAGAGGGGGAGGAGGAGGAGGGGAGGAGGAGAGGGAGAGGAGGAGGAGAGGAGTAGGAGGAGGAGAGGAGGAGGAGGAGAGAGGGAGGATAGGAGAGGAGGAGGAGGAGGAGAGAGGGAGGAGAGGAGAGGAGGAGGAGGAGGAGAGGAGGAGGAGAGGAGGAGGAGGAGGAGGAGAGAGGGAGGAGGAGGAGGAGGAGGAGGAGAGAGGGAGGAGAGGAGGAGGAGAGGAGGAGGAGGAGAGAGGGGGAGGAGGAGGAGGAGAGGAGGAGGAGGAGAGAGGGGGAGGAGGAGGAGGAGAGGGAGAGGAGGAGAGAGGAGAGAGGGGGAGGAGGAGGAGGAGGAGGAGGAGGAGAGAGGGAGGAGAGGAGGAGGAGAGAGGGAGGAGAGGAGAGGAGGAGGAGGAGAGAGGGAGGAGAGGAGAGGAGGAGGAGAGAGGGGGAGGAGGAGGAGAGGGGGGGAGGAGGAGGAGAGAGGGGGAGGAGGAGGAGAGGAGGAGGAGAGAGGAGAGGAGGAGGAGAGAGGGGGAGGAGGAGAGAGGGGGAGGAGGAGGAGAGAGGGGGAGGAGGGGAGGAGGAGGAGAGGAGTAGGAGGAGGGGAGGAGGGGAGGAGGAGAGAGGGGGAGGAGGAGGAGAGAGGGGGAGGAGGAGGAGAGGAGGAGGAGAGAGGAGAGGAGGAGGAGAGAGGGGGAGAAGGAGAGGAGGAGGAGGAGAGAGGGGGAGGAGGAGGAGAGAGGGGAGGAGGAGAGGAGGAGGAGGAGAAGAGGAGAGGAGGAGGAGAGGGGGAGGAGGAGGAGAGAGGGGAGGAGGAGAGAGGGGGAGGAGGAGGAGAGGAGAGGAGGAGGAGAGAGGAGAGGAGGAGGAGAGGAGGAGGAGAGAGGAGAGGAGGAGGAGAGAGGGGGAGGAGGAGAGGAGGAGGAGGAGGAGAGAGGGGGAGGAGGAGGAGAGGAGAGGAGGAGGAGAGGAGGAGGAGAAGAGGAGAGGAGGAGGAGAGAGGAGAGGAGGAGGAGAGAGGAGGAGGAGGAGAGAGGGGAATGATGTCATGTGTCTCCTGGTGACGTCTCGTGTCTCCTGGTGACGTCTCGTGTCTCCTGGTGACGTCTCGTGTCTCCTCAGGCGTTCGAGAACACGCTGAAGTCGTGGGAGGACAAACAGAGGTCAGACGTCCCTCGGCCGCAGACTCAGACCGAGATCCTCACAGAGGAAGAGGCGACGCTCATCAGCGAGTTCGGACAGACGGCAGGAGCGCTCATACACAGGTGAGGCGACAGGTGACCTGCAGGAGCGCTCATACACAGGTGAGGCGACAGGTGACCTGCAGGAGCGCTCATACACAGGTGAGGCGACAGGTGACCTGCAGGAGCGCTCATACACAGGTGAGGCGACAGGTGAGGTGACAGGTGACCTGCAGGAGCGCTCATACACAGGTGAGGCGACAGGTGACCTGCAGGAGCGCTCATACACAGGTGAGGCGACAGGTGAGGTGACAGGTGACCTGCAGGAGCGCTCATACACAGGTGAGGCGACAGGTGACCTGCAGGAGCGCTCATACACAGGTGAGGCGACAGGTGACCTGCAGGAGCGCTCATACACAGGTGAGGCGACAGGTGACCTGCAGGAGCGCTCATACACAGGTGAGGCGACAGGTGAGGTGACAGGTGACCTGCAGGAGCGCTCATACACAGGTGAGGCGACAGGTGAGGCGACAGGTGACTCACAGTAAAATGTTTTTTTTTTCCTGAAGATTGCCGTTTGACAAAAATCATAAGCGTCTCGCGTCGGCTCCAAACCAAACCATGTTTCAGTAATCTAGAGATCTCTCCTCTTTCTCGGCGCAGCATCCGGGAGGTGGCGGAGCTGCACAGTCGTCTGGAGCAGGAACTCGCCCACGCCGTCAACGCCTCGTCTAAAGCCATGGACGTGGTCTACAAGGACAGCACCAACCCAGGGGTGAGGGAGGAGAGGAGGAGAGGAGGAGGGAGGAGAGGAGGAGGGGGAGGAGAGGGGGGAGGAGAGAGAGAGGGGGAGGAGAGGGGGGAGGAGGAGGAGTGAGGGAGGAGGGGGGGAGGAGGAGAGAGAGAGGGGGAGGAGAGGAGGAGGAGTGAGGGAGGAGGAGGGGGAGGAGGGGGGGAGGAGGAGGGGGAGGAGAGGAGGAGGAGAGGGGGGAGGAGGAGGGGAGGAGAGGAGGAGGAGTGAGGGGGGAGGAGGGGAGGAGGGGAGGAGGAGGAGGAGGGGGAGGAGGAGGGGGAGGAGAGGAGGAGGAGTGAGGGAGGAGGAGGGGGAGGAGGGGGGGAGGAGGGGGAGGAGAGGGGGAGGAGGAGGAGAGAGGAGAGGAGGAGGAGAGAGGGGGGGAGGAGGGGGGGAGGAGGGGGAGGAGAGGGGGAGGAGGAGGAGAGAGGAGAGGAGGGGGAGGAGGAGGGGGAGGAGAGGAGGAGGAGTGAGGGAGGAGGAGGGGGAGGAGAGGAGGGGGGGAGGAGGAGAGAGAGAGGGGGAGGAGGAGTGAGGGAGGAGGGGGAGGAGGGGGGGGAGGAGGAGGAGGAGGGGGAGGAGAGGAGGAGGGAGGAGGGGGGGAGGAGGAGAGAGAGAGGGGGAGGAGGAGTGAGGGGGAGGAGGAGGAGGAGGGGGAGGAGAGGGGGGGAGGAGGGGGAGGAGAGAGGGAGGGGGAGGAGGGGGAGGAGTGAGGGAGGAGGAGGGGGAGGAGAGAGGGAGGAGGAGGAGTGTGTGTGTTGTGTTGTGTTCACTTGTGTGTTGTGTTGTGTTGTGTTCAGACTCTGAGACGTTCTGTGGTGGTCCAGATGGTCTCCAACGTCAAAGCTCTGCTCAGTGAAACAGAACTACTGCTGTCAGGAAACATGTCCCTGGTAAGGCCTGGTTCAGTCCTGGTTTAGTCCTGGTTCAGCCCTGGTTTAGTCCTGGTTCAGTCCTGGTTTAGTCCTGGTTCAGCCCTGGTTTAGTCCTGGTTTAGTCCTGGTTTAGTCCTGGTTCAGTCCTGGTTTAGTCCTGGTTTAGTCCTGGTTCAGTCCTGGTTTAGTCCTGGTTTAGTCCTGGTTTAGTCCTGGTTCAGTCCTGGTTCAGTCCTGGTTTAGTCCTGGTTCAGTCCTGGTTTAGTCCTGGTTCAGTCCTGGTTCAGTCCTGGTTTAGTCCTGGTTTAGTCCTGGTTCAGTTCTGTGTGTATTTGCAGCAGTTAGAGCGCCCCCATCAGGAGCAGTTGGCCTCTGCACTGGCGTCGCTCTCGTCTCAGATTCGGCGTCTCTCAGACGTGCCCTGGCTCCTCCCCCTGATCGAGCCCACGGACGCCGAGGTAACGCCAGAACTACAAATACTACGAGTACTACGAATACTACCAGTACTACGAATACGAGTATTACGAATACTACCAGTACTACGAATACGAGTACTACAAATACTACCAGTACTACAAATAGTACCAATACTACCAGTACTACAAGCACTACTGCTGCTGCTACTTTTGCTACTACAGTGTTACTACTACTGCTATTGAAAGTACTACATGTTTTACTGTTACTGCGTAGTATCTGATATGAAGTACTCCAGTCGTCTTCTTCTTCTTCTTCTTCCTCTTCTTCTTCTTCTTCTTCTGTGCTTCAGGGCGCGCTGTCTTCTTCTGTGCTTCAGGGCGCGCTGTCGGACTTCTCCAAAAGGGGGCGCAGTGCCAAGTTTCGCCTCGTCCCCAAATTTAAGAAGGAAAAGAACAACAAGAACAAGGAGACCAGCGCCTGCCTCGCCCTGCCAGGTACCACCTGCCCAGCACCTGCCCAGCACCTGCCATCTGATCAGAATGTTCCCCTTCACCTGAGCTGCACCTGTATCTTTATGCTAATGAGAGGGAAATGGGCGTGTCTATGTAAATACAGGAGTTCTGAGGACAGCAGATATTTAGAATGTGACAGAGGAGAGGGACGTGTCCTCCACTGGGGTCCCCGAGGGAGGGACGCGTCCTCCACTGGGGTCCCCGAGGGAGGGACGCGTCCTCCACTGGGGTCCCCGAGGGAGGGTCCTTTGCCCGGGTCCTTGAGGGAGGGACGTGTCCTTCACCGGGGTCAGACTCTGGAGGAAGCTCAGCTTAATTATATCTTAATTATATAAGTTAAACACAGATATAGGGCCACACAAAGGGCTGTCCCTGTCTGTCCTCTGTCCCTGTCTGTCCTCTGTCCCTGTCTGTCCTCTGTCCCTGTCTCGGTCCAGCTCATGGACCTCAGAATCAGGACAGACTCTTTGGGTGTCTGTGTTTGACTCTGCTCTGTCCTGCGGGGGGGTCTCTCTCTCTGTCCTGCGGGGGTCTCTCTCTCTCTCTCTCCTGCGGGGGTCTCTCTCTCTCCCTCTCTCCTGCGGGGGTCTCTCTCTCTCTCTCTGTCCTGCGGGGGTCTCTCTCTCTCTGTCCTGCGGGGGTCTCTCTCTCTCTGTCCTGCGGGGGTCTCTCTCTCTGTCCTGCGGGGGTCTCTCTCTCTGTCCTGCGGGGGTCTCTCTCTCTCTGTCCTGCGGGGGTCTCTCTCTCTGTCCTGCGGGGGTCTCTCTCTCTGTCCTGCGGGGGTCTCTCTCTCTGTCTTGCGGGGGTCTCTCTCTCTGTCCTGCGGGGGTCTCTCTCTCTCTGTCCTGCGGGGGTCTCT
>CM057093.1:570501-600501 GCA_029959045.1 Taenioides sp. WSHXM2023 | reverse complement strand
TGTTTGGACTCAGAGGACTCGTTTGGACTCAGAGGACTCGTTTGGACTCAGAGGACTCGTTGGGACTCGTTTGGACTCAGAGGACTCGTTTGGACTCAGAGGACTCGTTTGGACTCAGAGGACTCGTTGGGACTCAGAGGACTCGTTGGGACTCAGAGGACTCGTTGGGACTCGTTTGGACTCAGAGGACTCGTTTGGACTCAGAGGACTCGTTTGGACTCAGAGGACTCGTTGGGACTCGTTTGGACTCAGAGGACTCGTTTGGACTCAGAGGACTCGTTTGGACTCAGAGGACTCGTTTGGACTCAGAGGACTTGTTTGGACTCAGAGGACTCGTTTGGACTCAGAGGACTCGTTTGGACTCAGAGGACTCGTTTGGACTCAGAGGACTCGTTTGGACTCAGAGGACTCGTTGGGACTCAGAGGACTCGTTTGGACTCAGAGGACTCGTTGGGACTCAGAGGACTCGTTGGGACTCAGAGGACTCGTTGGGACTCGTTTGGACTCAGAGGACTCGTTTGGACACGTCTCTGTGCAGTTAGACTCCAGTGATTCAGCTACTCAGGGCCTTTAACCTTGGACTCCAGTGCAGTGTTTCCTGTGGCCTGTAGGGGGCAGACTCTGCTGGGGGCCTGTCTGTCCTGACCTGTAGGGGGCAGTATTTGTTCTTGTATTAAACACAGTGATGTCATAAATGTGTTTTTGTTTGATCTTTGACCCGATTCTGCCTTAAACTGTCTTTGGGCCAAACTTTCATCTCCGTCTCTGTCTCTTTATATTAAAGCAGATCTGCAGCGCTCGTGACCTCTGACCTCTGAGGATCGTTCTGTTAAAACTGTCACATTTTAAATCACAACATTTTAAAACCACTTTGTAAAAGAAACAAGTGCGCTGACGTCTGCGCTGCTTTGACGTCTCGTGTCATGAAAGTGTTTGAGAGACGCTCACTCTCACCTGGATAATGTTCATGTTTTAATCGATCTTCTGCAGCGGCTCACTCTCACCTGGATAATGTTCATGTTTTAATCGATCTTCTGCAGCGGCTCACTCTCACCTGGATAATGTTCATGTTTTAATCGATCTTTTGCAGCGGCTCACTCTCACCTGGATAATGTTCATGTTTTAATCGATCTTCTGCAGCGGCTCACTCTCACCTGGATAATGTTCATGTTTTAATGGATCTTCTGCAGCGGCTCACTCTCACCTGGATAATGTTCATGTTTTAATCGATCTTCTGCAGCGGCTCACTCTCACCTGGATAATGTTCATGTTTTAATCGATCTTCTGCAGCGGCTCACTCTCTGGATAGCGTTGGGGGCTCTTTGAGGATATTGTTCTTCGATTTCTCCAGTGCTTTTAACACTATCCAGCCCTTTCTGATGAGTGAGAAGCTGCTCAGGATGGGTGTCAGCTCCTCCATTGTCTCCTGGATTACTGACACCTGTCAGGCAGGCCTCAGTACGTGTGACAGGGACCACCCTGTCTGACACGGTGGTCAGTAATGTAGGAGTCCCCCAGGGTACAGTCCTGTCTCCGTTCCTGTTCACTCTGAACACCTCTGATTTCCGGTACAACTCCGGGTCCTGCCACCTTGTACAGGTGCTGGGACAGGTGCTGGGGTGTATCAGATGTAGACAGACTAGGGTAAAGGGTAAGTGTTCTTCAAATGTGTGAATGAAACAAAACAACTCCAGGTGTGTTTGTGAGGGGGAAACAACATTATTATTTAAATCAGGCAGAGAAAAAACAAATACACAAACGAGTCAAAAGTTTGGGCCCAGGTTTTCATTTATGTTTATTTACGCGATTCACTCGTAGTACTCACACTGTAGTACTGTAGTATTCTGACACGTGGAATGTGGAACCCTTTGCTTTGGTCACTGCTTTGCACTTTGTCATTTCCTGACCCTGAGGCACTGCTGTGAAGTGAAAACCTTTTCAGGGACCATGAAGCTCAGTGAGAGAAGGACAAAGGGTTTGAACAGAAAATCTAATTTCTGCTCTAAAGTACGGCGTCCATGAAGAGTCCCGGAGCTGCACCAGGTTTTCTGACTGACTGTGATGATGTCACACTGGCAGATGGGGTCAGAGGTCAGAGGTCACAGACACTTTGATCACATTGAACTTTACCCTGAAATCTCCAAAAGGTCAAATCACAAATGTTGAACCTGATCCATGTCTATGAGCCTCTGTATCACAACTTAACTGTGAGTCTGACGTTGCCACAGCGTTCGGCTCCAGTCAAATGAAGCTCACTGATGTGAGCGGTTACAGGAGCGACTCTAGAGTCAGACGTGTTAGAATCCCTCAGTCGTCCAGGTCGAATCCACGGCAAAGGGAGAAATACAATTTATCAACTGGACAGAGTTTATTTGGTTGAATCCGTTTCTCATCCAAGCTGCTGCTTCAGTTCTGGTCAGATGCTGGTGGACACTGCTTTATATCTGCCTGAAGGGGGCGCTAACTACACTGAAATGACTCTGAGACACACATACATTTGTTTACAGTTTCTGTTAGTTCGGTGGGTCTATTCAATCTGCAGTGGGAGTGGGGGAGTAGTTAGCAGAACAAAACACCGAGCCACAAACAAAGCAATGTGGCCTACTCCATTCAGCGTAGTGAAGACTGCAGGGGGCGCTACACTGGGACCTCAGTCTGCCGTACATCTCCACCTAAAAGCCACAGGCCACTCCTTTGAGGACAGCGAGGTCCAGATCTTGGCCAGAGAAAATAACTGGTTTGAGAGGAGGAGTTAAAGAGGCTATTTTTGTCAAGAAAGAGAATCCTTCCTTGAACAGAAATGGGGGTCTCAGACATCATTTGTCTCCATCTATAACTCTATCCTCAAACCTAAATCAAAACAAACCGAGAAAACAATGGGACTAGCCAGGACATGTCCAGAGGGGTGAAAACACCATCATGGCCCTGAATGGTTCTGCTAACTACTCCCCCACTCCCACTCCATATTGAATAGACTCACCTGACCAACAGAAACTGTAAACAAATATGTGTGTCTCAGAGTAATTTTCATTGTAATTAAGCTCCTCCCTTCAGGCAGATATAAAGCAGTGTCCACCAGCATCTGACCAGAACTGAAGAAGCAGCTTGGATGAAAAACGAATTCGACCAAATAAACTCTGTACAGTTGACAAATTGTATTTCTCCTTTTGCTCTATCTCAGCCTCTATATGAGGAACAGGATTATTTAATCAGACAAAATGTTGAAGTCAAAGCCCAGGATCCTGTCGCGGCTTCAGAAGAACATCTCAGACCAAAATGCCGAGGCCACAGTGGCAGGTCCAGAGAGGAGCCACAGTATTCCAATGGAAGTAGATGGGAGAGGAGAAGGAGCCAGAAGAGCCGTGTGGCGGGGCTCTACTAAAAACTCAGGCAAGATCGAATTTCCAAGTGCAGGTGGATTTATTGTGCCAGTGTCCAAAGTGCAAAACAGCAAAAATATTTACAGTGAGCAAAATGTTCCGGTATTTACAGCAAAAGAAAAGAAAATGGGCAGAGTTCAACGTTAACTCAGGTCCCTTTAGTTCCAAACCTTGTGCAGCACACCGATGTTACCCGCTCTGTACCCGGTGGCAGACTGACTGAAACGGCTCCCCTTTATACCCCACCTGCTCCTCCCATTGAGCAACAAATGTAGGGAAAAACTATTTCACAATAAATCTACACTGTATCATGTTCATTTCCCCAACAATAATGTGCCTTAAATTATAAAAATAAGGGCTTAGTTATAGGTAAAAATCAGGCTACGCAACCGGCGTCATGTGATCAGCACCACGGCGCGAACAGCGCCTATTTTAAGTACCAGGAAATACTGGCTCGGTTTGGCAGAGTCGCGCAGCGTCGGAGGAGAGAGACGCATCAGCGAACAGGTAAGAGCTGCATGTTTGGAGTAAGATATTCTAACGTGCTCAGGTGTGCACCTTGGCGAATTAGTAACGGAGGAGAGGGGGAAAGGCGTAATAGCGCCCCGAGCGCCGATGGATAAACCGCGGAGAAAACCAGAGGAGTGAACTAGTGTGTGCGGGAAAAATTAGCGTATATGCGCGCGGGCGTAGCCAGAGCAGACCGCGGTTACATTTAGGGGGGAAACGCCACCGAGCCTTATAGACGGACTAGCTCCATGAACACTTCCTGTTTGGAACGCGGCGGCGATATATTACAACACAAATCTACATCTGAACCAGACTCATCTGTGAGAGCTGATTGGCCTGGAGAATGTGTGAGGTCATCAGAAACACAGTTAGAACTCCTCCTCCTCAGACACACTTGGACACTTGCCCCTGGGGGACACCAGAGTCACGGAGGAACCTCCCCAGATCCATCTGAGCCTGAAGGCGGCGTACAGCGGCTGGGTGAGGGATGTTTGGAAGTTATGAAGAGCCTTAAGTTGTCCATCAGACAGAACCTTAAAGAAGCAGATCAGCCCCACGGTACAGTCCACGTACACAGCCACTCTGCTGGACGGTCCATGAAACAGGACGTCCAGGATGGAGCCGACTGAGGTCTCTGTCCCGCCGTGGATGACAGAGTAGTACAGTTGACCTGTGCGGAGACACCACGAGTCAGCGGTCGCTCCAAACCCACACGTTTTACTGTCGCCTTTACGAGGGATTCCACCGCACGTGACCGCAATGTCCACATCTCCAGTCCACTCCACCTCCCAGTAACAGCGACCGGTCAGAGGAGACGAGCACAGCACCTGGGGACAGAGGGACGGGTCAGAGGGATGGGGGTCAGAAGGAGGGGTCAAGTCATTGTAACTCAACAAAAGTTTATAGAGTGAAGACGTTTCATCCACGTGGCTTCTTCAGTTGTGGTCAGACGCTGGTGGACACTGCCTTTGTGAGGGTAGGAGCTAACTACACTGAACCTCCTCTGAAACTGACACACCTGTTAGTGCAGCTGACAAACACAAACTGTAAACTCAGTGGGAACTGTGCCTGAGTCTTATTAGACCCTGATGGGGACTCTCACCTACTGGGGATGTTCAATATGCCAAGTGTGAGATCACCATGAAGAGACCCGCCCCCTCTGTCCTGGGGCACGATCGACCAGTGGCCGCTCCAGAACTGGTCAGAACTGCACGTTTCTGACGTCACGCGGTAGGTGGGGCTAGACCACACAACACAGACCTCTGAAAACCACACAACGCCGTCTTGGGTTCTTCTTCAGAACTGATCACACCTCCCTGGGGATCTGAAGGGAGGAGCTAAGGCAGAAACTTGACCAGGACTGAAGGAGCCACTTGGCTGAGCGGAGAAACATCTTCACTCTCAAACTCTGGATCCTACAGCAAAGACTGAGATTACACCCTAAACCTGATCATTCCTGTTAGTGACTAGAGCCAAGAGCTCACTGTATCACACACACACAGAGTTGTGTTGTTGTGTTGTTTTGTGTTGTTGTTTGTTTGTGTGTGTGTGTGTGTGTGTGTGTGGTACCTGGGAGCACTCGTTGAAGCGCTCCGGATTGTTGTCTCCGAAGGTAAAAAAGCTCAGCAGGTGGTACTGCGCCCACCTCCTGTCTTCACTCACACTCACCGTCCTATGGGCTGTGAGCGGGTCCAATGACAAATCGCAGAAATCTGACACACACAAGAAGAAGAGTCACTGATGACCTGTACGAGGCAAGTTAAAGCTCCTGTATCACACAAACGGACCCCTGTGAGCTTTAAGTCAGGTTTTAACGCTGTTTTCTCCTCAAAAAACAGACCTGAGGTTTAAAAACCCAGTGGAGCTCTTCCAGTATTACCACATGATGACATCACAAGGTGGAACAGAGTGTTTTCAGAGTGTTTAATCGAGTTAAAGTGCCTCTGACAGGTGAGACTTGTTTGACTAAAACATAGTTACAATCATTAGATTTAAGATTTTACTAAACATTTCTTTCCCAATTTGGCAACTTTTCGGTTTCAAATTTTACTTCCTGGTTGGAAATCATGACATCCCACTGGGGAATCCCATCCCTGTCCATCCAGAGCCACACGCTCTGACCAAACCTCACAGTGACGAGTGGACCTGGAGCTGTGTCCTGTCTGATTTCAGAGAGTGTGACTGACAGGTGGACTAACCAATCAGAGAGGTGCACGCTTTGTGTCAAAAACAAACATGGAGATTTATACATTAAAAAGGAGAAAAATCTAAATAATGGACTGAGAAACAGAGCGGATTTTTACACAATCATCAATCGAAGCTCCAAACTCTGATCTCAGGTAAAAGAAGTTGTGTATTTTGTTCTGAATGTTACAGTTTTGGAGAGGAGATGTCTTCTGCGTTCGAGAGACACGTGAGACACATGAGCGTCTGTATTTGAACCGTCCAGAACCTCCTGGAAGAAAGTTCCATAACTGTTACTGAGTGTCCATGTTTTAAACTGGACCAAAACTCCTCTAATGTCACAGAAATATTATGTGAGTTAAACCTGTAACACATTTATTTTGTTGAACTCATGTTTAAAGAACACTCACATTTGGGCAGTTCCGTGGCATTCCACCAGAGGGCCGCAGACTCCACCCTGAAACACAGCGCACTGTTCACTTGCTGTTTTACTCCGGTGTATCAGCCGACATCAGGGGTCGCCAACCTTTTTCCCCTGTGAGCTTTTTTTGCTAAACGAAAATGTCAGTTTCTCCTTTCAGGTGTTTGAACTGTTCTAAAGGCAACTACAGTTTTATGGGGTGTTTTATAAATAAATAGAAAACACAGATCCTGTGGTCCCCAAACTGGACCCCCTCTGGCCCCTGACTGCGCCTAAAGATTCTGTCCATAAAAACAATGAACAAAACCGGGACAGGGGCGGCCTCTGGACCTCCTCAAGTGAAAGATCTATGAGGGCGGGAGGCAGTTCACATCCAAACAGCAGCTCTGGGAGGATATTCTGACATCCTGCAAAGAAACTCAAGCAGAAACTCTCCACAAACTCACAGTTCAGTGGATGCAGAATTGTGAAGCTCCTGTCAAATAAGGGTCCAATGTTCAAATGGAACTGGACCTGTTCAGATGTTTGGATTAAAGAACTTTTGATTTCAGTAATATGCAAATGCTTCTGACTGAAACATAAACTAATGACCATTTTCAGTTCTTCAACAAGAACACGGTTTGAAACTCTGTGGGGCAGAATCATTTGGAACAGTGAATTTGAAGTTTTTATTTTTGATAAAATCCTGTTTTCATTGGGGTTTGTTCAGGAACATTTGAATTGTTCTAAAGGTTGAAATGATGATGACGTCATTTAAATGTCTCAGATAGACCAGTCCGAGACCACAGGGTCCTGAGACCAGAGGGTCGAGACCAGGACAAGACCAAGACCACGGCCCATCGAGACCAAATCAAGACCATCTTTGTCATTTTCTACATTTGTATTTTCAGTTATTGTGACACAAATACAGCGCTGTGAAAACGTATTTGCTCTTCCTGATTTCTTACTTTTTTGCATGTGTCACATTTAACCGTTTCAGCTCAGACAAATTTAAATATTGAACCAAGATAACCCAAGTAAACATAAAATGTAGATTTTCTGTGATTTTATTTGTTAAGACAAAAATACTCTCCAAACCTACATGATCCTGTGTGAAAAAGTAACTCCCTCTTGTAAAATGAAGTAACTGTGATTAATCAGATTATTGTGGAAAGCTGAGTTCAGTTTCATATTCACACCCAGGCCTGATCTGCCAGACTTTTCAAATCAAGAGTTCACTTAAACAGAACCCGTCTGACAAGGTGAAGTCGGACATAATGAACCCAAGACCTCAGGCCACGATCCAGAGGAATTCAGGAGCAGATGTGAAGAAAAGTAACTGACATGTCTCAGTCTGGAAAAGGTTACAAAGCCATTTCTAAATCTTTGGGACTCCAGTGAACCTTGGTGAGAGCCATTACCCACAAACAGAGAAAGTCTGGTACAGGTGAACCTTTCCTGGAGTGGCCGGTCTACAAAAATGACCCCAAGAGCTCAAGGATGACTGATCCAAGAGGTCACAAAAGAACCCAGAACAACATCAAAACAACTGTAGGTCTCACTTTCCTCAGTGAAGGTCAGAGTTCATGACTCAACCATAAGAAAGAGTCTAGGCAAAAATGGCAGAACTCCAAGGTGAAAGCCACTGCTGACAAAAAAGAACATAAAGGCTCATCTCACTTTTGTCAAAAACATCTTGATGATCCCCAAAGTTTTTGGGAAAATATTCTGTGGACTGATGAAACAAAAGTTGAACTTTTTGGAAGGACTGCGTCCCGTTACATCTAGTGTAAAATGAACACTGCATTTGATAAAAAGAACATCATGCCAACAGTGACACATGGTGGTGGTGGTGGTGCTGGTGTCAGGGTTTGGGGCTTTGCTGCTTCAGGACCTGGACGACTTGCTGTGATTGAAGGAAACAAACTCTGCTCTCTACCAACAAATCCTGAAGGAGAATGTCCGGCCATCAGTTTGTGACCTCAAGCTGAAGTACACCTGGGTTCTGCACACCAGCACAGTCCATTTCTGAATGGCTTAAAACAAAACAAAATGAGGGTTTTGGAGTGGCCTAGTCAAAGTCCAGATCTGAACCCAACTGAGATGCTGTGGCAGGACCTTAAAAAGGCGGTTCATACTCGGAAATCCTCCAATGTTTAAAACAATTCTGCAAAGAAGAGTGGGCCAAAATTCCTCCACAGCTATGTGTCCAAGTGTTCGAGTCCAAGCGCCTTCAAGACCCAAGACAAGACCGAGACAAGACCGAGTCCAAGCGCCTTCAAGACCCGAGACAAGACCGAGTCCAAGCGCCTTCAAGACCGGGGCAAGACCAAGTCCAAGCGCCTTCAAGAATGAGACAAGACAGAGTCCAAGCGCCTTCAAGACTGAGACAAGACCGAGTCCAAGCGCCTTCAAGACCCGAGACAAGACCGAGACAAGACCGAGTCCAAGCGCCTTTAAGACCGAGACAAGACCGAGTCCAAGTGCCTTCAAGACCAGGGCAAGACCAAGTCCAAATGCCCTCAAGTTTGAGACGAGACGAAGACCGTAAAAACATGGTCTTGAGTACTACGACACTAATGTTCATAAAAGCCAGAGGTTTGAGGACTTACAAATAAGAACAGTGGAGGATGAGCGGATTTGGTGTAAATGAGGCGTAAATCAGGCTGTGTGTACTAATGTGTGCATTCTGTCTCCATGGTAACTGCTGAACATTCCACCATGGACATACATGCAGCCTCAGCTTGATGTCAGCTCATTGGTTCCCACTGACACGGCGCCCCCTGGTGACGTACCTGAGCGTGTGCACCAGGCTCCGGAGCGTGGGCAGATGTTTGCACCGCGACAGATCGTTATTGGTCAGATCCAACTCCCTCAGACGAGACGAGGCGAGGGCGGAGACTAGAGCGGCCACGCCCACCCCCGAGACCAGGCACCCGGACAGACTGTACACAGGGTTAGAGAAGACAAACTCATACTCTGCAGCTGATGTCCTCAACATTCCCTGGAGATGTGTTGCTAACTGTAAGCACTACTCTGTCTGAAGCTCTGTTAGATTTTAATCTGCACAGAACCACACAGAACCTCACAGAGGACGGACAGAAGTCTATGTGTGTGTTCGTATGTGTCTAGAATGTGGAACACAAATGAGCCTTTAGGGTCACTCTGTGATTGGTCAGGGTCAGGGTTAGGCTGAGCAGCACCTGCTCGTTTGGACACAGACAGGACTTACTGTCAAATGGACTACAGTTTATTCCAAAAACAAATGTGTCGTCCTTAGTGGACAAAACACAGGATCATGAACACGCTCCAGTGTACAGAACATTCCGGGCCTGACCTGAGCATTTCCAGCCTGCAGAGGGGGCTATGGAGTCCAGTGCACAGCAGGTCCACGCCGCTGTCCTTTAGATGGTTGTTGCTGAGGTCCAGGTGAGCGAGCAACGAAGAGCAGAGCACTGAGGAGAGGAGGCCACAACTGTGCTCCGTCAGGTTACAGCAGCTCAGACTGAGGCGAGACGAGGAGAGACAGAGAGGAGGAGAGGGGCAGAGGGAGAAAAACCCCAGGATCAGGTACAGTGGGTTAATATGAACATTTTAAGACTAAAATAACGAGGCCACAGCAGCAGTTTTTCAGTGTAAAGTCAATTGGAGTTGGGGTTGGTGGAGCTGGACGTGCCCCCATGAACACTTCCTGTTCAGAATGTGGCTAGCGGATTAGCTATGTCCATTAGCTTGTCTGCTCTGACTCGAACTCTAACCTCCCGACCCTCCCACAGCTCCACTGCCTGCTCTGTCAGGATTTAGTGATTTTAGATACGACAAAAACCTCAGAGATACAACTGGACAGAAGTAGTGACCGTAACATTGAGCTATTCTGGCGCTGCTGTGCACAGATGGTGCAGTCCCACCTGAGCGTCTCCAGTCTGCAGGTGGCGCTCTTGAGTCCTGCACACAGCGGCTCCACCCCGGAGTCCTTCACCGGGTTCCTGCTGAGGTCCAGAACCTTCAGAGAGGAACCTTCAGACGAGAGCACGGAGCAGAGGACCTCACCACTCCTGTCCGTCAGGTGACAGTCGTACAGCCTGGAGAGAGAGGGGGGGTCAGCAGAACCAGACTGTATACAGAAGAAATCTGAGGGATGAAGCTCATCACGGCTAGCAGTTATACACAAGAGCGAATCTGGAGCAGAGCGACCAAAGTATCATAGCGACCAAAGAGCCAATCAGGAGCGAGGCTGTTAACGCCCCTTGCCGCCTCTTTAAGGTCAGAATAAGGTCAACCTGACAGCAGAAGTTGTCTGGGTGCAATTGGGCTCCATTGAGAGCCACGTCAGTGGAGCCCAGTTACACCCAGGCTCACATCCTGTTTGGAAAACAGCGGCTCATACAGGAGGTGAACAGAGAAGAGACAGGCGGGGTCAGCAGAGAGGAGAGGCGGGGTCAGCAGAGAGGAGGCGGGGTCAGCAGAGAGGAGAGGCGGGGTCAGCAGAGAGGAGAGGCGGGGTCAGCAGAGAGGAGAGGCGGGGTCAGCAGAGAGGAGGCGGGGTCAGCAGAGAGGAGAGGCGGGGTCAGCAGAGAGGAGAGGCGGGGTCAGCAGAGAGGAGAGGCGGGGTCAGCAGAGAGGAGGTGGGGTCAGAAAAGAGGAGGTGGGGTCAGAAAAGAGGAGGCGGGGTCAGCAGAGAGGGGGCGGGTTCAGCAGAGAGGAGGCGGGGTCAGCAGAGAGGAGAGGCGGGGTCAGCAGAGAGGAGGTGGGGTCAGCAGAGAGGAGAGGCGGGGTCAGCAGAGAGGAGAGGCGGGGTCAGCAGAGAGGAGAGGCGGGGTCAGCAGAGAGGGGTGGGGTCACGGTCAGTCAAAGGTGTGGACACGTTTTCATTCAGTGTTTTTTTTCTAAATGTTTCCTACTTTCTACATTACTGTCTATAAGTGTTCAGTTTATACTGAAGACATGAAATATCTTAAATAAGTTACATGAAATTATGTAAGTTAGATAACTCAACTAAATAGTTTTATATTTAAAAAGTGTAAATAGAGTCTGAGCAGAGACAGGGACATTAGACACTTGATTCCGCACACAAGAGTTTAAATACAGTCTGGACTCACAGGGCTTTGGTGGAGGCTCTGACCACCGGCAGCAGACCCAGGAGAGCTGTGTCCGAGCCCTGGTATTTCCTCAGATCAAACTCCTCCAGGTCTGAGTCTGAGGACAGTAAGAGGAAGGACAGAGCCGACCAATCAGCAGGAGACATGTTTCTGTAACTAGAGAGCTCTCCTCTGTTCATGTTCTTCTGTATCTCCTCCAACAGACTGCCATCATTCAGCTCGTTCAGACAGTGGAGCAGGTTCAGACTTCTCTCTGCAGACAGATCCTCCTCATTCAGCTTCTCTTTGATGTACTTTACTGTCTCCTGATTGGTCCGTTCACTTCCTGTCTGAGTCAGCAGACCCTGCAGAAGCCTCTGATTGGTCGGCAGAGACAGTCCCAGGAGGAAGCGCAGGAACAGGTCCAGGTGTCCGTTTGGACTCTGTAAGGCCTGGTCCACAGCAGAGCGGTAGAAGGCTGCCCCAGGGTCTGGACTCTCAGAAGAGTATCTGTCTCCTGTATCAGACTCCTCTGAGTCAGACTCAGAACTGTCAGAGGAGTGTGGAGGCCGCAGTACGTTCTCTTGATGCAGGAGGTGACAGCTTAGGCCTGGTCTCTGAACCTCTTCCTGAAGTACTGCTCCTTCTGAGTGTGGTGGCTCCAGCAGGTTCTCTCCAGAGCTGTAGAAGGTCTGATGGACGTGAAGAGCAGCCAGAAACTCCTGCACACTCAGATGGATGAAGCAGTAGACCTTGTCCTGGTACAGGCCTGGCTCCTCTCTAAAGACCTGTGTGAACACTCCGGAGTACACTGAGGCCGCTGCAGCGTCCAGCCCACACTCACTCAGGTCACTCTCGTAGAAGATCAGGTTTCCTTTCTGCAGCTGCTCAAAGGCCACTTTTCCCAGAGATCGCACCATCTCCCTGGTCTCTGGAGTCCAGTGAAGGTCCGCCCCTGATCCCTGGTGATACTTGATGTTCTGGACTTTGGCCTGCACCACCAGATAGTGGATGTACATCTGTGTGAGAGTCCGGGGCAGCTCTGGTCTCTCTGTTTGTTCTAGAAGCTTCTGTAGAACTGTGGAGAGGATCCAGCAGAAGATCGGGATGTGACTCATGATGTGGAGGCTGCGGATGCTCTTGATGTGGGAGATGACGGCTGTGGCCTGGTCTCTGAACCTCTTCCTGAAGTACTGCTCCTTCTGTGGGTCGGTGAACCCTCTGACCTCTGTCACCATGGAGACACACTCAGCAGGGATCTGATTGGCCGCAGCGGGTCGTGTGGTTATCCAGAGGCGAGCGGAGGGAAGCAGGCTCCCCCTGATGAGGTTCACCAGCAGCACGTGCACTGAGGTGGACTCTGTGGGGTCGGTCAGGACCTGGGTTTGGCTGAAGTCCAGAGGAAGTCTGCACTCGTCCAGACCGTCGAAGATGAAGAGCACCTGGAGCTGTTGGAAGCTGCAGAGACCTTTGGGCAGGTCTGTCAAAACAACACATTTTTAAGCACGATATGTATGGGCCTGTGACAATAACGCCAATATCGACTTCTCGTTCAATACATAAAGCTGGAATTACTTTGCTGCGCAGTATTCATCATGTGAATATTTTCTTTGTAAAATGGAGAGATTTTTATGCAAGATTTGAGCTGTAAAGGGTTGAACGAATAACTTCTGTGGCTAATTATATTATCATTTATCATGATAGGTTTAATAATATGTATCACTACAGAGAAATATAACGCTAAACAACAATATTAAAACCACTTTATGCCACTGACACAAAGCAGGAGAATCCAAGGGAACCATTTTAAATACAGTTTCATTAAAAGGTCGGAGATGCAACTAATAAATAGCAGAAGGAATCAGTAAGTATCTGTAGCAGTGACTTATTCCCTCTGCAGCTCAGATCTTATCGTATCACAACTACAACAATCTCCACACTTTTGCAAAGATGTTCACACAATAAATATTGAGCCCCAAAATATATAGTTCCTGCTTTCATATACTGAAAGATGAGTCGATACTGATACTTTGCAGTGACATCAGGCTGGGGGTGTTCTACATGTATCTGTATGACGAAATGTTCAGCAGTAACCATGACGACACCACACACATTAGCAAACATCAGCTAAATATGTATTAAAAATTGCGTAGGAGCACACTTTCATTTTCCTGTGGTCAGGTGGAGCGTTCATGGTCCAGTTCAGGAGTTTGATTTGACATGAAAAGGTCATATCAATAACGCTAACGCTAATGCTAATGCTAATGCTAATGCTAATGGGACGTGTTTAACGGCACAGATCAGCTCACCTGTTGTGGTTCAGATAAATCAGCTCTGGTCAGACTGGGTTCAAATTAAGATAAGATAAGATAAGATAATCCTTTATTTGTCCCACAATGGGGAAATTGCAGTGTCACAACGCAAGTTACAGAAACAGTAGGAAATAAGAGCATGCATCAAAATCAAGATAAATAATAATAAGTATTTACAATCAACTAAAAAACACAACACTGTAAGCTAAGCTAAAGGCACAGGAACATTGCACAATAAGTGTTTTGATTCTGAGATGATTGTGTACATTGCAGTGATGGACAGTGGTGGGTAAATAAATAATAGCAGGTACAGTGACTTTAAATAATATTGCACATTGTTATTATTACTATGGAGATGACACATGGTTGCTATGGGGATGACACATGACTAGCATTGTTCATTATACAGTCTGACAGCAGCAGGAAGGAAAGACCTGCGAAATCTCTCCTTAACACAGCGAGGGTGAATCAGTCTGTCACTGAAGCTGCTCTCCAGAGCAGACAGGGCGTCCTGCAGGGGGTGACCCTCATGGTCCAGCATAGACATGAGTTTAGCCAGGACCCTCTTGTCCCCCACCTGCTGCACCGAGTCCAGAGGACAGCCCAGGACTGAGCTGGACTTCTTGATGATCTTGTCCAGTTTCTTCTTCTCCCTCTCTGTGACGCTGCTGCTCCAGCAGACCACACCATACAGGATGGCTGATGCCACCACAGAGTCATAGAAGGACCTCAGGAGTGGCCCTCTCACTCCAAAGGACCGCAGTCTCCTCAGGAGATAGAGCCGACTCTGGCCCTTCCTGTACAGTGCATCTGTATTATGAGTCCAGTCCAGTTTATTGTTCAGATGCACACCCAGGTACTTGTAAGAGTCCACTCTCTCAATGTCTCTTCCCTGGATGTTCACTGGTGAGGGGGCAGTAGAGTGGCGTCTGCGGAAGTCCACCACCATCTCCTTGGTCTTCCCCGCGTTGATGAGAAGATGGTTCCGGTGACACCAGTCCACAAAGTCCTGCGTTAGTCCTCTGTACTCCGCGTCGTCATCGTCTGTGATGAGACCGATGATGGCGGAGTCATCGGAGAACTTCTGCAGGACGCAGCTGTCCGTGTTGTGTCTGAAGTCTGCAGTATAGAGGGTGAAGAGGAAGGGCGCGAGGACCGTGCCCTGGGGCGCCCCCACACTGCAGGTCAGTAAGTCAGACACGCAGTCCTGGGCTCTCACAAACTGGGGCCGGTTTGTGAGGTAGTCCAGGATCCACTCAGCCAGGTCACAGTCCACTCCTGCCCACTCCAGCTTGTCCCTCAGGAGCAGCGGCTGGATGGTGTTGAAAGCACTGGAGAAGTCAAAGAACAAGATTCTCACAGTGCTGCCGGGCCTCTCCAGGTGGGACAGTGAGCGGTGCATCAGAGAGATGATGGCGTCCTCCACTCCGATGCCGGGCCGATACGCGAACTGCAGCGGGTCCATCGCTGAGCTCACCGTAGAGCGGAGGTGACCCAGGACAAGCCTCTCCAGAGTCTTCATCAGATGAGACGTGAGAGCCACTGGCCTGAAGCTGTTGAGGTCTTTGGCGTGCGGTGTCTTGGGCACAGGTACCACACAGGAGGTCTTCCAGAGCTGTGGCACCACCTTCAGCTTCAGGCTCAGGTTGAAGACATGCTCCATAACTCCACACAGCTCATCTGCACAGGACTTAAGGAGCCTGGGGCTGATCCCGTCTGGTCCAGCAGCCTTCCTACTCCTTATCCGGCTCAGTTCTCTCCTAACCTGAGCTGTTGTGACAGACAAAGAGCAGGGGTGTGTGCTGGAGGTCTGGCTGAGTTCTTGATGTGGATTCGGGGGCTGGGGGGCTGAGGCAGAGGTGTGAAGTGGTGGCAGTCTGGGCCTTTGTGCAGGAGACAAGGTGAGCCCATGCAGCGGTGCGGGGGGAGGAGTGGGTGATTGATCAAACCTCAGGAAGTGAGAATTCAGATCGTTCACCCACTGTTGGTCTCCCTTTGTCTGGACGGGCGGAGGGCTGAAGCCAGAGACACTCTTCATACTTCTCCACACCTCCCTGACATTCCGCTGCTGCAGCTGCTGTTCCATCTTCCTCCTGAAGTTGGCCTTAGCCTGTCTGATCTTCTTCCTCAGCTTCCCCTGTACAGTCCTCAGCTCCTCTTTGTTCCCGGACCTGAAAGCTCTCTTCTTCTCCTTCAGCAGAGCTTTGATGTCCGAGTTAATCCACGGCTTGTTGTTTGGAAAACACCGCACCGTCCGAGAGGGTACAGTGTTTTCAAAACAGAAGTTGATGTAGTCCGTAATACAGTCCGTGATAGCGTTGATGTCCTCCCCATGAGGCTGGCAGAGCTCTGTCCACACAGTGGTGCTAAAGCAGTCCCTCAGAGCCTCCTCGCTCTCTGCTGTCCACCTCTTCACCACTCGGGGCTCCACAGGCTGCCTGCGCACAAGCGGTTCGTACACAGGCCTCAAGTGGATGATGTTGTGGTCTGCTCTTCCCAGGGGGGGGAGGGGTGATGAGATGTAGGCCTCCTTGACGTTGGCAAAGAATAAGTCCAAAGTTTTATTGTCTCTTGTAGGGCAGGTCACATACTGGGTGTATGTCGGCAGGACAGATGAGGGAGATGCATGGTTGAAGTCCCCGGTGGTGAGGAAGAGGGCCTGTGGATGCTGAGTCTGAAGAGAGCTGATGCAGGAGAGCAGAGTGTCACAAGCATTCTCCGCGTTAGCACTGGGAGGAATATACACAGCCAGTGTGATGACATGTGAAAACTCCCGGGGCAGGTAGAATGGCCTCATGCTAACAGCAAACAGTTCAATGTCTTTGTTACACATCTGCTCCTTCACTGTACAGTGTCCTGGTTTGCACCATTTCTCGTTCACAAACAGCGCTAGTCCTCCTCCCTTCTTCTTCCCGCTCTCCTCCGTCCTGTCCGCACGCAGCAGGTGAAAGTTGTCCACGGTGACGGTAGAGTCCGGGATTAGCGGTGATAGCCACGTCTCCGTAAAAACAATGATGCTAGCGTCCCTGTACTCCCGCTGGAATCTAGCGAGCGCCGCCAGCTCGTCCGTCTTGTTGACGAGGGAGCGCACGTTCCCCGTAACAACGGAGGGGAGAACCGGTCTGCAGCGTCTCTTCTTTTCACGGAGTTTACGTCCCGCACGGCGTCCACGGCGTGTCGTCCGTAGAATCTCCTCGGGGATGACATGCCTGTCCCGGGGGAACACAACAGCGCTGCGCAGCGCCATCAGCTGATCCATTGTGTAGACGAGGCGTCGGGGTCCCGTACACATCTTAAGCCGAGACAGGTAAATAATCCCCCAAAAGTGCGGAAAAAATGCAGCGTCGAGTGCAGCCCAAGCTTAACGAACAATGTTGAGAAAAATATTTACAAAAGTGGGGAGATTTAAGGGCAAAAAGTTAGAAAAGTTACGAAAAGTGCGGGAGCGCTGTGACGGGCAGCTAGCGCAGCGCCAGCGCCGGAAGTGATTAAATAAATATATCAGGTTAATCGCACTTTTCAAATATGATTAATCACGATTGATTTAATCTCATCACCCACAGAGCCGTACGCCGGATCTGTCTCTGCGCTGGTGCACGTGAGGTCTGATGGACTTTATGTGGACGTGTGACTGCGTGTGTGAGACAGTGTCTCCTACAGCTAGAATCACACCCCAGGGAAAAGTATCAGTAGTAAAGTATCAGCAGTAAAGTATCAGCAGTAAAGTATCAGCTGTCAAGTATCAGCAGTAAAGTATCAGCAGTAAAGTATCAGTAGTAAAGTATCAGTAAAGTGTCAGTAGTAAAGTATCAGCTGTAAAGTATCAGCAGTAAAGTATCAGCAGTAAAGTATCAGCTGTAAAGTATCAGCAGTAAAGTATCAGCTGTCAAGTATCAGCAGTAAAGTATCAGCAGTAAAGTATCAGTAGTAAAGTATCAGTAAAGTGTCAGTAGTAAAGTGTCAGTAGTAAAGTATCAGCAGTAAAGTATCAGCAGTAAAGTATCAGCAGTAAAGTATCAGCTGTCAAGTATCAGCAGTAAAGTATCAGCAGTAAAGTATCAGTAGTAAAGTATCAGTAAAGTGTCAGTAGTAAAGTATCAGCTGTAAAGTATCAGCAGTAAAGTATCAGCAGTAAAGTATCAGCTGTAAAGTATCAGCAGTAAAGTATCAGTAGTAAAGTATCAGCAGTAAAGTATCAGTAGTAAAGTATCAGCAGTAAAGTATCAGCTGTAAAGTATCAGCAGTAAAGTATCAGTAGTAAAGTATCAGCAGTAAAGTATCAGCTGTAAAGTATCAGCAGTAAAGTATCAGTAGTAAAGTATCAGCAGTAAAGTATCAGTAGTAAAGTATCAGTAAAGTATCAGCTGTAAAGTATCAGTTGTAAAGTATCAGCAGTAAAGTATCAGCAGTAAAGTATCAGCTGTAAAGTATCAGCAGTAAAGTATCAGCAGTAAAGTATCAGCTGTAAAGTATCAGCAGTAAAGTATCAGTAGTAAAGTATCAGCAGTAAAGTATCAGTAGTAAAGTATCAGTAAAGTATCAGCTGTAAAGTATCAGTTGTAAAGTATCAGCAGTAAAGTATCAGCAGTAAAGTATCAGCTGTAAAGTATCAGCAGTAAAGTATCAGTAGTAAAGTATCAGCAGTAAAGTATCAGCAGTAAAGTATCAGTAGTAAAGTATCAGTAAAGTGTCAGTAGTAAAGTATCAGCTGTAAAGTATCAGCAGTAAAGTATCAGTAGTAAAGTATCAGTAAAGTATCAGCTGTAAAGTATCAGTTGTAAAGTATCAGCAGTAAAGTATCAGCAGTAAAGTATCAGCTGTAAAGTATCAGCAGTAAAGTATCAGTAGTAAAGTATCAGCAGTAAAGTATCAGCAGTAAAGTATCAGTAGTAAAGTATCAGTAAAGTATCAGTAGTAAAGTATCAGCTGTAAAGTATCAGCAGTAAAGTATCGGTAGTAAAGTATCAGTAAAGTATCAGCTGTAAAGTATCAGTAGTAAAGTATCAGCAGTAAAGTATCAGTAGTAAAGTATCAGCAGTAAAGTATCAGTAGTAAAGTATCAGTAAAGTATCAGCTGTAAAGTATCAGTTGTAAAGTATCAGCAGTAAAGTATCAGTAGTAAAGTATCAGCAGTAAAGTATCAGCAGTAAAGTATCAGCTGTCAAGTATCAGTAGTAAAGTATCAGTAAAGTGTCAGTAGTAAAGTATCAGCAGTAAAGTATCAGCAGTAAAGTGTCAGTAGTAAAGTATCAGCTGTAAAGTATCAGCAGTAAAGTATCAGCAGTAAAGTATCAGCAGTAAAGTATCAGCAGTAAAGTATCAGCAGTAAAGTATCAGCAGTAAAGTATCAGCAGTAAAGTATCAGTAGTAAAGTATCAGTAAAGTGTCAGTAGTAAAGTATCAGCTGTAAAGTATCAGCAGTAAAGTATCAGCAGTAAAGTATCAGCTGTCAAGTATCAGCAGTAAAGTATCAGCAGTAAAGTATCAGCAGTAAAGTATCAGCAGTAAAGTGTCAGTAGTAAAGTATCAGCTGTAAAGTATCAGCAGTAAAGTATCAGTAAAGTATCAGCTGTAAAGTATCAGCAGTAAAGTATCAGTAGTAAAGTATCAGTAAAGTATCAGCAGTAAAGTATCAGCTGTAAAGTATCAGCAGTAAAGTATCAGTAGTAAAGTATCAGTAAAGTATCAGCTGTAAAGTATCAGTAGTAAAGTATCAGCAGTAAAGTATCAGTAGTAAAGTATCAGCAGTAAAGTATCAGTAGTAAAGTATCAGTAAAGTATCAGCTGTAAAGTATCAGTTGTAAAGTATCAGCAGTAAAGTATCAGCTGTAAAGTATCAGCAGTAAAGTATCAGTAGTAAAGTATCAGCAGTAAAGTATCAGTAGTAAAGTATCAGTAAAGTATCAGCTGTAAAGTATCAGTTGTAAAGTATCAGCAGTAAAGTATCAGCAGTAAAGTATCAGCTGTAAAGTATCAGCAGTAAAGTATCAGTAGTAAAGTATCAGTAAAGTGTCAGTAGTAAAGTATCAGCTGTAAAGTATCAGCAGTAAAGTATCAGTAGTAAAGTATCAGTAAAGTATCAGCTGTAAAGTATCAGTTGTAAAGTATCAGCAGTAAAGTATCAGCAGTAAAGTATCAGCTGTAAAGTATCAGCAGTAAAGTATCAGTAGTAAAGTATCAGTAAAGTATCAGCTGTAAAGTATCAGTTGTAAAGTATCAGCAGTAAAGTATCAGCTGTAAAGTATCAGCAGTAAAGTATCAGTAGTAAAGTATCAGCAGTAAAGTATCAGTAGTAAAGTATCAGTAAAGTATCAGCTGTAAAGTATCAGTTGTAAAGTATCAGCAGTAAAGTATCAGCAGTAAAGTATCAGCTGTAAAGTATCAGCAGTAAAGTATCAGTAGTAAAGTATCAGCAGTAAAGTATCAGCAGTAAAGTATCAGTAGTAAAGTATCAGTAAAGTGTCAGTAGTAAAGTATCAGCTGTAAAGTATCAGCAGTAAAGTATCAGTAGTAAAGTATCAGTAAAGTATCAGCTGTAAAGTATCAGTTGTAAAGTATCAGCAGTAAAGTATCAGCAGTAAAGTATCAGCTGTAAAGTATCAGCAGTAAAGTATCAGTAGTAAAGTATCAGCAGTAAAGTATCAGCAGTAAAGTATCAGTAGTAAAGTATCAGTAAAGTATCAGTAGTAAAGTATCAGCTGTAAAGTATCAGTAGTAAAGTATCAGCAGTAAAGTATCAGTAGTAAAGTATCAGCAGTAAAGTATCAGTAGTAAAGTATCAGTAAAGTATCAGCTGTAAAGTATCAGTTGTAAAGTATCAGCAGTAAAGTATCAGTAGTAAAGTATCAGCTGTAAAGTATCAGTAGTAAAGTATCAGTAAAGTATCAGCTGTAAAGTATCAGCAGTAAAGTATCAGTAGTAAAGTATCAGTAAAGTATCAGCTGTAAAGTATCAGTAGTAAAGTATCAGCAGTAAAGTATCAGTAGTAAAGTATCAGCAGTAAAGTATCAGTAGTAAAGTATCAGTAAAGTATCAGCAGTAAAGTATCAGCAGTAAAGTATCAGCAGTAAAGTATCAGCAGTAAAGTATCAGTAGTAAAGTATCAGTAGTAAAGTATCAGTAATAAAGTATCAGCAGTAAAGTATCAGTAGTAAAGTATCAGCTGTAAAGTATCAGTAGTAAAGTATCAGTAGTAAAGTATCAGTAATAAAGTATCAGCAGTAAAGTATCAGCAGTAAAGTATCAGCAGTAAAGTATCAGTAGTAAAGTATCAGTAGTAAAGTATCAGCTGTAAAGTATCAGCAGTAAAGTATCAGCAGTAAAGTATCAGTAGTAAAGTATCAGTAGTAAAGTATCAGTAGTAAAGTATCAGTAGTAAAGTATCAGCAGTAAAGTATCAGTAGTAAAGTATCAGTAAAGTATCAGCAGTAAAGTATCAGCAGTAAAGTATCAGTAGTAAAGTATCAGTAGTAAAGTATCAGTAAAGTATCAGTAGTAAAGTATCAGTAAAGTATCAGCTGTAAAGTATCAGCAGTAAAGTATCAGCAGTAAAGTATCAGCTGTAAAGTATCAGTAGTAAAGTATCAGTAGTAAAGTATCAGTAAAGTATCAGCAGTAAAGTATCAGCAGTAAAGTATCAGTAGTAAAGTATCAGTAGTAAAGTATCAGTAGTAAAGTATCAGTAGTAAAGTATCAGTAAAGTATCAGCAGTAAAGTATCAGTAGTAAAGTATCAGTAGTAAAGTATCAGTAGTATTCATGGTGACAGACCTTTGGATGGACTGAAGAAGTGGTGCAGCAGCTCCACCAGGCTGAACCGTGTGTCTCTGAGCACATTGAGCTCTCTGAAAGTGAACGGGAACAGCAGCTGGAGGTCCTGGTGGGCCCTGCCTTCAGCCCAGTCCAGACTGAACTTCTGAGTCAGGACTGTTTTCCCCACACCGGCCACGCCCTTTGTCAGCACCGATCTGATTGGCTCTGGTGAATGTGGGCGGGGCTTAAAGAGGTCTTCACATGTGATGGTGGTCTCTGGAGCGGCCGGTCTCCTGGACACGATCTCCATGTGTCTGACCTCATGTTCCTGGTTGACCTCTGAGGCCCCGCCTTCTGTGATGTAGAGCTCTGTGTAGATCTGGGTCAGGGGGGCGGAGTCTCCTGCTTTAGCCACGCCCTCAAACACACGGCTGAACCTCTGCTGCAGATCACACTTCAGTTCACTGTTGCACGCTCTGACTTCAGTCCCTTTAAGAAGACAGAAGAGTGTGGAAGATCATTTGATTCATCAGATGTTGAATTTTAAAGTGCCTATGACGTGATCGATCAGTCATTTTATCAAAACACACTTAAGATCATTACATTTAAGATGTTACCATAGCAACCATATACACTGGTCAACACTGGGCCAAAACTCCTCCAATGTCACAGAGACTATTAAATGACAAATACAAATATAAGAAAACACCTTGATTTTGTTGAAATCATGTGTTTCTTGTGTAAATGGTTTGTAAAATTTTGGACAGAATTCTCCCAGTGTGATGTCATCTGTGTGGGACTAATTTTCAACAGATTTACAGATTTTTCCACTTTTCTTCACAAATTGCTTCTTGTTGAGTGTAAAAGTATATTTTATATTTACAGCTTTTACCCAGAAAATTAAGACAAAATTAAAGAATCATCAAAACCTGTCTCAGACTTTAAATGGCGCTGAATATTTTAAATCTAAAAGGTCTAAATAAAAATTCACTTTTGATTCAGGACAAATATTTTCAAGTCTCAAATTCAAAATTAGAGGCTTCTGAAGCCCCTTATGATGAGTAATTCAACAAGGCCAGCTACGTCGCCCGGATTGGCGTTACCGGGGCCCCACCCTGGAGCCAGGCCTGGGGTGGGTGCTCGACGGCGAGCGTCTGGTGGCCGGGCCTTCCCCCACGGGGCCCGGCCGGGCACAGCCCAAAGGAGCGACGTGGGGTCGTCCTCCCGTGGACCCACCACCCGCGGGAGGATCCATAGGGGGCCGGTGTAGAGTGATCTGGGCGGCAGTCGAAGGCGGGGGCCTCGGCGACCAGATCTCCGGACATGGAGACTAGCTCTGGGGACGTGGAATGTCACCTCGCTGGGGGGGAAGGAGCCCGAGCTCGTTCGGGAGGTTGAGCGTTACCGACTAGATATAGTCGGCCTCGCCTCCACGCACAGCTTGGGCTCTGGAACCCAAGTCCTTGAGGGGGGCTGGACTCTCTATTTCTCTGGCATTACCCGCGGGGAGCGGCGGCGGGCTGGTGTGGACCTGCTCATTGCCCCACAGCTCAGCCGCTGTGTGTTGGAGTTCACCCCAGTGAATGAGAGGGTCGCGTCCCGGCGCCTTCAGGTCGGGGACAGGTCTCTCACTGTTGTGTCGGTCTACGGGCCGAACAGCAGTGCAGAGTACCCGGCCTTCTTGGAGTCTCTGGGAGGGGCACTGGACAGTGCACTGACCGGGGACTCTGTTGTTCTACTGGGGGAACTTCAACGCCCACGTGGGCCACGACAGTGACACTTGGAGAGGAGTGATTGGGAGGAACAGCCTCCCTGATCTGAACCCGAGCGGTGTTCTGTTATTGGACTTCTGTGCTAGCCACAGTTTGTCCATAACGAACACCATGTTCATCTGACCTCCGGCCGCGTGTCTTGGACACTCGGGTGAAGAGTGGGGCAGAGCTGTCAACTGATCACCACCTGGTTGTGAGTTGGGTCCGCTGGCGGGGGAGGAAGCCGGAAAGACCTGGCAGGCCCAAGCGTATTGTGAGGGTCTGTTGGGAACGTCTGGCAGAGCCTTCTGTCAGGGGGACCTTCAACTCACACCTCCGGGAGAGCTTCTCCCAGATTCCGGGGGAGGCTGGGGACATGGAGTCTGAGTGGGCTTTGTTCTCGGCCTCTATTGTCGATGCAGCTCCTCGTAGCTGTGGTCGTAAGGTCTGTGGTGCCTGTCGCGGCGGCAATCCCCGAACCCGGTGGTGGACATTGGAAGTATGGGATGCTGTCAGGCTGAAGAAGGAGTCTTATTGGGCCTTGTTGGCTCATGGGACTCCTGAGGCGGCTGACAGGTACCGGCAGGCCAAGCGTGCTGCAGCCCGGGCGGTCGCGGAGGCAAAAACTCGGGGTTGGGAGGAGTTTGGAGAGGCCATGGAGGAGGACTATCGGACGGCCTCAAGGAAATTCTGGCAAACTGTCCGGCGCCTCAGGAGGGGGAAGCAGTGCTTCACCAACACTGTTTACAGTGCGGGTGGAGAGCTGTTGACCTCGACTGGGGATGTTGTCGGATGGTGGAAGGAATACTTTGAGGATCTCCTCAACCACACCGTCACGTCTTCTGAGGAAGAAGCAGGGGCTGGGGACTCGGAGGCGGATTCGTCCATCACCCTGGCTGAAGTCACTGAGGTGGTTGGCAAGCTCCTCGGTGGCAAGGCTCCGGGGGTGGATGAGATCCGTCCCGAGTATCTTAAGTCTCTGGATGTTGTGGGGCTGTCTTGGTTGACACGTCTCTGCAATATCGCGTGGCGGTCGGGGACAGTGCCTCTGGACTGGCAGACCGGGGTGGAGGTCCCTCTGTTTAAGAAGGGGGACCGGAGGGTGTGTTCCAACTACAGGAGAATCACACTCCTCAGCCTCCCCGGTAAGGTCTATTCCAGGGTACTGGAGAGGAGAATCCGGCCGATGGTCGAACCTCGGATCCAGGAGGAGCAGTGTGGTTTTTGTCCCGGTCGCGGAACACTGGACCAGCTCTATACTCTCCATCGGGTGCTTGAGGGTTCATGGGAGTTTGCCCAACCAGTCCACATGTGTTTTGTGGATCTGGAGAAGGCATTTGACCGTGTCCCTCGTGGGGTCCTGTGGGGAGTGCTCTGGGAGTATGGGGTCCGGGGCTCTTTGTTAAGGGCTGTTCGGTCCCTGTATGACCGGAGCAGGAGCTGTGTTCGCATTGCCGGTAGTAAGTCGGACATGTTCCCGGTGCATGTTGGACTCCGCCAGGGCTGCCCTTTGTCACCGATTCTGTTCATTGTATTCATGGACAGAATTTCTAGGCGCAGTCAGGGGCCGGAGGTCCGGTTTGGGGACCACAGGATCTCATCTCTGCTGTTTGCGGATGATGTTGTCCTGATGGCTTCATCAGACCAGGATCTCCAACCTGCACTTGGGCGGTTCGCAGTCAAGTGTGAAGCGGCTGGGATGAAGATCAGCTCCTCCAAGTCCGAGGCCATGGTTCTCGACCGGAAAAAGGTGGTTTGCCCTCTCCGGGTGGGTGGGGAGTCTTTGCCTCAAGTGGAGGAGTTCAAGTATCTCGGGGTCTTGTTCACGAGTGAGGGGAGGATGGAGCGTGAGATTGACAGGCGGATTGGTGCAGCGTTGGCAGTGATGCGGTCGCTGTATCGGACCGTTGTGGTGAAGAGGGAGCTGAGCCAAAAAGCAAAGCTCTCAATTTACCGGTCAATCTACGTTCCTCCCCTCACCTATGGTCATGAGCTTTGGGTAATGACCGAAAGGACAAGATTGCGGATACAAGCGGCTGAAATGAGTTTCCTCCGTAGAATGGCTGGGCGCACCCTTAGAGATAGGGTGAGGAGCTCAGTCACTCGGGAGGGGCTCGGAGTAGAGCCGCTGCTCCTCCACGTCGAGAGGAGCCAGCTGAGGGGAGGGCATCTGTTCCAGATGCCTCCTGGACGCCTCCCTCGGGAGGTGTTTCAGGCATGTCCCACCGGGAGGAGGCCCCGGGGAAGACCCAGGACACGCTGGAGGGACTATGTCTCCCGGCTGGCCTGGGAATGCCTTGGGGTCCCCCCGGAGGAGTTGGAGGAAGTGTCCGGGGTGAAGGAAGTCTGGGAGTCCCTGCTTAGACTGTTGCCCCCGCGACCCGGTCCCGGATAAGCGGAAGAAAATGGATGGATGGAAATTCAAAATTATGAGTGTAACATTTGCAGCAAAAGATGCAGATGCCAAGACAAAAGCGATCGATCCTGAGTTCATCGAGGGGCGTCCAAATGTCCCGCAGGTGAAAATGTAGAGCACTCAAGATTTCCCACAATGCACCTTGAAAAGTAGTGAGCATTTCTGGTCACTAGGGGTCAGTATAGAGCACAGTGCGTTTGGGGAGTGGTGCAAACCTCTTTGGACAGAGACAGGTGTTTAACTGGACACTTACAAATACTACAAATACTACTACTGTGATACTTGTATACTACTACTATAGTACTAGTACTGATATTACTGAATGAAGCAGTTTGTGTCTCTGTAGATCCTGATTCAGAATAAAACTCTTAAATAAAGAGTTCTGGTGTTAAAGAGCGATAATTTTCACATGTTAAAAAGCAAATAATCCAGTCTGTGTATGTGAGATCCGGCGTGACAAAAACTTTATTAGGCATGTCCCGATCCGATACTGGTATCGGTATCGGTGGCCGATCCAGGCCTGTTTACAGTATCGCCGATACAGCCACAGAGCCTCTGCACGGAGCAGCTTAAACAAAATAAAACATGATGAACAACAGAGGTAATATTTGTTTTGTCTTTTTTTTTGTCTTCACAGAGGAAGAGCTTCACGGAGCTGAAACGGTGACTTTGGCCAAATCGGCCGAGCAGAGCTGAACGCGCTGACCTGTTCACGCGTTCAGTCCCGCGTGCTTCAGGTTTCTCCTCTTTTTACACGCCTCAAACATGAAGAATATGGTGAAAAAAACACTGCCTTTACAAACAGAGTCTAAAACATCACCTGAAGCCTCTGACTGAAGCTGTTCTGAAGCTGCTGCTCTGTGGACAAACTGTTAGGCCATTTTTAAGAAAGCCTTTTTATATCTGGTTATATCGGCAAATATTAAAAATGTGTATCGATCGGGAACATCCCCAGTTATTATCTGAGCTGCGTGCGAGCTGCGTGCGAGCTGAGTGAGTGCACTGTAGAGGGCGCTAAAGAGTCAGTGAGGGGTGAGGAGTGAGGGGAGACATTCAGACACAGCCTCATCTGTTTGAGTCCTTCAAAGCCACGCCCACAAAAAAGACAGACCAATAGAAAACGGCCTCTGTCCTCCTTAATCACACACAGCATCTGGGAGGGCATCTGACATAGAGATACAGGGAGATGGGAGGGCATCTGGTGTTGCTTACGGTTTCTCAGACGCTGGGCCAGATGCTCCTGGTCCATCCTCTTCAGGAAGTCCAGGGCGATGTTCAGGACCTCTCTGCTCGGCTCCTCCCCTTCACCCTCAGAGGATTCTGGGTAATCTGAGGCCAGGAGCCTGTGGAGCTTCTGCAGCTGCTGCCGGACAAACATCAGGACCTGCTCCTCCAGGACCTGGAACAGAACCAGAGAGGGACCTTCAGAGCTCCACCAAGGGCAGCGCTTCAACGTCAGTATAAAGTGTTCCGAGTGTGACGTCACCCGCCCACCCTGCAAATGAAGCTCATCGAGGCCAGCAGTTATTGATACTTTGCAGTGACATCATGCTGGGGGGGTGTTCCACATGTATCTCTATGGTGGAATGTTCGGCTGTTACCATGGCGACACAATGCACACACAAACACGCGCACATGCACATGCCGGCAAAAAGAACGTCTGAAAACTAGATTTAAGGAGCTCATGTTCATGTTCCTGTGGTCTGAGCGTTCAGGGTCCTGGAGTTTGATTTGACACTAAAAAGTGAAAGTGACTGAGAAACTGTGGGCTAATGCTAATGCTAACGCTAACGCTAACGCTAACGCTAATGATAATGCTAACGCTAACGATAATGATAACGCTAATGCTAACGCTAATGCTAACGCTAACGCTAATGATAATGCTAACGCTAACGATAATGATAACGCTAATGCTAACGCTAATGCTAACGCTAATGATAACGCTAATGCTAACGCTAATGCTAACGCTAATGATAACGCTAACGCTAATGCTAACGCTAATGCTAACGCTAATGCTAACGCTAGCTTGTGACGGTCATGTTCTCCAGAGGAACGTGTTTAGCTCACCTGCTGGAGTTCAGAGTTTGGTGTTTTTGGTCAGATTGTGTTAAAATCGGGGAAAGGCGGCGTCTGATTGGTTTGTTTTTAATGTTCAGATCTTAATTTAAGGACAAAATAGTGAAATAAAACCCCAGGATCAAACGGAGCGAGTTCAAACCAACATCTGAAGGTCAGAATGAAGTCATTGCCCTTGTGCATCAATAAAGTTTGTCCAAGTCTAAGAATGAGGAGCCTGACCGCAGGGGTCAAAGGTCAGAACGAGGAGCCTGACCGCAGGGGTCAAAGGTCAGAATGAGTAGCCTGACCGCAGCAGGAGCAGAGGGAGGGGCCACACACTGTGTCCACATACAAACACAGACTCTGGTTTAATTTAGTTTAAGAACTGAAAATAGGTCAAAAAATGTGACTTTTTGTAAAACTGTTGGTGCTCAGAGGAGGAGAGAGAAAGAGAAGAGAAAAAGATTTGGTCTTTTTTGGTATTTCTCTGTCAAAACTCAGATTAAACTCAAGATTCACACGTTTAATTTGTCTTTATATAAATACTCTGTTTCCTCATCCTTGTTTCTGCATAAATAGTTTTTGCATGAGCGCCCCCTGCAGGTGTAGTGTTGTGAGTGCAGTTTGGCTCAGATACAGTTTGAAGAGCTTCTGGGAGTTTATTTAGTCAAATATGACCCTAGTTATCAGAAAATACCACAGAGAAGTGTAATACCCCCCTGTAAGACACTGACCTGCGGAGGCTTACATGTAGAATCAAACACTGAGCTTTATCGTCATGACAACAGCAGGACTCACCTTAAACACCTGATCCAGCAAATCCTGGGGGCCCGGACTCTGCTGCCCCCTGTGGGCCACAGACAGAACCACACACAGGTGTAAGTCACTCAGAAAGGATAAATATCCGCTTAAATATCAGAAAGGACATTTAAGACATAATTATGATCACTAAAGGTCCTAGAAAACGTAAAAGTGACTCCGGTAACAACGTTCTGTCACGGCTTAAAGCACATCTCCTCAAAGACCTGGAGTTGTGTTTGTTTCATTCACATGTTTGAGGAACTCTTTATTATTAGTCTGTCTACATCTCCAAAGCTCCAAACGCTCTGTTCCACCTTGTGATGTCATCAAGTGGTAGTTTTCAAGTGAACAGCTCCTTTTACCTTTAGTTCAGTAGAAAACTAAATTCCAGGACTGAAATGATCCAAATGATTCTAGTGAAGGTGTGTGAAGTTTTCAGTTTGCCAGTTTTGTAGGTTTGAAGTTTAACTTCCTGATTGGAAATCATGACATCACACTGGAATTCCAGAACTGTTAACCAACAAACATGTGGTACAGTCATGGATCTAGTGGACACTCCAGGTACTGCAGCTCCTGGAGTTTGGGCCCAGACAGAATTCTCCCATATAGCGCAGTGCATTATGGGAATTCAAACTGCCCGTGTTCTGACAGGGCATCCGGCTTTCACAAAGGTCAGATTTTGTAGGATTCTTTTCTATTTTCACAACATAAACTTTATAAAATGTTTAAATCCTCAAAGCTCCTAAAAGTGATCTTTGTCAGACTGAGCCTCGCCACTCTGAGCCGCGTTCGCTCCGCTCTAGCAGCTCAAGCTCTGATTGGTCCAAACGCTCCACGCCGCGTTCTGATTGGTCCAAACGCTCCACGCCGTGCGTTATAGTCTAATATATAGTAAATGTGGAAGAGAAAATAATTTTTGTGCCTATGAGCCAATGAGCCCAGGCCCTGAAAACAACACGACGCCATGTTGGTTCAGCTTCAGGTTTATTACAGTTCTGTGTTTGCACTGGGCCAAAACTCCTCTAATGCCACAGAGATTAACAAATAAAATGATCATGAAACACCTTTATTTTGTTGAAATCATGTTTAGAGTATCAGAAAAATGTGTTTCTTGGGCCGAGCTTTTAGATAAAATTCTCCCAGTGTGACATCGTCAGTGTGACAGTTGGACTAGTGGACACTCACTGGTACTACAGCAAATCCCTCCTCTGATTGGTCAGATTGGTCACAACCCACAGACACTGAGGGACGGGTCAAACGCAGGTTTAACCCAGAGACACTGAGGGACGGGTCAAACGCAGGTTTAACCCAGACACACTGAGGGACGGGTCAAACGCAGGTTTAATCCAGACACACTGA
>CM057093.1:560501-568001 GCA_029959045.1 Taenioides sp. WSHXM2023 | reverse complement strand
AGTGGAGGTGGTGGTGGAGGCAGGACTCACTGTGAGTCTGCAGCTGCAGTTCCTTTTCTGAACAGCAGGGCGGCGTCTTTGGAGCAGGTGCTCTTCAACGATGGACGACTTTCTCCAAATGGAAATCTGCCAAAAACAAGATCAGTGAGGGACCAAGTATGGAAAAACTAGATCTCCTAGTCCTGGTTTAGTCCTGGTGTAGTCCTGGTTTAGTCCTGGTGTGGTCCTGGTGTGGTCCTGGTTTAGTCCTGGTGTGGTCCTGGTGTGGTCCTGGTGTAGTCCTGGTGTAGTCCTGGTGTAGTCCTGGTTTAGTCCTGGTGTGGTCCTGGTGTGGTCCTGGTTTAGTCCTGGTGTGGTCCTGGTTTGGTCCTGGTGTAGTCCTGGTGTAGTCCTGGTTTGGTCCTGGTGTAGTCCTGGTTTGGTCCTGGTGTAGTCCTGGTGTAGTCCTGGTTTGGTCCTGGTTTGGTCCTGGTGTAGTCCTGGTGTAGTCCTGGTTTGGTCCTGGTTTGGTCCTGGTGTAGTCCTGGTGTAGTCCTGGTTTGGTCCTGGTATACACTCCTCTGTCTCTATACACTTTAAATTTGGATTTACAGAGGGGTATTTAGATCGCCATGTTCCTTTTATTATTATTATTTATATTTATTCCTCTGCTCCTCTGACCTGCTCCTCTGACCTGCTCCTCTGTTCTGCTCCTCTGACCTGCTCCTCTGTTCTGCTCTCAACACTTACAGTGGTGCAGCGTCTCTGGGATCCTCTGCGTGAGAATGACACGTCCAGAACTCCAACGCCTGGAAACAAGTAAAAAGGTTGAACTTAGAACTAAACCAGGACTAAACCAGGACTAAACCAGGTCTGAACCAGGACTAATCCAGGACTAAACCAGGTCTAAACCAGGTCTGAACCAGGTCTGAACCAGGACTAACCCAGGACTAAACCTCCTCCAAAAAGTTCAAACCAGCCTTACTATTACTCGGTCTTCCCCCCGGCCCCGCGGCTCCTCGTACGGCTCCTCACGCGGCTCCTCGTACGGCTCCTCGTTACGGCTCCTCACGCGGCTCCTCGTACGGCTCCTTGTACGGCTCCTCACGCGGCTCCTCGTACGGCTCCATGCTGCTGCTGCTGCTGCTGCTGCTGCTCGTCGTTTTAGTCAATAAAATGTTTTTGTTCTTTTAATAAAACTGAAAAAACTTCGGCGCGTCGAAGCTCAAAGTGCCGCCGATCCGTCACTTTCGTTTCTCCGCTGCGCCCGCCTCCTCCTGCACCTCTTCCTCCTCCTCCTGCTCCTCTTCTCCTCCTCCTGCTCCTTCTCTCTTCCTCCTCTGCTCCTCCTCCTCCTGCTCCTCTCCTCCTCCTGCTCCTCTTCCTCCTCTCCTCCTCCTCCTCCTCCTCTCCTCCTCCTCCTCCTCTTTTCCATCCTCCTCTCCTCCTCTCCCTCTCCCTCCTCTCTTCCTCCTCTCCCTCTCCTCCTTCCTCTCTTCCTCCTCCTCTCCTCCTCTCCCTCTCCTCCTGCTCCTCCTCCTCCTCTCTTCCTCCTCTCCTCCTCTTCCTCCTCCTCCCCTCTTCCTCCTCTCCTCTCTCCTCCTCTTCCTCTCCTGCTCCTCTTCCTCTCCTCCTCCTCTCCTCCTCCTCTTCCTCCTCTTCCTCCTCTCCCTCCTCCTCTCCTCCTCTTCCTCCTCTCCTCCTATTCCTCCTCCTGCTCCTCCTCCTCTCCTCCTCCTCTTCCTCCTCTCCTCCTCCTCTCCTCCTCCTCCTCCTCCTCCTCTCCCTCTCCTCTCTCCTCCTCTTTCCTCCTCCTGCTCCTCTTCCTCTCCTCCTCCTCTCCTCCTCTCCCTCTCCTCCTCGTCCTCCTCCTCCTCTCTTCCTCTTCCTCCTCCTGCTCCTCTTCCCTCTCCTCCTCCTCTTCCTCCTCCTCTCCTCCTCTTCCTCCTCTCCCTCTCCTCTCTTCCTCCTCCTCCTCCTCTCCTCCTGCTCCTCTCTTCCTCCTCTCCTCCTCCTCTCCTCCTCTTCCTCCTCCTCCTCCTCCTCCTCCTCCTCCTCTCCTCCTGCTCCTCCTCCTCCTCTCTTCCTCCTCTCCTCCTCCTCCTCCTCTCCTCCTCCTCTTCCTCCTCTCCCTCCTCCTGCTCCTCTTCCTCCTCCTGCTCCTCTCCTCCTCCTCTTCCTCCTCCCTCTCCTCCTCTTCCTCCTCTCCTCCTCCTCTCTTCCTCCTCCTCCTCCTCTCCTCCTCTCCCTCTCCTCCTCCTCTTCTTCTCCTCCGGCTCCTCCTCCTCTCCTCCCTCTCCCCTCTACTCCTGCTCCTCCTCTCCTCCTCTTCCTCCTCCTCCTCCTCCTCTCCCTCTCCTCCTCCTCCTCTCCTCCTCTCCCTCTACTCCTGCTCCTCCTCTCCTCCTCTTCCTCCTCTCCCTCCTCCTAACACGTCTGAACGGTCCGCTGTTCACCAAACGCTGTTGAGATTCTCCTGCAGAGTTCAGTTCAGTTCAGTGAAAATCATGGCGTGTTTGTTCTTCACTTCGGTCACTTCGATTAGAACCAAAGACCAAATCTGTAAACGCGCAATAATCGAAACAAGTCCCCGCCTCAAGTGGAGGAGTTCAAGTATCTCGGGGTGTTGTTCACAGTGAGGGGAGGATGGAGCGTGAGACTGACAGGTGAGACTGACAGGTGAGACTGACAGGTGGATCGGTGCAGCGTCGGCAGTGATGTGGTCGCTGTATCAGACCGTTGTGGTGAAGAGGAGCTGAGCCGAAAGGCAAAGCTCTGGATTTACCGTCAGTCTAAGTTCCTCCCCTCACCTATGGTCATGAGCTTTGGGTAATGACCGAAAGGACAAGATCGCAGTGTTTCAGTGTTTCAGTGTTTCAGTGTTTCAGTTCACAGGTTTGTGGTTCTGGTGTTTCGTAGGATTTAAATGAGACACAAAATCACAATAAAATATTTATTTTTACTGAGTCCAACTTTTCAAAAAAAACCAGCGTCTTTTTACAGCAACAAGTTTTACAACTGTCCTGAACCTGGTTTAGTCCTGGTTTAGTCCAGGTTTAGTCCAGGTTCAGTCCTGGTTTAGACTAAACCAGGACTAAACCAGAACTAAACCAGGTCTAAAGCAGGTCTGTAGTGTAGTTAGTTTTTGTCATATTTTTATAAATCTATTTACAGCTCAGACTTTGTACAAGTTTCATAAAAAGAGCCACAGCGCCCCCTAGTGTCCAATAAAGTGACCGCTCCGGATCAGAGACAAAAGGGATTTTCACCAAGTCAAAAATATCAAAGTCACTTTCACAATTAAACTCTTATTTAACACGATGTTTTTCTACATTTCACCATCGTTTGAGATTTTTGTGGTGCAAATCTCTGACGTCTCAAAGTTTTGGATCATTTTTCAGCTTTGACAAAAAAAAGACAAAAAACAGGAAAAATCTGTAAAAATCTGCCTGGACTAAAATACATTTACACCAAAATAAAATGAGACAAACGTGAACTGTCCTCCAGCCAGGTGCTCCCCTGACAGGCGAGTCCACAACTGACAGGTGCAGGTGCGGTCCTGTGCCCCTGACAGGTGCTGGAGTCTTGTTTGTTTTAGCATTAGTGTGGTTTTAAACATTCTTTCCTAAAATAAGTTAAAGTGAACGTTCCATTTACACGATTTACAAAAGTACAAACAAGGGACAAATGAGGGACAAACGAGGGACAAACGAGGGACAGACGAGGGACAGACGAGGGACAAACGAGGGACAAACGAGGGACAAACGAGGGACAGACGAGGGACAAACGAGGGACAAACGAGGGACAAACGAGGGACAAACGAAGGACAAACGAAGGACAAACGAGGGACAGACGAGGGACAAACGAGGGACAAACGAGGGACAAACGAGGGACAAACGAGGGACAAACGAAGGACAAACGAGGGACAAACGAGGGACAAACGAAGGACAAACGAAGGACAAACGAGGGACAGACGAGGGACAAACGAGGGACAAACGAAGGACAAACGAAGGACAAACAAAGGACAAACGAGGACAAAAGAAGGACAAACGAGGGACAAACGAGGGACAAACGAGGGACAGACGAGGGACAAACGAGGGACAAAAGGACAAACGAGGGACAAACAAGGGACAAAAGGACAAACGAGGGACAAACGAAGGACAAACGAGGGACAAAAGAAGGACAAACGAGGGACAAAAGAAGGACAAACGAGGGACAAAAGAAGGACAAACGAAGGACAAACGAGGGACAAACGAAGGACAAACGAGGACAAAAGAAGGACAAACGAGGACAAAAGAAGGACAAACGAGGGACAGACGAGGGACAGACGAGGGACAAAAGGACAAACGAGGGACAAACGAGGGACAAAAGAAGGACAAAAGGACAAACGAGGGACAAACGAAGGACAAACGAGGGACAGACGAGGGACAAACGAGGGACAAAAGAAGGACAAACGAGGGACAAAAGAAGGACAAACGAGGGACAAACGAGGGACAAAAGAAGGACAAAAGAAGGACAAAAGAAGGACAAACGGGGACAAAAGAAGGACAAACAAGGGACAAACGAGGGACAGACGAGGGACAAACGAGGGACAAACGCTCCAGGGGACAAGACAGAGACAGGGACAGGCTGGGACACAGTGTGTTAGACATGCCCCGTCACCTGAAGGTCAGCGGGTCAAACCTCACCTAAAGGTACACTGCTGTTGTGCCCCTGTGCCAGACACTTGTGCAGATCAGGTTTGAGGGTTTGATGCTGTGAGGCTGTTTTAACACAGCCACAGCCACGTGACTCCGCCCACAGCCACGTGACTCCGCCCACAGCCACGTGACTCCGCCCACAGCCACGTGACTCCGCCCACAGCCATGTCAATCAAACTTTACAAATCAACTTCAGGAGCAAAAGTTTGAAACAAAAAGAACAACAGATTTCAGGAGGAGCTCAGAGGGTCAGAGGAGCAGAGGGTCGGAGGAGCAGAGGGTCGGAGGGTCAGAGGAGCAGAGGGTCGGAGGGTCAGAGGAGCAGAGGGTCGGAGGGTCAGAGGAGCAGAGGGTCGGAGGGTCAGAGGAGCAGAGGGTCGGAGGGTCAGAGGAGCAGAGGGTCGGAGGAGCAGAGGAGCAGAGGGTCGGAGGGTCAGAGGAGCAGAGGGTCGGAGGGTCAGAGGAGCAGAGGGTCGGAGGGTCAGAGGAGCAGAGGGTCGGAGGAGCAGAGGGTCAGAGGAGCAGAGGGTCGGAGGAGCAGAGGGTCGGAGGAGCAGAGGAGCAGGACAGCGGCCCCTCCTCTGTCAGTCTGCCCCAGGGCGGTTGTGGCAGACTGAGGCGGGTGGAGTTCAGGTGGTGCAGGTCGAGAACCTGGAGCTGCACCAGCGCCGTCCCCGTGTCCAACATGACAGAGACAAAACAGAAGAGGCATTGGGAATCAGTATCGAGTATCGAGTATCGAGTATCGAGTCCTTAGTGTTCAAATAAAGTTCCAAACATTTGAATCGTGACACTGCCTCCAAATGAGGAAGTGCTCAGGGCCTCAGTGAAGAAACCACAAACAGTCACCCACTTTCACTGCTCAGTGTCCTGTCCCCGTGTCCTGTCCCCCTGTCCCCGTGTCCTGTCCTCCTGTCCTGTCCTCCTGTCCTGTCCTCCTGTCCTGTCCCCCTGTCCTGTCCTCCTGTCCCCCTGTCCTGTCCTCCTGTCCCCGTGTCCTGTCCTCCTGTCCTGTCCTCCTGTCCCCGTGTCCTGTCCTCCTGTCCCCGTGTCCTGTCCTCCTGTCCTGTCCTCCTGTCCCCCTGTCCTGTCCTCCTGTCCTGTCCCCCTGTCCTGTCCTCCTGTCCCCCTGTCCTGTCCTCCTGTCCTGTCCTCCTGTCCTGTCCCCCTGTCCTGTCCTCCTGTCCTGTCCCCCTGTCCTGTCCCCCTGTCCTGTCCCCCTGTCCTGTCCTCCTGTCCTGTCCCCGTGTCCTGTCCCCCTGTCCCCCTGTCCCCCGTCCTCTCTCTCGTGTCTTTCGTGTCTCTCTCGTGTCTCTGCTCTTCGTCCCAAACGGTTGAAGTCTTCGTCCATTTAAAATCCGAGTGTTCCTGAAGACTGTGCGAGGCGGACTGAGCGCGTGCGGTGGCGCCGTGACGTCACATGGTGGCGCCGTGACGTCACATGGTGGCGGGGGGCGTGGCTGTGGTGCTGGTTGTCGTGGAGACAGAGTTCCGGGGCGGGGCCAGCTGCAGCAGCGCACTGACTGTCCCTGCCACCAGAGGGAGCCCCTTCTCCTCCAAAATGTGCAACGGCAAACACAACTGGCTCTGAAGAAGAGAGAGAGAGTTAGACCAGGTTCAGACCGGGTTCAGACCGGGTTCAGACCGGGTTCAGACCGGGTTCAGACCGGGTTCAGTCCCGTCTACAAAGAGGAAACAGAATAAGAGCAGAAAAGGTCCTAGAGGTTTTATTTTGAAAAGGCCTCAGAGGAAACACTAAGCTCTAAAAAGCTCTACTGTGGAACATTTGAGAACAGTTTAAGGAACATCTGAGGAGAACCGTTTGGAGAAACATCTGAGGAGAACCGTTTAAGGAACATCTGAGGAGAACAGTTTAAGGAACATCTGAGGAGATCAGTTTAAGGAACATCTGAGGAGAACAGTTTGGAGAAACATCTGAGGAGAACAGTTTAAGGAACATCTGAGGAGAACAGTTTGGAGAAACATCTGAGGAGAACAGTTTAAGGAACATCTGAGGAGAACAGTTTGGAGAAACATCTGAGGAGAACAGTTTAAGGAACATCTGAGGAGAACAGTTTAAGGAACATCTGAGGAGAACCGTTTAAGGAACATCTGAGGAGAACAGTTTAAGGAACATCTGAGGAGAACATCTCTGGTTTAAATAATAAATTCAGTCTCTAAAAACAGCTCTACTTTGGCTCAGCTCAGGAAAATATGACAAACTGTTCAAAAGGTGAAGCACAAGAGTGAACCAGCTCCAACGAGGACTCAGGTGTGTCAGATGCCCTCCCTGTGTGTGACAGATGCCCTCCCTGTGTGTGTCAGATGCCCTCCCCGTGTGTCAGATGCCCTCCCTGTGTGTCAGATGCCCTCCCGGGTCACAGGAGCTGGCGTAGACGGCGCAGAGACATGATTGACAGGTAGAACAGAGTGAAGCCGGCCAGGTGAGCCTCAGGTGAGAGGGGGCGGAGCTAAGTGCAGACGGGGCGGCGGAGGAGGCGGGGCTCTGTGGTGATGTCATCGGCGGAGCAGACGGGCGCCTTCGTGATCGAGGTCAAAACGAAATGAGGCAAAAATAATAAACGGGAAAATGTGGAACAAAAGAACACATGAAAAAAGGAACGAAGGATGAGAAACAGAAAGTGAAGAGAGAAAACAGCAGTTAGAGTCAGAGAGGAAAAACCCAGATGCCCTACCAACAACTCACAGAGAGGCTGTCCTGGTTTAGTCCTGGTTTAGTCCTGGTCTAGTCCTGGTCAGTCCTGGGTCAGGTCAGGTGAGTCTGTAGGTGCGCTGTGATTGGTCAATGGGTCTGTAGGTG
>CM057093.1:520501-553001 GCA_029959045.1 Taenioides sp. WSHXM2023 | reverse complement strand
GAGGAGAGGAGAGAGGAGGAAAGAGGAGAGGAGAGAGGAGAGGAGAGAGGAAAGGAGAGAGGAGGAAAGAGGAGAGGAGATAGGAGAGAGGAGAGGAGAGAGGATAGGAGAGAGGATAGGAGATAGGAGAGGAGATAGGAGAGGAGATAGGAGAGGAGATAGGAGAGGAGATAGGAGAGAGCATAGGAGTGAGGAGAGGAGAGGAGGAGAGGAGAGAGGAGGAAAGAGGAGAGGAGAGGAGAGGAGAGAGGAGGAAAGAGGAGAGGAGAGAGGAGAGGAAAGGAGAGAGGAAAGGAGAGAGGAGGAAAGAGGAGAGGAGATAGGAGAGAGGAGAGGAGATAGGAGAGGAGAGAGGAGAGGAGAGAGGAGAGGAAAGAGGAGGAGAGTTCAGATAAACAGGTCCATGCTGTTTCATGCAGGTTTGTGTCAGTTCAGATGTTTGCAGAGCTCCTCCTCAGGATAAGGTCTGTTCCTCTCACACTGGAGTCTGGGGTCTGGGGTCGAGTCTGGAGTCTGGGGTCTGGGGTCTGGAGTCGAGTCTGGAGTCTGGGGTCTGGAGTCGAGTCTGGTGAAGTGAAAAGGATTTTTCATCAGACTTACACCTGCTCCTCCTGTGTTTGTAATCAGAACTAAACCAGGACTGAACCAGGACTAGACCAGGACTAAAGCAGAACTGAACCAGGACTAGACCAGGACTAAAGCAGGACTGAACCAGGACTAGACCAGGACTAAAGCAGAACTGAACCAGGACTATCCCGTACTGGTCCCTTTTATATTTATTAACTAAGCCAAAAATTCTCCCTAGAGCGAGTTCAGATACACATCCTCTGCATTTGTCCTTCAGTGTCTCTGGGACTAGACCCTGGGACCCTGTCGCTGTGAGGCGGAGGGCTAACCACTCTGCTACACTCTGGGGTTCGGGTTGAGTTGGATAAACCTGAAGAGTTTGGGGTCAGAGGTCACGGGTGAAGAGGTCTTACCATGAACAGAGCCGAGTCGTCTGTGTGAGTGCAGCGACGAGAGGGAAACGTCTACAGGATACACACACATCAGGGTTAGGGACAGAGGAGGGACGGAGAGACAGGGGAGGGACAGGGGAGAGACAGGGGAGGGACAGGGGAGGGACAGGGGACGGACAGGGGAGGGACAGGGGAGGGACAGGGGACGGACAGGGGAGAGACAGGGGACGGACAGGGGAGGGACAGGGGAGAGACAGGGGACGGACAGGGGAGGGACAGGGGAGGGACAGGGGACGGACAGGGGAGGGACAGGGGAGAGACAGGGGAGGGACAGGGGACGGACAGGGGAGGGACAGGGGAGAGACAGGGGAGGGACAGGGGACGGACAGGGGAGGGACAGGGGAGAGACAGGGGAGGGACAGGGGAGGGACAGGGGACGGACAGGGGAGGGACAGGGGAGGGACAGGGGAGGGACAGGGAGACAGGGGAGGGACAGGGAGACAGGGGAGGGACAGAGGGGGGACAGGGGAGAGACAGAGGAGGGACAGGGAGACAGGGGAGGGACAGGGGAGAGACAGGGGAGGGACAGGGGAGAGAAGGGGGAGGGACAGGGGAGAGAAGGGGGAGGGACAGGGAGATAGGACGGACAGGGGAGGGACAGAGGAGGGACAGAGGGGGGACAGGGGAGAGACAGAGGAGGGACAGGGGAGAGACGGGGGAGGGACAGGGAGACAGGGGAGGGACAGGGAGACAGGGGAGGGACAGGGAGACAGGGGAGGGACAGGGGAGAGAAGGGGGAGGGACAGGGAGATAGGACGGACAGGGGAGGGACAGAGGAGGGACAGGGGAGAGACAGGGGAGAGACGGGGGAGGGACAGGGAGACAGGGGAGGGACAGGGGAGAGACAGGGACGGACAGAGGAGGGACCGAGGAGGGACAGGGGAGGGACAGGGGAGGGACAGGGAGACAGGGGAGGGACAGAGGAGGGACAGGGGACGGACAGGGGAGAGCCAGAGGAGGGACAGGGGAGAGACAGAGGAGGGACAAGGGAGAGACAGAGGAGGGACAAGGGAGAGACAGGGAGACAGGGGAGGGACAGGGGAGGGACAGAGGAAGGACAGGGGACGGACAGGGGAGAGACAGAGGAGGGACAGGGGAGAGACAGGAGGGACAGGGGAGGGACAGGGAGACAGGGGAGGGACAGGGGAGGGACAGAGGAGGGACAGGGGACGGACAGGGGAGAGACAGAGGAGGGACAGGGGAGAGACAGGAGGGACAGGGGAGGGACAGGGAGACAGGGGAGGGACAGGGGAGGGAGAGAGGAGGGACAGGGAGACGGGGGAGGGACAGGGAGACAGGGGAGGGACAGAGGAGGGACAGAGGAGGGACAGGGGACGGACAGGGGAGAGACAGAGGAGGGACGGGGAGAGACAGGAGGGACAGGGGAGGGACAGGGAGACAGGGGAGGGACAGGGGAGGGAGAGAGGAGGGACAGGGAGACGGGGGAGGGACAGGGAGACAGGGGAGGGACAGAGGAGGGACAGGGGACGGACAAAGGAGGGACAGGGGAGAAACAGGGAGACAGGGGACGGACAGAGGAGGGACAGAGGACGGACAGGGGAGGGACAGGGAGACAGGGGAGAGACAGAGGAGGGACAGGGGAGGGACAGGGAGACAGGGGAGGGACAGAGGAGGGACAGGGGACGGACAGAGGAGGGACAGGGGAGAAACAGGGAGACAGGGGACGGACAGAGGAGGGACAGAGGACGGACAGGGGAGGGACAGGGAGACGGGACGGACAGGGGAGAGACAGGGAGACAGGGGAGAGACAGAGGAGGGACAGGGGAGGGACAGGGAGACAGGGGACGAACAGGGGAGGGACAGGGGAGGGACAGAGGAGGGACAGGGAGACAGGGGACAGACAGACACGTGAGAGAGAGACAGGAGACATTTATTTTCCACAAAGTGAAGGAGATTCAAATCAGACACACACACGCAGACACACACCGCAGTAGGGAGAGGGACAGGGGACAGGAGACAGACAGGTGAGATGGGTGAGACAGGTGAGACAGGTGAGAGAGACACGTGAGAAAGGTGAGACGGGGGGGTTGGACTCACCTCAGTCTCTGGACTGAACTTAGACGGACTCTGAGCTTTAAGCTGAAAACAACAGGAACAGGTTTAGAACAGGACTAAACCAGGACTAAACCAGGACTAAACCAGGTCTGAACCAGGTCTGAACCAGGTCTGAACCAGGTCTGAACCAGGTCTAAACCAGGACTAAACCAAGTCTAAACCAGGTTCTAAACCAGGACTGAACAGGTCTCTGTACCTTAGTGTAGGTGGTGGTGTTCCTCGTGTTCTTGTGTCTTTCCTCGTCGTATTTCTGTGCAGCAAGTTGAGCCTCTCTCCTCATCCTCTCCAACCCAAGACCAGAACCAGAACCAAGACCAGAACCAGAACCAGAACCAAGACCAGAACCAGAACCGGGCCTCTACAAAACACCAGACATTAGATTTAACTGACTGCTTTTTAAAGAGGGCGTCTGTGATTCTGTGGGGTATTAAGTGTAACACGTCTCATATTTAGATCTCCATGTTCCTTTTACTGTTTAGAAAATGTGATATTCACCAAAACAATGTATTAACATCCCCCCTCCCTTTGCTCTCTGTGCTAAGTCCCTCCCCCTTCAGAGCTCTATCCCAACACACTCAGTGTGCGTCCTACTAATGAAGACCTCCTCTTTAAGTAGAAGAGTCACACTGAGGTTTAAAGTGTCCACACAGAAAGAAGAATCATGAGAGTGAACTGCAGCGTGTTACCTGTGTGTGAGCAGCAGGGGGCGCTGACAGTCCATCCACCACACTCCTGCACAGAGCCACCAGAGGTCAGAGGTCAGAGTGGTACAAACTGGGGTCAATGTTAGAACCTGCTTTACTCCTGTTTTAGTCCCAGTTTATAGTCCCGGTACAGACCCGGTACAGACCCGGTACAGACCCGGTACAGACCCGGTCTTCCCTGAGTGTTTCAGGTGAAAGGACTTTAAACCAGAACATTAATATGACGAGTTTGTGGAGCTGATCCCAAACAAAGAATGAGAAGGAGAAACATCTGTGGGCAGGTGTAGGGGCAGGTGTAGGGGCAGGTGTAGGGGCAGGTGTAGGGGCAGGTGTCGGGGCAGGTGTCGGGGCAGGTGTCGGGGCAGGTGTCGGGGCAGGTGTCGGGGCAGGTGTAGGGGCAGATGTCAGGTAAATGTCGGGCAGATGTAGGGGCAGGTGTCGGGGCAGGCGTCCGGGCAGGCGTCGGGGCAGGCGTCCGGGCAGGCGTCGGGGCAGGTGTCGGGGCAGGTGTCGGGCAGGTGTCGGGCAGGTGTCGGGCAGGTGTCGGGGCAGGTGTCGGGGCAGATGTCGGGTAAATGTCGGGGCAGGTGTCGGGGCAGGTGTCGGGGCAGGTGTTGGGGCAGGTGTTGGGCAGGTGTTTGGGGGTGTGCTGTACCTGTGTAAGCGTCTGTCGTCTGTGCGGCTCGCTCCACTCTTCACCGGAGAGCCCTGAAACAGATTCAGTATGAGAGAGACCACACCCACAGTCAGGGTCAGCACAGACTCAAAAGTACAGAAAATCAGATCCTACTCGATACTGAAACTAGATCCTCATTTTTCACAGGTATCTATCCTGAAAAAGTCCCACTGACAGGACAGAGCAGAACTTTCCTGAATGTGTTTAGAACGATCTGGACCTGGATTAGAACAAGTATAAGAACACAGAGACAAGTATACACCTGTGGACCTGGTGTGGACCTGGTTTAGACCTGGTTTAGACCTGGACCACTGAGGGATTCCACAGATATCAGGACACATGGGAACAGAAAAGAAAGTTCTACCATTTAATGTGGAAAATCAGATTCTTTTGTCTAAACAAAGAGGGTTTATTCTCATGGGGGAATTAGAATCAGAATCGGTATCGAGTATCGAGTCTGGTCCTTTTCTTCCACTAGCAGTAATACAGTAGCAGTAGTAGTAGTAATATATAAAGTACCTCTCTGGTGATCCTCCTCTCGATGTAGGCCATAAACTGTGAGCTCAGACTCTGCCTTCGTCCCTCCTCTTCCTCTTCTTCAGTCGCACAGCTGTCGATGAAGTCAATCTGCTCCGACTCAGGGTCTGAAACAAAACAGGCAAAAGTGTGAGAGGAGAACCCTCCAGAACAGCTCCAGAACCCCCCAGAACCCTCCGGAACAGCTCCAGAACCCCCCAGAACCCTCAGGAACCCTCCAGAACATCTCCAGAACCCTCCAGAACATCTCTAGAACCCCCAGAACAGCTCCTGAACCCCCCAGCACAGCTCCAGAACCCCCTGGAACCCTCCAGAACAGCTCCAGACAGGTGAGAGCAGAACACACCCAGAGCACAGGGGCTGCAGTACTCACAGGGGACGCCATTGTGCAGGCTGCTTCTGTGTCTCTGCTCTCGGCTCAGCTCGGCCACTTTAGACGAAAGGTCCTCCTCTGAGGGCTGAACAAACACGTCAAACACATCATCCTCTGACCCGTCTGAACATCCTCTGACCCTCTCCTCTGACCCTCTCCTCCTCTGACCCGTCTGAACATCCTCTGACCCTCTCCTCCTCTGACCCGTCTGAACATCCTCTGACCCTCTCCTCTGACCCTCTCCTCTGACCCTCTCCTCCTCTGACCCGTCTGAACATCCTCTGACCCTTTCCTCTGACCCTCTCCTCCTCTGACCCGTCTGAACATCCTCTGACCCTCTCCTCTCTCCTCCTCCTCTGACCCTCTCCTCCTCCTCTGACCCTCTCCTCCTCCTCTGACCCTCTCCTTGCTCTCCTCTCTCTCCTCCTCCTCCTGACCCTCTCCTCTCTCCTCCTCTGACCCTCTCCTCTCTCCTCCTCCTCCTCTGACCCTCTCCTTGCTCTCCTCTCTCTCCTCCTCCTCTGACCCTCTTCTCTCTCCTCCTCCTCTGACCCTCTCCTCTCTCCTCCTCTGACCCTCTCCTCTCTCCTCCTCCTCCTCTGACCCTCTCCTTGCTCTCCTCTTTCTCCTCCTCCTCTGACCCTCTTCTCTCTCCTCCTCCTCTGACCCTCTCCTCTCTCCTCCTCTGACCCTCTCCTCTCTCCTCCTCCTCCTCTGACCCTCTCCTTGCTCTCCTCTCTCTCCTCCTCCTCTGACCCTCTTCTCTCTCCTCCTCCTCTGACCCTCTCCTCTCTCCTCCTCTGACCCTCTTCTCTCTCCTCCTCCTCTGACCCTCTCCTCTCTCCTCCTCCTCTGACCCTCTTCTCTCTCCTCCTCCTCTGACCCTCTCCTCTCTCCTCCTCCTCTGACCCTCTCCTCTCTCCTCCTCTGACCCTCTTCTCTCTCCTCCTCCTCTGACCCTCTCCTCTCTCCTCTGACCCTCTTCACCTCCTCTTCTCTTTCACTGACCTCGTTTCCAGACCACCGTTTGTCTCCACTGTCCACACTGTTGAACCCAGAGTCCAGAGCTCCGTAGGATCGTCCTGGGTACAGTTCTTCGCCGCTGCAACAAAAACACAAAACTCTTCATGAAATCCTCTAAAATAAAACAGGAAACAGACGATTATTCACACACGTCTGTCAGATAAACCTGACGAACTGAAGCCTCACTAAGATACTGCTAAAAGCATCGATACTGGTATCGAATATCAGAGGATCGGATATCGGTTCAGGTGAGATCCTGGTCGGACATGGAGTTGTTCTGTGGCTACATGAGAAAAATTACAGCTCCATCACACTCAGTTTTGTCTCTTTTTTTTCTGTTTAAAGGAAATAATTGCTGTTTTCAGTCTCTGCCGATACCAGTACAAATCCTCCTCATAACCCTGAGTCCACAGCAGTGTCCACGTGTCTCCTGAAGAGGGCGCAATGTTCAAATAAAAGCTTTTTAACGTGTTTATCGTCTTATTTTCCTTCTAACCACATCATTCTTTATTGTGTAACAGAACGTGCAGCTCACAGTTTCTACTTTTAATCTGAAAATCCATGAAGCACTCCAACTGTTTACATTTAGTAACATGTACCAGTGTGTTTAAGGCTCTTATTGTGAAAGTACCAGTGTTTAAGGCTCTTATTGTGAAAGTACCAGTGGTTGTAGTTGAGCGGTCTCCGGTCAAACTCTGGCAGCTCAGCGGGAGATTTCGACGCTTCGAGGTTCAGATATTTAAAGATGTGAACTTTTCCTTTCATACAGATCTGAAACACAAGAGACAGTCATACCGGGAGGGCATCTGACACACACAGGGAGGGAGGGCATCTGACACACACAGGGAGGGAGGGCATCTGACACACACAGGGAGGGAGGGCATCTGACACACACAGGGAGGGAGGGCATCTGACACACACAGGGAGGGAGGGCATCTGACACACACACGGGGAGGGCATCTGACACACAGGGAGGGCATCTGGCTGACCTGGGCGGGTGGCGTCTGCAGCGGGTTGTTGTCCAGGACGATGCTCTGGAGGTGGGTCAAACGTCGGTAACAGACGGGGATCTGGGTCACTTTATTACAGGAGAAATCGAGACGAACGAGAGGAAGAACTGACAACTCTGAGAGAGAGAGACGGAGGTTAGGCAGGGACATGGACACACCGAACACTAGACCAAGACAGTAAATCTGGGACCGTTTGGGTCTCAGTTGTCCTCGTTTTCCTCGTGTCCACACATTTGTTGCGGGACGGTGTTGTGTCGGGAGGTTTCTGAGCTCAAAGTCACTTCTGGGGCAAATGCAGCTGCAGCTCATGGTTTTTAATGGTTCAGTGGGATTCTCCTGCTAAGGCACTAAGGAATTTCTACAGGATCGTTTATCGCAGTATTTCTCTACAGAGATATATCGTGCTTCTAAATCTACAGGTGACCTGACCTCTGACCTGTGGCTCACTCACCTGACCTCTGACCTGTGGCTCACTCACCTGACCTCTGACCTGTGGCTCACTCACCTGGGGGCAGTCGGACCAGGTGGTTCCTGCGGATGTTCAGGTCGCGTAGCGCCTCCAGCTGGCTGACCTGAGGAGGCAGAGTCTGGATCTCATTACAGCTCACGTCCTGAAACAGAGAAATGTTCCACACTGTGTCTTTAACAGGAGGAAAGTTCCAGAGTGTGTCTTTAAAGTGGTATAAACACAAACTCTACCCACAGCCACATTTCAAATAACAGAAGGAACAGTGTGATTGGTCTGACAGGTGCCCACACTTCAAACTCCGCCCCCACTGACAGGTGTGTGTTTCAGACAGGTGTGTGTTTCAGACAGGTGTGTGTTACAGACAGGTGTGTGGCACAAATAGGTGTGTGGCACAGACTGGTGTGTGGCACAAACAGGTGTGTGTTACAGACTGGTGTGTGTTTCAGACAGGTGTGTGTTTCAGACAGGTGTGTGTTTCAGACAGGTGTGTGTTACAGACAGGTGTGTGTTACAGACAGGTGTGTGTTACAGACAGGTGTGTGGCACAAACAGGTGTGTGGCACAAACAGGTGTGTGGCACAAACAGGTGTGTGTTACAGACAGGTGTGTGTTACAGACTGGTGTGTGTTACAGACAGGTGTGTGTTACAGACAGGTGTGTGTTACAGACAGGTGTGTGTTTCAGACAGGTGTATGTTTCTGACTGGTGTGTGTTACAGACTGGTGTGTGTTACAGACTGGTGTGTGTTACCGACAGGTGTGTGGCACAGACAGGTGTGTGTTACAGACTGGTGTGTGTTACAGACTGGTGTGTGTTACAGACAGGTGTGTGTTTCAGACAGGTGTGTGTTACAGACAGGTGTGTGTTACAGACTGGTGTGTGTTACAGACAGGTGTGTGGCACAGACAGGTGTGTGGCACAGACAGGTGTGTGGCACAGACAGGTGTGTGGCACAGACAGGTGTGTGTTACAGACTGGTGTGTGCATCTGGTTGTAATAAGAGCCACCACACAGTCATAGTTCCAGTGGAGTTGGTGTTAGTTTCACTTTCACATTGTGTGTTATTATACATTCATACTGAGCCGTACGCACCAGCTCTGTGAGGTGGCGCAGCTGCCCGATCTCTTCGGGCAGAGACACCAGTTTGTTGTTACAGGCGATGAGCACCTTCAGTGGCAGAGAGCAGACCACAGGGGGCAGCACTGAGAGCTGGTTACGACTGAGGAAGAGGCAGAGAAGAGTTAGACTCACAATCAGAGGAAACAACAAGAGCGTCAGGAGCGCTAAAACCAAAAACCACACGCCGTAAACACCTGGACAGAGCTAACGCGCTAACACGCTAACCGCCGCGCTCCAAACAGGAAGTGTTCATGGGTGTGACTGGGCTCCATGGACTCTGGCTCCAGTTCAGTTTGTGTGTGTAAAGCGTGGCCCCTCTCTCTGTACCTGCTGCTGTCAGGCTCCTCACTCTGACCTTTGACCCTCTACATGACCCTGGGGTTTGGAGTTTTGTCTCAAATCCAGATGTGAACATTAAGAACAGACCATCTGAACCCAAAAACCTGCTCCACAGCTGAGGTCCTGACCAAGACCAGCAGGTCAAATGCAGAGGACCCTTTCCCTACAGGGATAATAAAAGTACTACAAAAAATAAAATAAAATAGATTTGTTTGCAGATTTAGACAGTCTCTGGGTCGAACGCACCTGTGACCCGGTTTAATAACAGCACCGCTGGCTGAAGGGTTCATATGGGTCAAGAAGATTGTGTTTGTGTTGCAGGATTTTTGTACCTAATGGTGATGGAGGTGAGGTTCTGCAGGTGGACCAGACTCTCGGGCAGAGACCTGAGGCAGTTCTGATGCAGGTTCAGAGACTCCAGAGACACAAAGAGACACACATCCACAGGAAGCTCAGACAAACGGTTCTTCGACAAGTCTGAAAGAAACAGCAGAACCAGGACTGAACCAGGACTGAACCAGGACTGAACCAGGGACTGAACCAGGACTGAACCAGGACTGAACCAGGGACTGAACCAGGGACTGAACCAGGGACTGAACCAGGGACTGAACCAGGACTGAACCAGGACTGAACCAGGACTGAACCAGGGACTGAACCAGGGACTGAACCAGGACTGAACCAGGACTGAACCAGGACTGAACCAGGACTGAACCAGGACTGAACCAGGGACTAAACCAGGACTGAACCAGGACTGAACCAGGACTAAACCAGGACTGAACCAGGACTAAACCAGGACTAAACCACCACCATCTCCACCTCCCCAGAACCTGGACCCGCTTTAATATCGACCGTGTTTCTAAATCGTGTGTGTATTTTGTCTGTTCCCGTGTGTTTAATGGACTCTTTGTGCAGTGGGGTTAGAAAAGCACTTTAAAAATAAAATCTATTGTTATTATTACAATTATCATCATTATTATAATTAAAACAGACCCCTGGGACCTTTAAGTTATTGTCTCTGTCAAATAAATATATTATTATTATTATCATTAGCATTAATACTACTACTGCTACTACTGCTACTACTACTACTACTACTACTACTACTACTACTACTACTACTACTAATAATAATAATAATAATAATAATAATAATAATAAGAAGAAGAAGAATAATGTTGTTTCCTCCTCAAAATCAGAGCTGGAGTTGTGTTTGTTTCATTCACATGTTTGAGGAACTCTTTATTATTAGTCTGTCTACATCTCCAAAGCTCCAAACGCTCTGTTCCACCTTGTGATGTCATCAAGTGGTAGTTTTCAAGTGAACAGCTCCTTTTACCTTTAGTTCAGTCGAGATCGGCAATTCCAGGACTGAAATGATCCAAATGATTCTAGTGAAGGTGTGTGGACTTTAAAAACACAGTGGAGCACTTCCTGTATCACCACATGATGACATCACAAGGTGGAACAGAGTGTTTTCAGTTTGAGGGAAGAGCTCGTGTTAAATCTGCAGGTTTGTGTGTGACAGTAGAACAGATCAGAGTGAGCCGGGCCCTCTGAGCACTCGAGCTGTGACACAGTCTTTGTCAGGCAGATTCATCACAACACAAGTTCTCATTGTATTCACATATTATTAGGGACGACGATTTGGTCCACGAGAACGAGACAAGGCGAGACTTTGAGAGGATTTTTCATAAATTGTGCTGTTCAGTTCCATATTTTGGCTATGCAATTTTGGGGCTGAAAGTACTACTCAAATGACACAAAGTCAGTAACTAAACTAAGTAAAAGAAACAAACTACGAGTAAATAACGCACAAGAAACAAACACTTCCAAATAATTGTATGTCATGTATGTCTATAGTAGGGCTGGTATCATTAAGAAGTCGCCGATACGATACAAACCTCGATACTGTGAGCTTTCGATTCAATACGATATATTTCAAATCGATTCAATACGGTTCAATAAAAAATGACAACGGCTAAATCGTGGCTGTGATACTAAAAGTGTTTGTTAAACCACGTCTTGTGCAAAGTTCATATGAAACTAGTGCTGCCGCGATTACTCGACGTAGTCGACGTAATCGAATATGAAAATTAGTCGAACACAATTTTTGTGGTCAGATATTCACCTATTTATTTTTGGTCTCAAACGGCAACCTTAAATACTCAAAGAGCCATTTGGACCGAAACACCCGGAGCCACAAAACCCTTTTGACTCTAAACCAGCGCTAACCAGAAGAACTACAGGCAAAACTACAACTCCCAGAGAACAAACTACAACAAGCACCATCCTCCACTACAGCTCATAAGAGCGAGTCTTAAGAGAATTATTTACACCTTTCAGTCTTTTCATCACAACAGTAGCAACATAAATAAAGTGCATGAGTGAAATAAAGAATTGCGCTGCACATGTACGACCTGCACACGTATAATCTCTGAAAAGTTTAACATGAACATCTCCAACGCGATAGAAGCACAGAACAGACTCACCATAGGCAGAACATCCCTCAGTCACAGAAAGAACACGCATATTCCACTGAGTCCTGCCCTTTAGTCCGACAGAAGCTGACCGCATCAGCGGCACAAGGAGCAGCTGTTTTTTCAGCGCTTCTAGTTTATGCAAATTAGCCATGTGGTTTTAAGTTTCGCTTCTGTGTAACGTAAACAAATGTGCGCAAAGCTGCATTAAACACATTATTATTTGAGTCCTCCTCGTAGGAAATAAAAATCCAAACTTAAATGATCCACTGTCGCGTGTACCGCGTGTACCAGTGTCATCAGCCGTGAAAGCAAATGAATCTGCCCACGTAGCATTAAGCGTTACGCCTACATAGTAAAAATAAATAAAATAAAATGAACACATGAAAATTGCAACCGCTTGTTTTTTTTTTTTAATTAGTCGTTTAGATTAGTCGACTAATCGAAAAATTAGTCAAGAGATTAATCGTTAGTGGCAGCACTATATGAAACACAAACATTTTAATCATTAAAACAGTGAAAATGTCAAATGTGTCGCAAAAACGAGTTTCCCTCCACTACACAAACAACAAAACTGTAGCTGTGACAAAATAATTTTGTAAAATAAACCAAAAATAAAAAATATTGACGATATATCAATACAGCAGCGCACGATATCGATACTATACCATCACATTAAACAATATGATATATCGATATTTTTGCACACCCCTAGTCTATAGCGGAATGTTCAGCAGTTCCCATGGCGACACAATGCACACATCAGCACACACTGTGGAAAAGATTTAAGAAAACTCAACAAAAAATCCAGAAGTGATTTAAAGACGAGAAGGTGAGTGTGACCAACTGAAACTGTTAATGCTAATGCTAATGCTAATGCTAGCTTGTGACTGTAATGTCATTTAGAGGGACGTGTTTAACAGCACAGATCTGCTCACCTGTTGGAGTTCAGATAAATCAGGTCTTTACAGTCAGACTGTGTTAAAACAATACTCAGATTAAAGTCTAATTTGAGTCACAGAGCTTCAGACAGAGCAGTGCCGTCAGTTAGCATCACACTCCTGGGGAATGTGGGTGACATCAGCTGCAGAGGATCAATACTGTTTTACGTCTCCAGACACATTAAGACTCATCTGTAGGAAATGACACAACCAGATTCTGTTTTGTTCTGAATTATAAAACCAAAAACTGTGACTAATTTATCCACAAAACAGACCAGTTCTTCCAGTTTGAAAAGCTGCCGTCATTCATTCAGACCTGTCCATTTACAGCTTATATTTGCTTTTTTTTTTTTTTTTTTAATTAGAACACTTTTTTAAGAACTAGTTTTCACAGAATTTAGAGCCACTTAAGTTTTCCACACTTTGTTTTGGCAGCACAGTCCGCCCCGCACACACACTACAGCCTCCTACAGCCTCCTACAGCCTCCTACAGCCTCCTACAGCCTCCTACAGCTGATTTAACCACTTTAAATGTAAAACACAACAGACACTCTGCAGGTTTGGTCCTTAAGTGCGCTTTAATGGTCCTTTTAGTCACATTTGGCACATATTTACAGTCAAAACAGGCCCAAAGAAGGAAACGGAAGCTGGCGTTTACATCACTTCCAAAGGGATGCAGTTTGACGCAGCGCTGGAACTTCTCTTTTGGCTCATTTAAGTTTATCAAACAAACGTAAAAGTCTGAAAACAACAATAACACACGCGGGGGGTGTTTGCTAATGTGAATAATACACTTTTAACTGAATAAAGTTGAAATAAAGCTATTAAATTGGCACAATGAGCACAGCCGTGGATGGGATGCTAACTTTGACGCAACAGTTGGAAGTTTAAGTCAAGTAAAAACTCCACAAACGCGGCCCAAAAGTGAAATAAACCCTGTCCCTGGAAGCACACCGTGTCCCCGGCTCTTCCCCCGGCTCTTCCCCGGCCTGTGGCGCTCCCTTACCGGCCCTGGTGGTGTCCGTGAGGTCGTGGTTGGCTGCGCCCGGGGGAAACTCCTTCAGTTTCCTGCCGCTCAAGTTGAGGCTCCCGGTGGCCGCTGCTTCCTCCAGAGCCCGGTCCAGAGAGCGGTTCCACGGAGCTCCGAGGCCGTGGAGGTGTCCCGGGCCCGCGGTCACAGCGTGCCCCGCTCCTCCGCCTCCTCCGCTGAAGTTTAGCCCAGTGTTGTCCGCAGCAGACCCCAGGAGCACCGAGGCCGCCATTACACGCTCCGGCTGTTAGCTACGCGGCTAACAGGCTAGCTCCCACCCAAAGCTCCACGGCGCATGCGCACAGACAAACCCGAACACAAAAACAATGGAATCGCTTTTTTGAATATTTTGTCATTTCAGACTTTATTTCACTTTTATTTTAGGTTCAGCAGGTTTAGTAACAATAGTCACTGACCATTTATACATGTTATTCCCAAATTTTAATAAAAAACACGATTTTGTTTTCTTTTTTGCGTCATATTTTGCATTTTAAGAACATTTATCTGTTCATAATTTTTAACTGCAGTCCCCAAAATTCACACATAAAACTTAAAAAGATGATGGAACATATTTAACTTTTACTTCATGTTGATTATGTTTTATTATTATTATTATTATTATTATTATTATTATTATTATTATTATTATTATTATTATTATTATTTAATTAATTTATTTTTAATTAAATAACCATTTAATTAAATTTTAGGTTTTATTTTAAAAATGGTAAATATTGCATTTATTTATAATATAAATATATTATGTTTTTAGATGTCTTATCTTATTTAGAAAGTGCCCCTGCTGAGGACTCCATTTCCCATGATCCCTGCAGATGTCGCATTTTGGCGCTTGCGCAGTCCCTCCGTGTCCAGGCCGGGTATCATGGCGTCGTACGTGGACATTCTGAAGCGCGAGTTCCCGCAGATCGACTCGGAGCTGTTCGACTACATCACAGGTACTGCTCCGGCTCAGGGGCGCTTCCACAGCCGGCCCGGGAGCGCCTGGAGCCGGGCCTGAAGCTGTCAGTGTCCCGCGGGGCTCCGGAGGTGAACAGACCCTGGAGAGCTGGAGCTAACAGGCTAATGCTAACGGGGCAGAGACCGGCTGGGGCGCGCAGCGTGGTCCGGGTTCAGAGCACTGAAACGGGCATAGATTCTGATCCCCGCTGGCCTACATTATGACACACACCGCAGAGCTTAGTTTAAGATATATCAGGTTAGAATGACACCAAAACAAAGCTGATTCAAAGCGTAAAAGGTGTGAAAGTGTCACTGTTAGACTCCGCAGGTGTGATGCGGAGAACCACCGCGCTGTGACGGACTCAACCACCAAGTCCAGCCAAGTTCAGTGGGTTCCTTCCACTTATTCACTCCACTGACAGAGGCTTATTTATCTAAATATAAGAAGTTTAAATGTTTATTTTGGGTCAAAGCAGAACCAGAGCCCGGGTCAGAGTGGTGTAAAGCCCACAGCAGCTGGTGTCACCTGTTCACATGATTCTTCTTTATATGGGTCAGGAATGAGGCTGTCAAAAGTATTGAAAATCAGAAACTAAACGATAATAAAACTAGAAACTAGATTCTCAATGGAGCAGGTATCAATACTTAAAAAATCCCACTGACAGGACAGAGCAGAACCTTTCCTGGATGTGTTTAGAACGACCTGGAGCTGAGTAGAACAAGTATAAGAGCACAGAGACTAGTATACACCCATGGACCTGGTTTAGACCTGGTTTAGACCTGGACCACTATGGAACCTCCTGGACCACTGAGGGATTCCACAGACATAAGGACACATGGGAACAGAACAGAAAGTTCTACCATTTAATGTGGAAAATCACAGGAGATTGTCTAAACAAAGAGGGTTTATTTTCATTGTGGGATCAGAATCGGTATCGAGTATCGACTCTATAAAGAAGTGGATTAAGGGAGTCTGATGTCCACAGCCTTCAGCTCCAAATGAAGCTCACGATGCTAGCGGTTATAGGAGTGAATTTGGAGCCAAGTTCCATATTAGGAATAGGAATTTATTAATGTAAAATAAACATAAAATCCCCAGGATCCTGTGTCGCGGCTTCAGTAAAACATCTCAGACCAAAACTCCGAGGCCACAGCAGCAGGTACAGAGAGAGGAGTTTTGCTTTTTCAATACAAAGTGGATACACAGTCTATGGTATCGAGCATCGAAATGGAGTTTGAAATGTGTATATCCTGACGGCTCCTTCTGACTCCGGCTCCATTGACTTCCATTGGAATACTGTGGCTCCTCTCTGTACCTGCTGCTGTGGCCTCGGAGTTTTGGTCTGAGATGTTCTTCTGAAGCTGCGACACAGGATCCTGGAGTTTTTAATCGCTATTTTGTCCGTTAAAAAAGTCCTGTTCCTCATATGGAGCCTGGTTCCAGAGTCACCCGTCACCGCTGGCCTCAGTGAGCTTCATTTGACTGAACACGTCTTTATACAGTGTGAGTTTTGTATGTGTCGTGTAGGAGGACCTCCTGACCCTCTGGAGTCACACGTCTGTATCTCCTGTAGGAGTCTTGGACAGTGAAGGCGCAGACTTTGAAGATGCTGAGGAGGTGTTCGACGCCGTGGGAGGGTTTCTACAGGAAGTGTCTGCGGACGCCAAGAACGAAGACGAGATCAGAGACATCTGTCTGCAGATGTTCAACTGCCTCAAACTGTAAGAGCTCCCCACTCAGATGTAAAGAACACGCCACGAGAACACGCCGTCAGAACACGCCACGAGAACACGCCGTCAGAACACGCCACGAGAACACGCCGTCAGAACACGCCACGAGAACACTCCGTCAGAACATGCCACGAGAACATGCCACGAGAACATGCCACGAGAACACGCCACGAGAACACGCCAGGAGAACACGCCTCGAGAACACGCCTCGAGAACACACTGTCAGAACACGCCACGAGAACACTCCATCAGAACACGCCACGAGAACACGCCACGAGAACACGCCTCGAGAACACGCCACGAGAACACGCCACGAGAACACTCCGTCAGAACACGCCACGAGAACATGCCACTAGAACACGCCGTCAGAACACGCCATGAGAACACTCCGTCAGAACACGCCGTCAGAACATGCCACGAGAACACGCCACTAGAACACACCATCAGAACATGCCACGAGAACACTCCGTCAGAACACGCCACGAGAACACGCCACGAGAACACGCCACGAGAACACGCCACGAGAACACGCCGTCAGAACACGCCACGAGAACATGCCACTAGAACACGCCACGAGAACACTCCGTCAGAACACGCCACGAGAACACGCCACTAGAACACGCCGTCAGAACATGCCACGAGAACACTCCGTCAGAACACGCCACGAGAACACGCCACGAGAACACGCCACGAGAACACGCCACGAGAACACTCCGTCAGAACACGCCACGAGAACATGCCACTAGAACACGCCACGAGAACACTCCGTCAGAACACGCCACGAGAACACGCCACTAGAACACGCCGTCAGAACATGCCACGAGAACACTCCGTCAGAACACGCCACGAGAACATGCCACTAGAACACGCCACGAGAACACTCCGTCAGAACACGCCACGAGAACACGCCACTAGAACACGCCGTCAGAACATGCCACGAGAACACGCCACGAGAACACTCCGTCAGAACATGCCACGAGAACACTCCGTCAGAACACGCCACGAGAACACGCCACGAGAACACGCCACGAGAACACGCCACGAGAACACGCCGTCAGAACATGCCACGAGAACACTCCGTCAGAACACGCCACGAGAACATGCCACTAGAACACGCCACGAGAACACTCCGTCAGAACACGCCACGAGAACACGCCACTAGAACACGCCGTCAGAACATGCCACGAGAACACGCCACTAGAACACACCGTCAGAACATGCCACGAGAACACTCCGTCAGAACATGCCACGAGAACACTCCGTCAGAACACGCCACGAGAACACGCCACGAGAACACGCCACGAGAACACGCCACGAGAACACGCTGTCAGAACACGCCACGAGAACACGCCACGAGAACACGCCGTCAGAACACGCCACGAGAACACGCCACGAGAACACGCCACGAGAACACGCCGTCAGAACACGCCACGAGAACACGCCGTCAGAACACGCCACGAGAACACTCCGTCAGAACATGCCACGAGAACATGCCACGAGAACACGCCACGAGAACACGCCACGAGAACACGCCAGGAGAACACGCCTCGAGAACACGCCACGAGAACACGCTGTCAGAACACGCCACGAGAACACTCCATCAGAACACGCCACGAGAACACGCCACGAGAACACGCCACGAGAACACGCCGTCAGAACACGCCACGAGAACACTCCGTCAGAACACGCCACGAGAACATGCCACTAGAACACGCCACGAGAACACGCCGTCAGAACACGCCACGAGAACACGCCACTAGAACACGCCGTCAGAACATGCCACGAGAACACGCCACTAGAACACACCGTCAGAACATGCCACGAGAACACTCCGTCAGAACACGCCACGAGAACACGCCACGAGAACACGCTGTCAGAACACGCCACGAGAACACGCCACGAGAACACGCCGTCAGAACACGCCACGAGAACACGCCACGAGAACACGCCATGAGAACACGCCACGAGAACACTCCGTCAGAACACGCCACGAGAACATGCCACTAGAACACGCCACGAGAACACTCCGTCAGAACACGCCACGAGAACACGCCACTAGAACACGCCGTCAGAACATGCCACGAGAACACGCCACTAGAACACACCGTCAGAACATGCCACGAGAACACTCCGTCAGAACACGCCACGAGAACACGCCACGAGAACACGCCACGAGAACACGCCACGAGAACACGCCACGAGAACACGCCACGAGAACACGCTGTCAGAACACGCCACGAGAACACGCCGTCAGAACACGCCACGAGAACACGCCACGAGAACACGCCACGAGAACACGCCACGAGAACACGCCGTCAGAACACGCCACGAGAACACGCCGTCAGAACACGCCACGAGAACACTCCGTCAGAACATGCCACGAGAACATGCCACGAGAACACGCCACGAGAACACGCCACGAGAACACGCCACGAGAACACGCCACGAGAACACGCCTCGAGAACACGCCACGAGAACACGCTGTCAGAACACGCCACGAGAACACTCCATCAGAACACGCCACGAGAACACGCCACGAGAACACGCCTCGAGAACACGCCACGAGAACACGCCGTCAGAACACGCCACGAGAACATGCCACTAGAACACGCCACGAGAACACTCCGTCAGAACACGCCACGAGAACACGCCACTAGAACACGCCGTCAGAACATGCCACGAGAACACGCCACTAGAACACACCGTCAGAACATGCCACGAGAACACTCCGTCAGAACACGCCACGAGAACACGCCACGAGAACACGCTGTCAGAACACGCCACGAGAACACGCCACGAGAACACGCCACGAGAACACGCCACGAGAACACGCCGTCAGAACACACCACGAGAACATGCCACGAGAACATGCTGCCAGGACACGCTGTCAGAACACACCGTCAGAACACGCCGCCAGAACATACCACGAGAACATGCCGCCAGAACATGCTGCCAGAACATGCCGCCAGAACACGCCACGAGAACACGCCACGAGAACACGCCACGAGAACACGCCACGAGAACACGCCACGAGAACACTCAGTCAGAACATGCCACGAGAACACTCCATGAGAACACGCCATGAGAACACGCTGTCAGAACACGCTGTCAGAACACACTGTCAGAATACGCCACGAGAACACGCCACGAGAACACGCCACGAGAACACGCCACGAGAACACGCCACGAGAACACTCCGTCAGAACACTCCGTCAGAACACGCCGCAAGAACACGCCACGAGAACACTCAGTCAGAACACGCCACGAGAACACTCCATCAGAACACGCCATGAGAACATGCCAGGAGAACACGCCAGGAGAACACGCCAGGAGAACACGCCATGAGAACACGCCACGAGAACACACCACTAGAACACGCCGTCAGAACACGCCACGAGAACACGCCACTAGAACACACCATCAGAACATGCCACGAGAACACGCCACGAGAACACGCCGTCAGAACACGCCACGAGAACACTCCGTCAGAACACACCACGAGAACATGCCACGAGAACATGCTGCCAGAACACGCCGTCAGAACACGCCGCCAGAACACACCACGAGAACATGCCACGAGAACATGCTGCCAGAACACGCCGTCAGAACACGCCACGAGAACACTCCGTCAGAACACACCACGAGAACATGCCACGAGAACACGCCGTCAGAACACACCGTCAGAACACGCCGCCAGAACATGCCGCCAGAACATGCCGCCAGAACATGCCGCCAGAACATGCCGCCAGGACATGCCGCCAGGACATGCCGCCAGAACATGCCACGAGAACACGCCACGAGAACACTCAGTCAGAACATGCCACGAGAACACTCCATCAGAACACGCCATGAGAACACGCCATGAGAACACGCCATGAGAACACGCTGTCAGAACACACTGTCAGAATACGCCACGAGAACACGCCACAAGAACACGCCACGAGAACATGCCAGGAGAACACGCCACGAGAACACGCCACGAGAACACGCCATGAGACCTTGCTGAAATCCTGGCTGAAATCCCGGTTTAGTCCCTGTTTAGTCCTGGTTCAGTCCCGGTTCAGTCCCGGTTTAGTCCCGGTTTAGTCCCGGTTCAGTCCCGGTTTAGTCCCGGTTTAGTCCTGTTGAACACGCCTCACGCTGTTTCATTCTCGAGGTTTTTGTGTTTTTTCCTCCAGGAACAACTGTCATGGCTCCCAGCAGCAGGTTCTGTTAGACGCCCCAGTCCAACTGTCTCAGATCAATGCTCATGCCAGTAAGTCCTGGTTCAGTCCTGGTTCAGTCCTGGTTCAGTCCTGGTTTAGTCCTGGTTTAGTCGTGGTTTAGTCCTGGTTCAGTCCTGGTTTAGTCCTCCTTTAGTCCTCCTTTAGTCCTCCTTTAGTCCTCCTTTAGTCCTGGTTTAGTCCTCCTTTAGTCCTCCTTTAGTCCTCCTTTAGTCCTGGTTTAGTTCTCCTTTAGTCCTCCTTTAGTCCTGGTTTAGTCCTCCTTTAGTCCTCCTTTAGTCCTCCTTTAGTCCTCCTTTAGTCCTGCTTTAGTCCTCCTTTAGTCCTCCTTTAGTCCTCCTTTAGTCCTGCTTTAGTCCTGCTTTAGTCCTCCTTTAGTCCTCCTTTAGTCCTGGTTTAGTCCTCCTTTAGTCCTGCTTTAGTCCTGCTTTAGTCCTCCTTTAGTCCTCCTTTAGTCCTGCTTTAGTCCTGGTTTAGTCCTCCTTTAGTCCTGCTTTAGTCCTGCTTTAGTCCTCCTTTAGTCCTCCTTTAGTCCTCCTTTAGTCCTGCTTTAGTCCTCCTTTAGTCCTGGTTTAGTCCTGCTTTAGTCCTGCTTTAGTCCTCCTTTAGTCCTCCTTTAGTCCTCCTTTAGTCCTGCTTTAGTCCTCCTTTAGTCCTGGTTTAGTCCTCCTTTAGTCCTGGTTTAGTCCTCCTTTAGTCCTCCTTTAGTCCTGCTTTAGTCCTCCTTTAGTCCTGCTTTAGTCCTCCTTTAGTCCTCCTTTAGTCCTGGTTTAGTCCTCCTTTAGTCCTCCTTTAGTCCTCCTTTAGTCCTCCTTTAGTCCTCCTTTAGTCCTGGTTTAGTCCTCCTTTAGTCCTGGTTTAGTCCTCCTTTAGTCCTCCTTTAGTCCTCCTTTAGTCCTGGTTTAGTCCTCCTTTAGTCCTGCTTTAGTCCTCCTTTAGTCCTCCTTTAGTCCTCCTTTAGTCCTCCTTTAGTCCTCCTTTAGTCCTGGTTTAGTCCTCCTTTAGTCCTGCTTTAGTCCTCCTTTAGTCCTGGTTTAGTCCTCCTTTAGTCCTGGTTTAGTCCTCCTTTAGTCCTCCTTTAGTCCTGCTTTAGTCCTCCTTTAGTCCTGCTTTAGTCCTCCTTTAGTCCTCCTTTAGTCCTCCTTTAGTCCTCCTTTAGTCCTCCTTTAGTCCTCCTTTAGTCCTCCTTTAGTCCTCCTTTAGTCCTGGTTTAGTCCTCCTTTAGTCCTGGTTTAGTCCTCCTTTAGTCCTGGTTTAGTCCTCCTTTAGTCCTCCTTTAGTCCTCCTTTAGTCCTCCTTTAGTCCTGGTTTAGTCCTCCTTTAGTCCTCCTTTAGTCCTCCTTTAGTCCTCCTTTAGTCCTGGTTTAGTCCTCCTTTAGTCCTCCTTTAGTCCTCCTTTAGTCCTCCTTTAGTCCTGGTTTAGTCCTCCTTTAGTCCTGCTTTAGTCCTCCTTTAGTCCTGGTTTAGTCCTCCTTTAGTCCTGGTTTAGTCCTCCTTTAGTCCTCCTTTAGTCCTGCTTTAGTCCTCCTTTAGTCCTGCTTTAGTCCTCCTTTAGTCCTCCTTTAGTCCTGGTTTAGTCCTCCTTTAGTCCTCCTTTAGTCCTCCTTTAGTCCTCCTTTAGTCCTCCTTTAGTCCTGGTTTAGTCCTCCTTTAGTCCTGGTTTAGTCCTCCTTTAGTCCTGGTTTAGTCCTCCTTTAGTCCTGGTTTAGTCCTCCTTTAGTCCTCCTTTAGTCCTCCTTTAGTCCTCCTTTAGTCCTGCTTTAGTCCTCCTTTAGTCCTCCTTTAGTCCTGGTTTAGTCCTCCTTTAGTCCTCCTTTAGTCCTCCTTTAGTCCTCCTTTAGTCCTGGTTTATAACCGGTCTTCTTGTTCTCAGCTGAGATCAAAGACGTGCAGGGCATCTGGATGATGAAGAGGCCTCAGAACACGGTCAGTCTCCTCCGGGTTTTTACACATCGTCTTCACATGAACCTGAACAGAGATCACAACTCTCCTCTGCTCCTCCTCTGCTCCTCCTTCTCTCCTCTCTTCTCTCCTCTCCCCCTCTGCTCCTTCTCTCCTCCTCTGCTCCTCCTCTGCTCCTCCTCTGCTCCTCCTCTGCTCCTCTGCTCCTTCTCTGTCTCCTCTGCTCCTCCTCTCCTCCTTCTCTCTCCTCTCTTCTCTCCTCTCCCCCTCTGCTTCTTCTCTCCTCCTCTCTTCTCTTCCTCCTCTCCTCTCTTCTTCCTCCTCTTTTTCCCTCTCTCTCTTCAGACGGTTGATGCAAAGAAACTGGAAAAAGCTGAAGCCAAACTCAAAGCCAAACACGAGCGACGGAACGAAAAGGATTCACAGAAATCCTCCACTCCTGTGTACGTACAGACCTCCTCATCCTCCACTCCTCTTCTCCATCCTTTCCTCCATCCTTCCTCCTCATCCTCCACTCCTGTGTACGTACAGACCTCCTCCTCATCCTCCACTCCTCATCCTCCATCCTTTCCTCCATCCTTCCTCCTCATCCTCCACTCCTGTGTACGTACAGACCTCCTCATCCTCCACTCCTCTTCTCCATCCTTTCCTCCATCCTTCCTCCTCATCCTCCACTCCTGTGTACGTACAGACCTCTCCTCATCCTCCACTCCTCATCCTCCATCCTTTCCTCCATCCTTCCTCCTCATCCTCCACTCCTCTCCTCCATCCTCTCCTCCATCCTTCCTCCTCATCCTCCACTCCTGTGTACGTACAGACCTCCTCATCCTCCACTCCTCTCCTCCATCCTTCCTCTTCACCTCCACTCCTCTCCTCCATCCTTCCTCCTCATCCTCCACTCCTCCCTCCTCCTCCCTTCTTGTCTTTCTTTTATTTTCCTCCCTCCCCTCCTGTCATCTCCTCCTCTGTATGCATTTTATTTTAATCACCTTCTCCTCTCTCCTCCCCCTCCTCTCCCCCCTCCTCTCTCCTCCCCCTCTTCTCTCCCCCCTCCTCTCTCCCCCCCTCCTCTCCTCCTCTCTCCTCCCTCCTCGCCCCCCCTCCTCTCTCCTCCCCCCCCTCCTCTCCTCCTCTCTCCTCCCTCCTCTCCCCCCCTCCTCTCTCCTCCCCCTCTCCTCTCCTCCTCTCTCCTCCCTCCTCTCCCCCCCTCCCTCTCTCCTCCCCCTCTCCTCTCCCCCCCTCTCTCCCCCCCCCTCCGCCTCCTCCCCCTCTCCTCTCCTCCTCTCTCCTCCCTCCTCTCCCCCCCTCTCTCCTCCCCCTCTCCTCTCCCCCCCTCTCCTCTCCCCCCTCCTCTCTCCTCCCCCTCTCCTCTCTCCCCCCCTCCTCTCCCCCCTCCCCCCTCCCCTCCTCTCTCCTCCCCCCTCCTCTCCCCCCCCTCCTCTCTCCCCCCCTCTCCTCTCCCCCCCTCTCCTCCTCCTCCCCCTCTTCTTCCCCCCTCTCCTCCTCCTCCCCCTCTCCTCTCTTCCTCTCTCCCCGCCTCTCCTCTCTCCCCCCTCCTCTTCTCCCCCTCTCCTCTCTCCTCCCCCTCTTCTTCCCCTCTCCTCTCTCCTCCCCCCCTCCTCTCTCCTCCCCCCCTTTTCTCTCCCCCCCTCCTCTCTCCCCCCCTCTCCTCCTCCTCCCCCTCTCCTCTCTTCCTCTCTCTCCCCCCCTCTCCTCTCTTCCTCTCTCTCCCCCTCTCCTCTCTCCTCCCCCTCTCCTCTCTCCTCCCCCTCTTCTTCCCCTCTCCTCTCTCCTCCCCCGCTCCTCTCCTCCTCTCTTGTCGTCCCTGCAGTGTCCTGGAGGAGGCGTCGGCGAGTCAGTCGAGCAGTAAGAAGGACGGGCGCGTGGACCAGAGCGGCAAAAACCGCAGCTACGACATCAGGATCGAAAACTTTGACGTGTCGTTCGGAGAGAGGTGAGAAAAGAGGAGAGGAGAGAAAAGAGGAGAGAAAAGAGGAGAGAAAAGAGGAGAGAAAAGAGGAGAGAAAAGAGGAGAGAGAGAAAAGAGGAGAGGGGAGAGAGAAAAGAGGAGAGGAGAGAAAAGAGGAGGAGAGAGAAAAGAGAGGAGGAGAGGGGAGAGAAAAGAGGAGGAGAGAGAAAAGAGGAGAGAAAAGAGGAGAGAAAAGAAGAGAGAAAAGAAGAGAGAAAAGAGGAGGGGAGGAGAAAAAAGAGGAGGAGAGAGAAAAGAGGAGAGGAGACAGAGGAGAGGGGAGGACAGGAGAGACGGGACAGAGAGGTTCTCCACGTTTGAGTCATCTAGAGATCTCTCCTGGGCCCTATTCAGACTCTCCTTACAGTCAGCAGTACGAGTCTGTACAAGGCTCCGCCCACAAGCCCTCGGTCCTTGTCCGGCCCTGGTTTGGTCCTGGTTCGGTCCTGGTCCGGCCCCGGTCCGGCCCCGGTTCAGACCCGGTCTAACCCTGTCTCTGTCTCTCCCAGAGTGCTCCTGCAGGGGGCGGACCTGTCCCTGTCGTTTTGGGCGGAGGTACGGTCTGATCGGGAGGAACGGTCTGGGGAAAACCACCCTCCTGAAGATGCTTTCGAGTCGGAGTCTGAGGGTCCCGGGTCACATCTCCATCCTCCATGTGGAGCAGGAGGTGGAAGGAGACCAAACCAAAGCTCTGGAGAGTGTCCTCCAGAGCGACACCGTGAGAGAGGAGCTCCTGCGCCACGAGAGGGCCCTGAACGCCAGGATCAACGGCGGCACGTAAGACCGGGGCCGAGACCGGGGCTGAGACCGGGGCTGAGACCGGGGCTGAGACCGGGGCTGAGACCGGGGCTGAGACCGGGGCCGAGACCGGGGCCGGGACCCAGACTAAGACAAGACTAAGACTAAGACTTGGACCGAGACCCGACCAAGACCAACTGACCTTTGGTCCTTTTTCTCAGTTACTTTTCAAACTAAACACAGAATAATCAATGAAAATAGATTTAAAGCTACAGTATGTCACTTTCTGGGGGTGGCACCTGTTTCCATGGAAACAGAACTTCAGAACATTCAGCATGAAGACAGATAAGTTTAATGCCATACTGTGGGGTATTACAACCAAAGGAACAATATCTCCATGGAAACAGCAGGAGGCCCTAGTCAGGCCAAATAAGAGTCAGGTCTGTGGAGAGGCGAGCTCACAGTAGAGTCAGGTCTATGGAGAGGCGAGCTCACAGTAGAGTCAGGTCTATGGAGAGGCGAGCTCACAGTAGAGTCAGGTCTGTGGAGAGGCGAGCTCACAGTAGAGTCAGGTCTGTGGAGAGGCGAGCTCACAGTAGAGTCAGGTCTATGGAGAGGCGAGCTCACAGTAGAGTCAGGTCTATGGAGAGGCGAGCTCACACTAGAGTCAGGTCTATGGAGAGGCGAGCTCACAGTAGAGTCAGGTCTATGGAGAGGCGAGCTCACACTAGAGTCAGGTCTATGGAGAGGCGAGCTCACAGTAGAGTCAGGTCTGTGGAGAGGCGAGCTCACAGTAGAGTCAGGTCTATGGAGAGGCGAGCTCACAGTAAGGACACAGGTTTTTCAGTGTAATAAACACGACCATAAGGAAAAATGCAGCTTTTCTTCTATAAGCAGATGAATATATTTTTTGTCTAAAAGTGTGAAGGTGCTGCAGCGCCCCCTGGAGTCTGTGTGGGCTTCAGCAGTTTCCTGTTTCTGAAACGCTGTGTTTTTGTTCAGCGCTGATGGAACAGAGAGCGCACGGCTGTCTGAGATCTACGCCAAACTGGAGGAGATCGAGGCCGACAAGGCTCCCGCTCGGTAACGCCCCCTTGAGGCTCATTTTCTGCAGCTTTTATCATGTTCGACTTTAAAATAACTCTGACCTCTTTCCTCAGCGCGTCTGTGATTCTGGCCGGTCTCGGGTTCACGCCCAGAATGCAGCAGCAGACCACAAAGTACGACTCCTCTAAAGACCACACGTTTAGCATCAGATTCACATTTGTGGTATCCGTCTCTATTGAAATAATAATAATAAATCTCTTGTGTTCTTAATCCATTTGGATCGCCCTCTTCCTCACGTCGGGTCGCCCTCTTCCTCACGTCGGGTCGCCCTCTTCCTCACGTCGGATCGCCCTCTTCCTCGTGTAAATTGTGACGCCGGTGTTTTGGTGCAGGGAGTTTTCTGGAGGTTGGAGGATGAGGTTGGCTTTGGCCAGAGCGCTCTTCGCTCGGTGAGTCCAGCTTTACTCAAAATGATCTTTAAAGAAAGGCTGTTCTGTTTTTGTCTTTCTCTCATGTTCTGATGATGTTCCTCATCACAAACCTGAAGAGGTTTGAGTCCTCCATGTTTGAGTCACCTAGTGATCTCTGCTGGCCCTATTCAAACCATGTACAAGGCTCTGCCCACAAGTCTACATCCCCCAGGATCCCCACAGTACGAGTCTGTACGAGGCTCCGCCCACAAGTCTACGTCCCCCATGCTCCCACAGTACGAGTCTGTACGAGGCTCCGCCCACAAGTCTACGTCCCCCAGGCTCCCACAGTACGAGTCTGTACGAGGCTCCGCCCACAAGTCTATGTCCCCCAGGCTCCACACGACAATTCCTCCATAAATACACAAAAACATGAGACAAAACTGAACACAACAACTGGACAAACCTGAGTTCTGATGCAGGAGTTTCATTAGTGCGACGCTCTGAAGGGGGAGGGACTTAGCACAGAGAGGCTGAGTGTGTTGGGATAGAGCTCTGAAGGGGGAGGGACTTGGCACAGGGAGCAAAGGGAGGGGGGATGTGAATCTGTTGTTTTGTGAATATCACATTTTCCAAACAATAAAAGGAACATGGAGATCTGAATATGTGACCTGTTTACAGTTCAAACCCCACAGAGGTAAATACCCCTGTTGAAGTCTTAAACAGACCACATGTTTGAGTAACTGTGTCTTGTCTCCTCAGGCCGGACCTGCTGCTGCTCGATGGTCAGTGTCTCGTTTTTCTCTTTCCTTTTGTGTTTTGTTAAATTCTTCTGCAGATTTGAGATTTTTGTCTTTTTTTTTTTCCCAGAGCCCACGAACATGTTGGACGTCAGGGCCATTCTGTGGCTGGAGAACTACCTACAGGTCTGTGCTGCTAACTCAGTCCTGCTTCAGTCCTGCTTCAGTCCTGCTTCAGTCCTGGTTTAGTCCTGCTTCAGTCCTGGTTTAGTCCTGCTTCAGTCCTGCTTCAGTCCTGGTTTAGTCCTGGTTTAGTCCTGGTTTAGTCCCTGCTTCAGTCCTGCTTCAGTCTTGCTTCGGTCCTGGTTTGGTCCTGCTTCAGTCCTGCTTCAGTCCTGCTTCAGTCCTGGTTTAGTCCTGGTTTATTCCTGGTTCAGTCCTGCTTCAGTCCTGCTTCAGTCCTGGTTTAGTCCTGCTTCAGTCCTGCTTCAGTCCTGCTTCAGTCCTGGTTCAGTCCTGGTTTAGTCCTGCTTCAGTCCTGTTTCAGTCCTGCTTCAGTTCTGCTTCAGTCCTGGTTTAGTCCTGGTTTAGTCCTGGTTTAGTCCTGGTTTAGTCCTGTTTCAGTCCTGTTTCAGTCCTGTTTCAGTCCTGGTTTAGTCCTGCTTCAGTCCTGGTTCAGTCCCCGGTTTAGTCCTGCTTCAGTCCTGCTTCAGTCCTGGTTTAGTCCTGTTTCAGTCCTGCTTCAGTCCTGGTTTAGTCCTGCTTCAGTCCTGGTTTAGTCCTGCTTCAGTCCCTGCTTCACAGTCCTGCTTCAGTCCTGCTTCAGTCCTGCTTCAGTCCTGGTTTAGTCCTGGTTTAGTCCTGGTTTAGTCCTGGTTTAGTCCCTGCTTCAGTCCTGCTTCGGTCTTGCTTCGGTCCTGGTTTGGTCCTGGTTCAGTCCTGCTTCAGTCCTGCTTCAGTCCTGCTTCAGTCCCTGGTTTAGTCCTGGTTTATTCCTGGTTCAGTCCTGCTTCAGTCCTGGTTTAGTCCCTGCTTCAGTCCTGGTTCAGTCCTGGTTCAGTCCTGCTTCAGTCCTGCTTCAGCTCTGCTTCAGTCCTGGTTTAGTCCTGCTTCAGTCCTGCTTCAGTCCTGGTTCAGTCCTGGTTTAGTCCTGTTTCAGTCCTGTTTCAGTCCTGCTTCAGTCCTGGTTTAGTCCTGCTTCAGTCCTGCTTCAGTCCTGTTTCAGTCCTGTTTCAGTCCTGCTTCAGTTCTGCTTCAGTCCTGGTTTAGTCCTGGTTTAGTCCTGTTTCAGTCCTGTTTCAGTCCTGTTTCAGTCCTGCTTCAGTCCTGGTTTAGTCCTGGTTCAGTCCTGGTTTAGTCCTGGTGTAGTCCTGGTGTAGTCCTGGTTCAGTCCTGGTTCAGTCTTGGTTTAGTCCTGGTTTAGTCCTGCTTCAGTCCTGCTTCAGTCCTGCTTCAGTCCTGGTTCAGTCCTGGTTTAGTCCTGCTTCAGTCCTGTTTCAGTCCTGCTTCAGTTCTGCTTCAGTCCTGGTTTAGTCCTGGTTTAGTCCTGGTTTAGTCCTGGTTTAGTCCTGTTTCAGTCCTGTTTCAGTCCTGTTTCAGTCCCGGTTTAGTCCTGCTTCAGTCCTGGTTCAGTCCCGGTTTAGTCCTGCTTCAGTCCTGCTTCAGTCCTGGTTTAGTCCTGTTTCAGTCCTGGTTCAGTCCCGGTTTAGTCCTGTTTCAGTCCTGTTTCAGTCCTGCTTCAGTCCTGGTTTAGTCCTGCTTCAGTCCTGCTTCAGTCCTGTTTCAGTCCTGTTTCAGTCCTGCTTCAGTTCTGCTTCAGTCCTGGTTTAGTCCTGGTTTAGTCCTGTTTCAGTCCTGTTTCAGTCCTGTTTCAGTCCTGGTTTAGTCCTGGTGTAGTCCTGGTTCAGTCCTGGTTTAGTCCTGGTGTAGTCCTGGTGTAGTCCTGGTTCAGTCCTGGTTCAGTCTTGGTTTAGTCCTGGTTTAGTCCTGCTTCAGTCCTGCTTCAGTCCTGCTTCAGTCCTGGTTCAGTTCTGGTTTAGTCCTGCTTCAGTCCTGTTTCAGTCCTGCTTCAGTTCTGCTTCAGTCCTGGTTTAGTCCTGGTTTAGTCCTGGTTTAGTCCTGGTTTAGTCCTGTTTCAGTCCTGTTTCAGTCCTGTTTCAGTCCTGGTTTAGTCCTGCTTCAGTCCTGGTTCAGTCCCGGTTTAGTCCTGCTTCAGTCCTGCTTCAGTCCTGGTTTAGGTCCTGTTTCAGTCCTGCTTCAGTCCTGGTTTAGTCCTGCTTCAGTCCTGGTTTAGTCCTGCTTCAGTCCTGCTTCAGTCCTGCTTCAGTCCTGCTTCAGTCCTGCTTCAGTCCTGGTTTAGTCCTGGTTTAGTCCTGGTTTAGTCCCTGCTTCAGTCCTGCTTCGGTCTTGCTTCGGTCCTGGTTTGGTCCTGGTTCAGTCCTGCTTCAGTCCTGCTTCAGTCCTGCTTCAGTCCTGGTTTAGTCCTGGTTTATTCCTGGTTCAGTCCTGCTTCAGTCCTGGTTTAGTCCTGCTTCAGTCCTGGTTCAGTCCTGGTTCAGTCCTGCTTCAGTCCTGCTTCAGTCCTGCTTCAGCTCTGCTTCAGTCCTGGTTTAGTCCTGCTTCAGTCCTGCTTCAGTCCTGGTTCAGTCCTGGTTTAGTCCTGTTTCAGTCCTGTTTCAGTCCTGCTTCAGTCCTGGTTTAGTCCTGCTTCAGTCCTGCTTCAGTCCTGTTTCAGTCCTGTTTCAGTCCTGCTTCAGTTCTGCTTCAGTCCTGGTTTAGTCCTGGTTTAGTCCTGTTTCAGTCCTGTTTCAGTCCTGTTTCAGTCCTGCTTCAGTCCTGGTTTAGTCCCTGGTTCAGTCCTGGTTCAGTCCCGGTTTAGTCCTGCTTCAGTCCTGCTTCAGTCCTGCTTCAGTCCTGTTTCAGTCCTGTTTCAGTCCTGTTTCAGTCCTGCTTCAGTCCTGGTTTAGTCCTGGTTTAGTCCTGTTTCAGTCCTGGTTTAGTCCTGCTTCAGTCCTGCTTCAGTCCTGCTTCAGTTCTGCTTCAGTCCTGCTTCAGTCCTGGTTCAGTCCTGTTTCAGTCCTGCTTCAGTCCTGCTTCAGTCCTGCTTCTCTCTCCTCAGACCTGGGCGTCTACGATCCTGGTTGTGTCTCACGATCGTAAACTTCCTGAACGCCGTGGTCACTGACATCGTCCACCTGCACACGCAGCGGCTGGACAGTTACCGCGGCGACTACGAAAACTTCATCAAAACCAAAGAAGATCGCCTGAAGAACCAGCAGCGAGAGTACGAGGCCCAACTCCAGTACAGACAGCACATACAGGTGAGACTGCAGCTCCCAGCATGCACCAGGGCACATACAGGTGAGACTGCAGCTCCCAGCATGCACCAGGGCACATACAGGTGAGACTGCAGCTCCCAGCATGCACCAGGGCACATACAGGTGAGACCTGCAGCTCCCAGCATGCACCAGGGCACATACAGGTGAGACTGCAGCTCCCAGCATGCACCAGGGCACATACAGGTGAGACTGCAGCTCCCAGCATGCACCAGGGCACATACAGGTGAGACACACTGTATAGAGAATATAGAGTCTAAGCCCCACCCACAGACTGTATAGACTCCCTCTCCATCCTTCCCTCTCCCTCCTCCCTCTCTCCTTCTCTCTCCCTCTGCTCTTTCTCTCCTTCCCTCCTCTTTCTCTCTCCCTCTCTCCCTCCTCCCTCCCTCTCTCCTTCCCTCCCTGTGTCCCTCCCTCTCTCTCCCTCCTCCCTCTCCCTCCTCCCTCCCTCCCTCCCTCTCTCTCCCTCCTCCCTCCCTCTCTTTCTCTCTCCCTCCCTCTCTCTCTCTCCCTCCTCCCTCCCTCTCTCTCTCTCCCTCCTCCCTCTCTCCTCTCTCTCTCTCTCCTCCTCCTCCCTCCCTCTCTCTCCCTCTCTCTCTCTCTCCCTCCTCCCTCCCTCTCTCTCTCTCTCTCTCTCTCTCTCTCCCTCCTCCCTCTCTCTCCCTCCTCCCTCCCTCCCTCTCTCTCCCTCCTCCCTCCCTCTCTCTCCCTCCCTCTCTCTCTCTCTCTCCCTCCTCCCTCCCTCCCTCTCTCTCTCCCTCCCTCTCTCTCCCTCATCCCTCCCTCTCTCTCCCTCCCTCTCTCTCTCTCTCTCTCTCCCTCCTCCCTCCCTCCCTCTCTCTCCCTCCTCCCTCCCTCTCTTTCTCTCTCCCTCCCTCCCTCCCTCCCTCCCCCCCCTCTCTCTCTCTCTCTCTCTCCCTCCTCCCTCCCTCTCTTTCTCTCTCCCTCCCTCCCTCCCTCCTCCCTCCCTCTCTCTCTCTCTCTCTCCCTCCTCCCTCCCTCCCTCTCTCTCCCTCCTCCCTCCCTCTCTTTCTCTCTCCCTCCCTCCCTCCCTCTCTTTCTCTCTCCCTCCCTCCCTCCCTCTCTCTCTCTCTCTCCCTCTCTCCCTCCCTCCCTCCCTCCTCCCTCCCTCTCTTTCTCCCTCCCTCCCTCTCTCTCCCTCCTCCCTCCCTCTCTTTCTCTCTCCCTCCCTCCCTCCCTCCCTCCCTCTCTTTCTCTCTCCCTCCCTCCCCTCCCTCTCTCTCTCTCTCCCTCTCTCCCTCCCTCCCTCCTCCTTCCCTCCCTCCTCTCCTCCCTCCTCCTTCTCTTTTTTGAGCGTGTCGTGTTTTTTTGTTTTCAGGTTTTTATCGACAGGTTTCGGTACAACGCCAACCGAGCGGCGCAGGTCCAGAGCAAACTCAAACTGCTGGAGAAACTGTGAGTTTGTGACCTGTGACCTCTGACCCTCCGTCCACTGCACTCGGGGGTCATGCGGGGGTCACGCAGGGTTTCACTGACAGAAGGGAGAACCGACCCCATCTCTGTGTTTCCAAAAACACAGTTAGAGCTCAACTCAGAAGGCCACAGACACAGAGACTTCCCCGAACGAGGGAACAGAGAGGAGAGAAGGAGGGAACGGAGAGGAAGGAAGGAGGGGAACGGAGAGGAGG
>CM057093.1:515000-520401 GCA_029959045.1 Taenioides sp. WSHXM2023 | reverse complement strand
GAGATGAGAGAAGGAGGGAACAGAGAGGAGGGAAGGGAGAGGAGGGAAGGAGGGAACGGAGATGAGAGAAGGAGGGAACGGAGATGAGAGAAGGAAGGAACGGAGAGGAAGGAGGGAACGGAGATGAGAGAAGGAGGGAACGGAGAGGAAGGAAGGAGGGAACGGAGAGGAGAGGGAAGGAGGGAACAGAGAGGAGGGAAGGGAGAGGAGGGAAGGAGGGAACGGAGATGAGAGAAGGAGGGAACGGAGAGGAAGGAAGGAGGGAACGGAGAAGAAGGAAGGAGGGAACGGAGAGGAAGGAGGGAACGGAGAGGAGGGAGGGAACGGAGAGGAGGGAAGGAGGGGAACGGAGATGAGAGAAGGAACGGAGAGGAAGGAAGGAGGGAACGGAGAGGAGGGAAGGAGGGAACGGAGAGGAGGGAAGGAGGGAACGGAGAGGAGGGAAGGAGGGAACGGAGAGGAAGGAAGGAGGGAACGGAGAGGAGGGAAGGAGGGAACGGAGAGGAGGGAAGGAGGAAACGGAGAGGAGGGAAGGAGGGAACGGAGAGGAGGGAAGGAGGGAACGGAGAGGAAGGAAGGAGGGAACGGAGAGGAAGGAAGGAGGGAACGGAGAGGAGGGAAGGAGGGAACGGAGAGGAGGGAAGGAGGGAACGGAGAGGAGGGAAGGAGGGAACGGAGAGGAGGGAGGGAACGGAGAGGAGGGAAGGAGGGAACGGAGAGGAGGGAAGGAGGGAACGGAGAGGAGGGAAGGAGGGAACGGAGAGGAAGGAAGGAGGGAACGGAGAGGAAGGAGGGAGGGAACGGAGAGGAGGGAAGGAGGGAGGGAACGGAGAGGAGGGAAGGAGGGAACAGAGAGGAGGGAAAGGGAGAGGAGGGAACGGAGAGGAGGAAAGGAGAGAATGGAGAGGAAGGAGGGAACGGAGATGAGAGAAGGGAGAGGAGGGAAGGAGGGAACGGAGAGGAGAGAAGGAGAGGAGGGAAGGAGGGAACGGAGAGGAGAGAAGGAGGGAACGGAGAGGAGGGAAGGAGGGAACGGAGAGGAGGGAAGGACTGAAGGGGTGAAGGAGGACTCGTGTGAGGGACGTGCATTATTCTCAGACACAAACTGCAGTGGACTCAGAGTTTAAACTGTCTCTCGTCTGCTGGAATGTGTCTCTCTGTCTCTCTCATCTCTCTTTCTCCTCTCTCTTCTCTCTGTCTCATCTCTCTTCTCTCTGTCTCATCTCTGTCTCTCTCATCTCTTTCTCCTCTCTTCTCTCTGTCTCATCTCTCTTCTCTCTGTCTCTCTCATCTCTCTGTCTCTCTCTCTCTGTTTTCTGTCTCTCATTGTAATCTCTGTCTCTCTCTTCTCTTTCTCATTGTAATCTTTTTTCTCTCTCTCTCGTAATCGCTCTCTCCTTTCTCATTGTAATCTCTCTTCTCTCTCTCCCTCTCTCCTGTCTCTTTTCTCTCTCTCGTTGTACTCTCTTCTCTCCCTTTTCTGTCTCATTGTAATCTTTTCTCTTTCTCTCTGTCTATCATTGTAATCTTGCTCTCCTCTCTGCTCTTCTCTCTCGTTGTAATCTGTCTTTTTTCTCTTTTCTCTCTCGTAATCTCTCTTCTCTCGTTGTAATCTCTTTTCTTTCTCTTCTCTCTCGTTGTAATCTCTTTTCTCTCTGTTCTCTCTCGTTGTAATCTCTTTCTCTCTCTTTTCTCTCGTTATCTCTTTTCTCTCTGTTCTCTCTCGTTGTAATCTCTTTTCTCTCTCTTCTCTCTCGTTGTAATCTCTTTTCTCTCTCGTTGTAATCTCTTTTCTCTCTCTTCTCTCTCGTTGTAATCTCTTTTCTCTCTCTTTTCTCTCGTTATCTCTTTTCTCTCTCTTCTCTCTCGTTGTAATCTCTTTTCTCTCGTTGTAATCTCTTTTCTCTCTCTTCTCTCTCGTTGTAATCTCTTTTCTCTCTCTTCTCTCTCGTTGTTATCTCTTTTCTCTCTCTTTTCTCTCCTCTCTCGTTGTAATCTCTTTTCTCTCGTTGTAATCTCTTTTCTCTCTCTTCTCTCTCGTTGTAATCTCTTTTCTCTTCTCTCGTTGTAATCTCTTTTCTCTCTCTTCTCTCTCGTTGTAATCTCTTCTCTCTCTTCTCTCTCGTTGTTATCTCTTTTCTCTCTCTTTTCTCTCTCTTCTCTCTCGTTGTAATCTCTTTTCTCTCTCTTCTCTCTCGTTGTAATCTCTTTTCTCTCTCTTCTCTCTCGTTGTAATCTCTTTTCTCTCCTCTCTCGTTGTAATCTCTTTTCTCTCCTCTCTCGTTGTAATCTCTTCTCTCTTCTCTCTCGTTGTTATCTCTTTTCTCTCTCTTTTCTCTCTCGTTGTAATCTCTTTTCTCTTCTCTCGTTGTAATCTCTTTTCTCTCTCTTCTCTCTCGTTGTAATCTCTTCTCTCTCTTCTCTCTCGTTGTTATCTCTTTTCTCTCTCTTTTCTCTCTCTTCTCTCTCGTTGTTATCTCTTTTCTCTCTCTTTTCTCTCTCTTCTCTCTCGTTGTAATCTCTTTTCTCTCCTCTCTCGTTGTAATCTCTTTTCTCTCTCTTCTCTCTCGTTGTAATCTCTTTTCTCTCCTCTCTCGTTGTAATCTCTTTTCTCTCTCTTCTCTCTCGTTGTAATCTCTTTTCTCTCTCTTTTCTCTCATTGTAATCTCTTTTCTCTCTCTTTTCTCTCATTGTTATCTCTTTTCTCTCGTTGTAATCTCTTTTCTCTTTTCTCTCTGTTTAGGCCTGAGCTGAAGCCTCTCGAGAAGGAGACGGAGGTCGTGCTCCGGTAAGACTCATTTTATCCTCTATAACCCTGAAATGTCCCGCAGTGTGGCTTTAACCCTGAATGCGTTTGTTTCCAGATTTCCTGATCACTTTGAGAAGTTGTCTCCTCCGATCCTGCAGCTGGACGAGGTGGAGTTCTACTACAGCCCCGAGCAGAGACTCTTCACTGGACTCAACCTGTCCGCAGACCTGGACTCACGGATCTGCATCGTACGTCAAGATCGGGTTCAGTCCGGGTTCAGTCCTGGTTTAGTCCTGTTTCAGTCCTGTTTCAGTCCTGTTTCAGTCCTGTTTCAGTCCTGTTTCAGTCCTGGTTTAGTCCTGGTTTAGTCCTGGTTCAGTCCTGGTTCAGTCCTGGTTCAGTCCTGGTTTAGTCCTGGTTTAGTCCTGGTTCAGTCCTGGTTCAGTCCTGGATCAGTCCTGGTTCAGTCCTGGATCAGTCCTGGTTTAGTCCTGTTTCAGTCCTGGATCAGTCCTGGTTCAGTCCTGGTTCAGTCCTGGTTCAGTCCTGGTTTAGTCCTGGTTCAGTCCTGGTTTAGTCCTGGTTCAGTCCTGGTTTAGTCCTGGTTTAGTCCTGGTTTAGTCCTGGTTCAGTCCTGGTTCAGTCCTGGTTTAGTCCTGGTTTAGTCCTGGTTTGGTCCTGGTTCGGTCCTGGTTCGGTCCTGGTTCGGTCCTGGATCAGTCCTGGTTTAGTCCTGTTTCAGTCCTGGTTCAGTCCTGGTTCAGTCCTGGTTCAGTCCTGGTTTAGTCCTGGTTCAGTCCTGGTTCAGTCCTGGTTCAGTCCTGGTTTAGTCCTGGTTTAGTCCTGGTTTAGTCCTGGTTCAGTCCTGGTTCAGTCCTGGTTTAGTCCTGGTTCAGTCCTGGATCAGTCCTGGTTTAGTCCTGGTTCAGTCCTGGTTTAGTCCTGGTTCAGTCCTGGTTCAGTCCTGGTTCAGTCCTGGATCAGTCCTGGTTTAGTCCTGGTTTAGTCCTGGTTTAGTCCTGGATCAGTCCTGGTTTAGTCCTGGATCAGTCCTGGATCAGTCCTGGTTTAGTCCTGGATCAGTCCTGGATCAGTCCTGGTTTAGTCCTGGTTTAGTCCTGGTTTAGTCCTGGTTTAGTCCTGGTTTAGTCCTGGTTTAGTCCTGGTTTAGTCCTGGTTCAGTCCTGGTTCAGTCCTGGTTCTGACTCTTTTCCAGGTCGGGGAGAATGGCGCTGGGAAAACCACCGTCCTGAAGCTTTTAATGGGAGAACTGACCCCCATCAACGGGGTCCGGCAGGCGCACAGGTACTGCAAATACTGCTACTACTACAAGTACTGCAAACACTTCAGACACCTCAAATACTGCACACACGTTGCTGCGTCCACATATTCTGGTCGACAGATGGAAGTTCTCGTGTGGAACGGTTCCTCAGCTCTTCTTTCGGACAGAAACGTCACCGTATTTATTCTTCCAAATGTTCCTGATGTCAGGGCTGTGTTCTGTTAAAGCACCACCAGAGGGCGCCAACAGTCTGAGAGCGCAGAACCAGTCAGATCCACCCAGAACCACCCAGAACCACACAGGAACCACCCAGAACCACCCAGAACCACCCAGAACCACACAGGAACCACACAGGAACCACACAGGAACCACCCAGAACCACCCAGGACCACACAGGAACCACCCAGAACCACACAGAACCACACAGAACCACACAGGAACCACACAGAACCACCCAGAACCACACAGGACCACACAGGAACCACCCAGAACCACCCAGAACCACCCAGAACCACCCAGAACCACCCAGGACCACACAGGAACCACACAGGAACCACACAGGAGCCACACAGGAGCCACACAGGAGCCACACAGGAGCCACACAGAACCACACAGAACCACCCAGAACCACACAGAACCACACAGAACCACACAGGAGCCACTCAGACCCACACAGACAGACAGGAGCCTCCAGTGCGGCGGTGCCCAATACGTCGATCACGATCTACCAGTCGATCGCCAAGGTTGTGTGGGTAGATCGTAGCGTCGTAGTAGGCCCACTCAAGACCGGTCTTGGTCTTGAGATGAGTGCGACCATATTTCATTACGGCCGGTGCCGTCAGCAATAAACTTGTACCGGTGTGCGGGACCGCATGGGGCTTCTTACCGCAGCCTGTGCGCTCGTCTGGAACCCGCGGACACTTCGCAGCACATCACCACACGTGTCCCCAGCGCGCACAGCTTGTACGCAACAGCGTGTACCCTTGAGTACCAGCATGTATCACAGTGCAGGTTAAACTTTTTAAAACATCCTAGCTGTCCATCTGCCTCACGTCAGCATGCCGCTCCTCGCCTTTTTGCGCTCTCGCTCCTCCCTCCATATAACTCACACACACACCCTCCTCAATGCTGCAGATTAGAAGAGCAAGATGAAACGCGAAGCAAAAACTAATCTAAATTTATGTTGGCAAAAAACAGGCCTACAGCACAGAGCTGGCCTACCGCGACATGTGGTTGAAGTTTGCCTAATAAAAGTGCACAAATACATCTGTATTTGTCACGACGTGTGTTTGGTAAATGTGCAGACGCTGGTAAATACTACTGCAAAACCAGTAAGATAATGTAACTCCAGTTAAGAACTTGAAAAAAAG
>CM057093.1:392500-510000 GCA_029959045.1 Taenioides sp. WSHXM2023 | reverse complement strand
GCGCCATGAGGTCGTCACGCGGCGCCCTGAGGCCGTCGCGCGGCGCCCTGAGGCCGTCGCGCGGCGCCCTGAGGCCGTCGCGCGGCGCCCTGAGGCCGTCGCGCGGCGTCACGAGGCCATCAGGGCGTAGCCTCGTTATCTGTATCTTGTTTATCGTCCACAGTTGTTGGATTTTGATTGACAGTTTGAAAGTAAAAAAATCCTCCATAACCTTTGACGTGAAAATGTCCGTCTGTGTCTAAAGAACGGTGTTTTTTTTGTTCTGGTGTTTCTGGCGCAGGGGGGCGTGGTCCTGGTGTCACATGACGAGCGGCTGATCCGATTGGTCTGTCGCGAGCTGTGGGTGTGCGAGAGCGGACGAGTGGCGCGTGTCGACGGAGGATTCGACGAGTACAAACACATCCTGCACGAACAGTTCAGGAAGGAGGGATACCTGTGACCAATCGGAGCGCGGGACGGGGGAGGGGCTACCTGCGAGCGGCCAATCGAAACGCAGGACAGAGGGGGGAGGGGCTACCTGTGAGCGGCCAATCGAAACGCAGGACCGTGGCGGAGGTGACCCCGGTCCCGCCCTCAACCCAATCGGAGCGCAGGATGAGAGTGACGGCGGCCAATCAGAGCGGGCGGCCGCAGGTGACACGAGCCCCGCCCACACATCACTCCATCAGCCAATCGGAGCGGAGGACTCATAAAAACATTGAAACATAAACTGGACCTAAGACACTGAGCAGTGATTGGTACATACAGCTGTCAATCACCGGTTAGAGCCAATGGAAAGAGAAGAGTGACGGGGGGCGGGCTCTTCCGCATGGACAGGAACCAATCAGATTAAAGTGTTTAAGGAGACGACGTCTAGAAATAAAAAAATAACGCGAATAAACAGCTCTGAACCCACATCCTGAAGTTCATTTAAACTCCACATCGGTTTTTATGGTTTAGTCCCGGCTCAGTCCCGGTTTAGTCCCGGCTCTCATCACATGGACTCAGGTCTTCTGCAGATTTTTGCTGAATGAGAAAGTTTTTGAGTTTTCAGGTGAATCCTGAACCTGGACTAAACCTGGACTAAACCTGGACTAAACCTGGACTAAACCTGGACTAAACCTGGACTAAACCTGGACTAAACTGTGGCTTTGGAGTCAGAAGAAAATGAACAGAATAAACGTGCAAACATGAGACACACACACACACACACACACACACACACACACACACACACAGTTCACTTCCCTTCCCTTAATTGGATGAGCTCGTTTCTAAATACAGGTAAGTGAAGGTCCATCCATTTTCTTCCGCTTATCCGGGGTCGGGTCGCGGGGGCAACAGTCTAAGCAGGGACTCCCGGACTTCCTTCACCCCGGACACTTCCTCCAGCTCCTCCGGGGGGACCCCAAGGTGTTCCCAGGCCAGACCAGAGACATAGTCCCTCCAGTGTGTCCTGGGTCTTCCCCGGGGCCTCCTCCCGGTGGGACATGCCCGGAACACCTCCTGAGGGAGGCGTCCAGGAGGCATCCGGAACAGATGCCCTCCCCTCAGCTGCTCCACTCCGAGCTCCTCCTGTGTGACTGAGCTCCTCACCCGATCTCTAAGGGAGCGCCCAGCCACTCTGCGGAGGAAACTCATTTCAGCCGCTTGTATCGGCGATCTTGTCCTTTCGGCAGGGACTCTCCACCCGGAGAGGGCGCCACCTTTAAGTGCAGGTACGTGCAGGTAAGTGATCTGAAGTTTTAAAAGTTAGTTGTATCAAAAACTGTGCTAACAAGTATTAAATTAAATCTGAATACAAAAATATCTCTTTATTGAAACACTGCCTTATTTAATAATGTAAAAATACTAAATAGAAAAGAGCTTAACTCCTCCTCCTAACAACATGGCTGCCTGACCCGGAACCTTCTTAAGGGGCTCCAGCTCCCTGGGGACTCTTTTAGCCGGAACACAATTAAAATGAAAAATCGATTTCATGACGTCGATATTGACACAGATGGAGAGATTTGTGCAGTTCAAATGTTACAGACGTTCACTGATCACATGTCCAACATTCAAACTGCACAAATCTGTGAGAATATCGACATCATGAAATCGATTTTAATTCTAGATAATTTACACATTTACACAAACATTTTGACACAGAAAAACCTGAAGCTCCACAAACCTTCAGGCGACACTTCAGTTGTTGTGAAAAAGTTCTAATTCTCCATTAAATGCACTTTTCATTTTGTGAAGCACCACATTTTAATCAATAAACATTTCAAACTTTGCATTTATTTCTGTCATTAACATCACCTGTTACAGCCTGAACTGTTTCAGACGCCCGAACCGTGTTTCAGACGCCCGAACCGCGTTTCAGACGCCCGAACCGCGTTTCAGACGCCCGAACCGCGTTTCAGACGCCCGAACCGCGTTTCAGACGCCCGAACCGCGTTTCAGACGCCTGAACCGTGTTTCAGAGCGACTTTTCCTCTTGAGGGGTTTGGATTTACAGCTCACACTTTTCTTAAACTGTCACCGGACGTCACCAAACCGAGAACGAGTTCTAAAAACATGAATCTGTCAAATATTGAAATAAAAGACAAAGTGTTTTTATTCAAGATCTGAGTTTAAAAAACACTTCAGTGCAAATGGAACAAGGAAACGACAACAAAAATACAATTTCTGTTTCCACATTTTCCTAAAGAAAAAATATAAAACTGTAACAAAGTCTGAGTTTAAAACATTTTTACCCATTTAATGAACCTGCTCCAGAAACAACAAACACTTAAAACATGGAAACAGGCCTGAAGCCTGGTTTAGACCTGCTTCAGTCCAGCTTCAGTCCCGCTTTAGTCCTGCTTCAGTCCAGCTTCAGTCCCGCTTTAGTCCTGCTTCAGGCCTGCTTCAGTCCTGTTTCAGTCCTGCTTTAGTCCAGCTTTAGTCCAGCGTTAGTCCTGTTTTAGTCCTGTTTTAGTCCTGTTTTAGTCCTGGTTTAGTCCTTGTTTAGTCCTGCTTTAGTCCAGCTTTAGACCTGGTTTAGTCCAGCTTTAGTCCTGGTTTAGACCTGGTTCAGATCTCTGGGTGCCAGGCAGGGTTCCTCTTTCTCAGCACTGGGACTACAGCCTCTGAGTAGAACCGCTCCAGTTTGGACACGGTCTGGTCCCAAAAGTCCGGGTCGAACTGGACTTGGACCACGGCCAGGTCTGTCTCTGTGAAGACCACGAAGTCGGCCATCTTCAACCCGGTCACGGCCAACTGGCACTGGACCTGCGTGAAGTACGGGTGGGTCCTCTTCAGAGAGAACTGAGGACAGAGACCAGGTTAGACTGGGTTCAGTCCTGGTTCAGTCCTGGTTCAGTCCTGGTTCAGTCCTGCCGGTGTGTTACCTGTTGCGCCCCCTCCTGGTCACTCAGCTCCAGACAGAAGGTGTGGTCGCTCTTCACCGCCGTCTCTACTGAGCGCGCTCGGTGTTTGAAGGGACACTTGACCTCGAGGCAGCGCAGCCATTGGCCGGTCTCCGCGTCCGTCACGATCCCGTCCGGACTCGCGGCCAACCATGGTCGAGCGGCGTCGATGAAGAGCCCGCAGTCCTGCACGCGGAGGGGGCGGGCCAGTGCGGCGCTCTGCCATGCCTGCAGGGGGCGCACAGACACACGGGGCATGATCACGAGTGTCTCCAAACACATGCACGTGTGGAACACCAGAGTGTTCAGGAGTGTCCAGAGTGTTCAGGAGTGACCTGAGTGTTCAGGAGTGACCTGAGTGTTCAGGAGTGACCTGAGTGTTCAGGAGTGTCCAGAGTGTTCAGGAGTGACCTGAGTGTTCAGGAGTGACCTGAGTGTTCAGGAGTGACCTGAGTGTTCAGGAGTGTCCAGAGTGTTCAGGAGTGACCTGAGTGTTCAGGAGTGTCCAGAGTGTTCAGGAGTGACCAGAGTGTTCAGGAGTGACCAGAGTGTTCAGGACCTGGTTTAGTCTCGTCTTAGTCCTGGTTTAGTCTCGTCTTAGTCCTGGTTTAGTCTTGGGTTGTACCTGGTGTCATGGAAAATAAAAATATTGGGTTTTATTTTATCTTTAGAATAATTTTGGTTTTGAGACTTTCTCCCTTTTTGTTCTTGTTAATCTCAGGTGTGTCAGTCGTGTGAACAGGCGGCGCTCTCCCTGATGTACCACACCACATGTTCATCCTGAGGCCAAACCAACTCGTGATGTCATCAGGTGCTGATCACACCTCACCATGTGACCCACCCGTTCACTTTGTCCCGGCCCTGTCCCTGTCCCGGCCCTGTCCCTGTCCCGGCCCTGTTCCGGCCCTGTCCCTGTCCCTGTCACGGCCCTGTTCCGGCCCTGTCCCTGTCCCTGTCACGGCCCTGTCCTGCTGTATCTGTTACAAGAATAAACCGACTTTCTCCTCACAAGGCTTCGGAAATTGATTATTCCAAGAAAAATTATTTCCACAACACCTGGGTTAGTCCTGGTTTAGTCCTGGTTTAGTTCTGGGTTATACCTGGTTTAGTCCTGGTTTAGTACCTAGAACAGTCCTGACGAGTGGATGGAGCTGAATCGGGCCCATGCGGCGGTTATCGGGTTGGGTTAGCAGGTTGGGTTAGCAGGTTAGTAGGTTGGGTTAGCGGGTTAGTGGGTTGGGTTAGCGGGTTGGGTTAGCAGGTTAGTAGGTTGGGTTAGCGGGTTGGGTTAGTGGGTTGGGTTAGCGGGTTGGGTTAGCGGGTTGGGTTAGCTGGTTAGTGGGTTGGGTTAGCGGGTTAGGTTAGTGGGATGGGTTAGCAGGTTGGGTTAGCAGGTTAGTGGGTTGGGTTAGCGGGTTGGGTTAGCAGGTTAGTAGGTTGGGTTAGCGGGTTGGGTTAGTGGGTTGGGTTAGCGGGTTGGGTTAGCAGGTTGGGTTAGCGGGTTGGGTTAGCGGGTTAGTGGGTTGGGTTAGCGGGTTAGGTTAGTGGGATGGGTTAGCAGGTTGGGTTAGCAGGTTAGTGGGTTGGGTTAGCGGGTTGGGTTAGCTGGTTGGGTTAGCGGGTTAGTGGGTTGGGTTAGCGGGTTGGGTTAGCGGGTTAGTGGGTTGGGTTAGCGGGTTGGGTTAGTGGGTTGGGTTAGCAGGTTGGGTTAGCAGGTTAGTGGGTTGGGTTAGTGGGTTGGGTTAGCAGGTTAGTGGGTTGGGTTAGCAGGTTGGGTTAGTGGGTTGGGTTAGCTGGTTGGGTTAGCGGGTTAGTGGGTTGGGTTAGCAGGTTAGTGGGTTGGGTTAGCGGGTTGGGTTAGTGGGTTGGGTTAGCAGGTTGGGTTAGCGGGTTGGGTTAGCGGGTTGGGTTAGCGGGTTAGTGGGTTGGGTTAGCGGGTTAGATGTGTGAAATGTGAGTGAGTTTGGACCTGATACTTGAGGACGGCCTCCTCCTCGTGATCGATGCCCCACGTCATGGCTCTGGTCTCGACACGACAACTCTCACCTGTCCATCAAACACAACAGTTTAGTCCTGGTTTAGACCTGGTGTAGTCCTTGTTTAGTCCTGATTTAGTACCTAGAACAGTCTTGACGTAGGACTCAGGGGGAGATGTACTTTTTCCGTTCACAAATTTACAGTGAGCGATGGAATGAGCCACAGACGCTGTGATCCGGTTCTTCCTGAATCTGAACCAGTCTGGATTTTTCCTCTGGCCTCGAGTCCGGACTTCCACCTGCTCCACGAGAACCTGGTCCAACGAAGATCCTGATCTGGATTGCAGCAAGTCCAGATCCATGGCCCGGTCTACAGCGGGACCTGGCTCAGGACTTTGGAACTCTTGGTCATTTCCAGAAATTTGGTTCAACTTTTTGGATTTTTTCCGCGCTCCTTTTCCCGCTGAGTCTCCCGTGGCATTTGCGTCTCCTCCATCAGAACTCACCGATGTTGACGTTTGATTCTCCACTTTTGCTCTGTCTGTTTGCTCATCGTTTGACCCTATCCCGCCATCTGCACCACACAACGCTTCATCAGTCACACGGAAAGTTACATTTCTCAGCTTTTTCATGTTTTTCCTCGTTTCTTTTCTAGCTTGAACTTGTGAAAATTGGTTTGAATCTTCTCCACTGAATCTCGTCTTAGTACTGTCCATCTTTTCTCCGTTTAGAGGCTCATCTTTTGGCCCTATCTCGCAATCCCCGCCCCCCTCTTCTGGTCCAGTGTTTTTAGACGTTCCTTTTGGAGTTCCATCACAATTCTGCTGAGAGGTTTTCCCGGTTTCATTTGCTCCTTGCCTCTGTCGGCCATTTTGAGTTGCACCATCTGACCTTCCATCTTGGACTCTAGCGCCACCCCCTGGAGCTGATCGCGCGGCGCCACCCTCCTGATCCTTCACCTCATCCGTGCGTTTTGATTGGTCCATTTCCTGCGAGCTCGTAGACACAACAGTTCCTTCAGTGACTTGTGAAATCTTAATACTTGGATGGTACCAGACTTGAGGTATGATTTTCTTTCCTGAATTTTGAGTTTTTGAATCACGCTTTGGTTCTGTCCGAGCTCCACTTTTTACACTTTTGGAACTTCTACTTGACATTTGAACACAGTTTCTACAATTTCTAGTTTTTTGGAGCTCAGACTTTTGAGGCGAGGGTGTCCTGATGCTCGGGTGGTCCTCAACTTGAGGCAGGATCAAGATTTTGTTTCCTGAATTTTTTGCAACAGTTTCAATATAAGTTCCATCAAAAGCTCCAAAATTCTCACTTTTCAAATCTTGTCTTGTGTTTTCAGCTAAACGTTGAGGCTCTTCTCCACCACACTTCAGTCCGTTTGGTTCACTTTTATCATGCAGGGTTTTGGAGGATTTCGTAGAGTTCCGGGTGTGACTGACAGGGTGTTTGGCAGGGCGTTTGGCAGGGTGATTGGCAGGGTTCTGGATACTCGGGTGGTACCGGACTTGAGGAAGGACTGAAGTCTTGGTTCCGGTTTTATTTTTGGAGATCTCCTTTTGACCCGTTGTCATTTTGCTGCATCAGAAAATACAGAAAATCATGTTAGAACCCACTGACGCAATCGATCGATACTTTGCAGTGACATCACGTTGGGGGTGTTCTGCATGTATGCCTACGGCGGAGTGTTCAGCAGTTACCATGGTGACACAAAGTACACATTAGCAAACACTGACAAAAGAGGTTTATAATAGTCTGAAAACTCTAGAAAATTTCCCAAAGTGATTGAAAGAGCACATTTTCATTTCCCTGTAGTCAGAGCGTTCTCGGTCCCGTTTAGAAGTTTGATTTTTAACAAAAAGGTGAGAGCGACTTACTGTTGGCTAATGCTAATGCTAATGCTAGCTTGTGACTGTGAAGTTCTTTAGAGGGACGTGTTTAACAGCACAGATCAGATCACCTGTTGGAGTTCAGATAAATCAGTTCTTTATGGTCAGATTGAGTGAAAACAAAGTCTAACTCGAATAACAGATCTTCAGACAGAGCAGTGCTTAGAGTTAGCATCACATCCCCAGGGAATATTGATGACATCAGCTGCAAAGGATCAATTCTATCTGTAAATATAAATATTTAATGTAGTATTCTGTAAGTACTCTCTTTTGTAACTAGTGATGACTCGTTTCTCTGGCGCCGCCTGCTGGATAAACATGGGATTGCAAATGTTAGAACAAGTTATTTCTTTGCATTACGTGATTATTAATATTTAACATTAATATATTATCGCATCAGAATGTAGCTGTGCGTTATTATTAATCAAAAGTATTAGTTTAGATATTTTAATAAATTAATATTTTAAATTGGTGCTTTTATTCTGAAGTCTGAGCTAAAGTCCGATCTGCGGAAGCGGTGTTTTGCTAAAAATAAACTTTAAAACGCCGCAGCTTCTCTATACCTTCTGCTGTTTAACTCTTTATTATTTTATTTCACCTTTCCAGAGTTTTGCGCCAGTTTAAGCGCCTCTTCCGCATAAACGGCGTCGATTTGCGTCGAAAAGCATCAAGTTCCTGAAGGTGAACTCAGACTTTTGCTTAATCTGCACAACATTAGTGTTTTATTCCAAAGCCGAACGCGTCAGTTTTATATTTCACATTCGGAATATTTAAACATATATTTACAACACATTATTTAGAAATAAAACGTGAGAGAACGTACTTTAGTGGTTTGTTGTATGAGGTTCGCTGTTCCTCCGCAGTAAACGCGTTATAACCCGGTCAGACTGGCGCTAAAACCCCCGGGGCAAATCCCGTTCGAATGTTTGATAAAAATGTGTTCGTTAAAGAAGTGTTCGGTTGTTCGGGTGTTCGGGTGTTCGGTTATTCGGTGTGTGCGCGGCTCACCTCGGGGCGTCTTTCTCCAAACACAAGTGAAGCCGGAACTATTTAACTGCGCGGTGACTCACAGCCCCGTGACCCGCGCTCTGTCCTCACATGTCCCGAGTCAAACCGGGACAAACCGGGACAAACCGGGATTACTGATTACTGATTCGATAAATGATTCTAAATCACGAATATCACAAACCGCGCGGTGTCCCGTGTCTCTTTACACAGTTTGTGCGGGTTTTATTCGGAACAGACCGCGGAGGTTTATTTGACTCTCCGTGACGCAGCACTCCCACCGTCAGGATGGCCGAGCGGTCTAAGGCGCTGCGTTCAGGTCGCAGTCTCCCCTGGAGGCGTGGGTTCGAATCCCACTTCTGACAACAACCTTTTTTTTTTCTTAGACTCAGACAAGCTTTATTGATCCACAAGGAAAAAATGATCTGGACACAGGAGCGTCACACATCGCAGTATATTTGAATAACAAAGAGTAAGAAATATATAAATGGTAATTATACAAATGCAAAAAAGAGCAAGAGACACGTCAAATAAGGCAGAATTATATAAATGTAAATGTCAAAGTCAAAATAAAATAGAAAAATAAGTCAGTTATAAACAAGACGTCAGAGGAAAACAAAGTGCAGCAATGATGATGATCGACAACAGGGTTATCCGTTACATAAGGGTGAGTTGTTGTACATCTGTAGGGAGTATTATCTGTTACATAAGGTGAGTTGTTGTACATCTGTAGGGAGTATTATCTGTTACATAAGGTGAGTTGTTGTACAGTTGTAGGGAGTATTACAGTATGAATGTAGTCCTGTATTTTCCTCTCAATAACAGATCATGTCCAAAAATACAAACTTTTTTACATCCATTGAGTCCATACAGTATTTTACCATCTAAAAGTACAGATAAAATAATAACTGTGTGTGTGTGTGTGTGTGTGTGTGTGTGTGTGTGTGTGTGTGTGTGTGTGTGTGTGTGTGTCTCGTGTGTGTCTCGTGTGTGTAGGTCTCATGTCTGTGTCTCAGGTGTCTCCGGGTCTGTTTGTCTCTGGTCTGGACTCGGCCTTGAACGCTACAGTTTTGACCCGAAGAAAAATAAAACTCATCGTCAACGCCAGCGGAGTCCCAGGAGTGCAGTATCCACAGGTACTACAACTACTACTACTACAACTACTACTACTACAACTACTACTGCTACACATCTATGCATGAAGAGGCTGTCCGTGTATGTTTGAGTAATGTAGTGATCTCAGGTGTGACCTCCCTGATCTTCTGTGACCTTTGACCTCAGCGGTTTTGCCCAAAGAATCTTAAGTATAAATAAAGTTTCAGCAGTATTGTTTATCGCAGTACCGTCGTGTATTTATCGCAGTACTGTTGTGTATTCACTGTACTTCAAGTTTAAAGTTTGTCTGAAAACTCAAAAAAAAAAAACAGATAGAAAATAGAAATTGTAACTTGTGAGTCCTGCAGTGTTTTAAGGCTCATGTTCATGTTCCTGTGGTCTGAGCGTTCAGGGTCCTGGAGTTTGACACGAAAAAGTGAAAGTGACTGAGAAACTGCGGGCTAATGCTAATGCTATCGCTAATGCTAACGCTAATGCTAACACTAGCTTGTGACTGTCATGTTCTTTAGAGGAACGTGTTTAACAGCTCAGATCCTCTCACCTGTTGAGTTCAGATAAATCAGGTCTTTACGGTCAGTCTGTTCAAATAAAACTCAGATTCAAGTCTAACAAGCTTCAGACAAAGCAGTTCCCACAGTTAGCACCAGCCCAGGGAACGTTGATGACATCAGAGGATCAGTACAGTCTATGGTTCTATCTCACGCTCCTTCCTCTCGAACACTGAGGACTTCCTGTGGACTCTCTCAGGTCTCGGGTCTGGAGGTGGTTGAGGTCCCGGTCCAGGACTTGCCTCACGCCTCCTTAGACCAGTACTTCGACCCGGTCTCAGAAAAGATCCACCAAAACCTGAACCAGAATCAGAACTGCCTGGTCCACTGCACTGCAGGAAGGAGCAGGTCCCCAGCTCTGGTCCTCGCCTTTCTCATCAGGTTAGTCCTGGTTTAGTCCTGGTTTAGTCCTGGTTTAGTCCTGGTTCTTCTTCTCCTCAGGTTCTCTGGTCTGTCTCTGGCTCAGGCTCACCGAGAGGTTCTGGAGTCTCGTCCGTTTATCCGGATCAACGCCGGGTTCTGGAGGCAGCTCCGCGACTACGAGCTCCGGGTCCAGAACCGGTCCACGGTCCAGATGGTCCAGACCGAGTGTGGAGTCCTGCCCCACGTTCAGGATCAGGACCAAGGGGAGGGCATCTGCATCAACGGATAGACGCTCTCTTTAAACGTCCGATAATCCCCTGCTCTGCTCCACCTTGTGATGTCATCATGTGGTGATACAGGAAGTGCTCCACGGTGTTTTTAAACTCCACACACCTTCACTAGAATCATCTGGATCATTTCAGCCCTGGAATTGTCGATCTCTACTGAACTAAAGGTAAAAGGAGCTGTTCACTTGAAAACTACCACTTGATGACATCACAAGGTGGAACAGAGCGTTTGGAGCTTTGGAGATGTAGACAGACTAATAATAAAGAGTTCCTCAAACATGTGAATGAAACAAACACAACTCCAGGTGTTTTTGAGGAGGAACATCTGAACGCGACTTTAAGCTCAGTCAGTTTTAAGGCCAGTTCATTTTAGTCCTGAACTGTTCTAATGTGAAGGAATGTTCCGCAGTGGGGCTTTAACGACTCTCCATCTCAGTAAAGGACACACGGAATAATAATGTTGGGGTTAGATACTTTTGGCACGAGTCGGGAGGATGTTTTGGTTTGGGCTGTAGATGAGTGAATAAATGACACGACCCACTGACCAGCAGAGGGCGCACACACTGTTTGGACAAATCCGGATCAATAAAAGACTCGAGGTCCGACAGGATCTGAACACAAACAGGTTTGTACAAAAGTGTTTAATAAGAAACAAAAAGTGAAACTTCACACAACCTTAACGCTTTAAGAGTCCAGAGTCCAGGTTTAGTCCTGCTCCTGGACTCACTGGGACTATTTATGAGTCCTAATCTTGGTCTGACTTGAACCCTGGTCCAGACCCGGTCTCAGTACTGGAAGCTCCTCTTGGTCTGTATGTCGTCCAGAATCTGCTGCAGCTCCTCGTCCTCGAAGCGTCCCTCCAAACTGAAAAGAGAGAGAAAGAACAGAGGGATGAGAGAAAGAACAGAGGGATGAGAGAAAGAACAGAGGGATGAGAGAAAGAACAGAGGGATGAGAGTTTGGACACGTCTCATTCATGAATCTTTTCTTTAAAAAAAGATACTGAGAAACAGATTCACAAACGTTCTTACGGGACAAGGACAGACCCTAACCCCTGTGGAGCTCTGGGACAGGGACAGGGACAGACCCTAACCCCTGTGGAGCTCTGGGACAGGGACAGGGACAGACCCTAACCCCTGTGGAGCTCTGGGACAGGGACAGGGACAGACCCTAACCCCTGTGGAGCTCAGGGACAGGGACAGACCCTAACCCCTGTGGAGCTCTGGGACAGGGACAGACCCTAACCCCTGTGGAGCTCTGGGACAGGGACAGACCCTAACCCCTGTGGAGCTCAGGGACAGGGACAGACTGAGGCTCACTGCAGCCTGGAGAAAGTCTGTTAGACCCAATAGAACAAAGACTCTAGAAACGCCTCAGAAATGTTCTTGGAGCACAGAGTTTTTAGGACATAATTTAAGAAAATATAGAACTTAAATCCTGGAGGAATTAGACTTTTCTGTTTTACCAGAGGAATAATTTTCTAAAACAGTAGATTTTGTGTTTGTGCTTCTGACGGTTCAGAGGATTTGTTCTTCTGAAGTACAGATTAGTTTGTAAGAACGTTTCATGAATGAGGCCCAGTGTCTTATCTTTACTTTTATGAGTAGTAGTAGTAGTAGTAGTAGTAGTAGTAGTAGCAGTAGTAGTAGTAGTAGTAGCAGTAGTAGTAGCAGTAGTAGTAGCAGTAGTAGTAGCAGTAGTAGTAGCAGTAGTAGTACCTCGGTATCAGAGCCTTGGCCTCCTCCGCCGCCTCTGGACACAGATTTGCTAAACTCGCCAACTCAAACTTATGAAGCTTCTTCTGCAGCAACAAACTGAGGACAAACGAGAGGGTCAAATAAAATACTGCGTTTGACCCATTCCCGGGTCAGGACCTGAACTGAAGCCTGTCTGTGTGTGTCCCTCACCTGCGCACAGCGGTGATGGTCTCTCGGTTCTTGAAGCGGCTGAATCTGGCGGTGTAGTTGAGTGTTTTCATGAACACTTCGCTCAGCTCCTGCTCGTCCTCGGCGCTCTCGTTCTGCTGTTTCCGGTGTTCCAACAACATGTGAACCTCCGAGTTCAACAGCGTCTCCGCGTTCTCAAACTCTGCAACACACATTTACAACCAGGAACGCTACTACTACTACTAGTAGTAGTAGTAGTAGTATTTAGCAGTAGTAGCAGTAGTAGTAGTAGCAGTAGTAGTAGTAGTAGTATTTAGTAGTTACAGTAGTAAAAAGCACTGTAGTCACATTTTGTGGACTTTTCTCTTCACATTTAAAGTTTTGCCTTGTGGAGTCTTTAGGCACCAAAACAAAATGTCAGTCTGAGCTGGTGATTTACGGCCGGGCGGCGATACAATAAAAAGAGCAAATCAGCTCAAGGACATTCCCACGCTCTACATGTCTGGAAAACAATTGTGAAATCTATGCATCATGTAATGATTTTATATTAAAGTTTGTATGGAGGATTTCTTTAGTTTCAAATTGTCAGTGAAAGTTCAGAACAGCGTTACAGAGACGCAGCAGCACTGGAATTATGACGACCAAAAAATTCGACCTCGTTATCTATTGGCTGTTTGGTCGTCAATCAAACTCTCTACGTTTCTATAGTAACTGACTCTCCGGCGCGCTGGGATCACGTGGTTTACGTTCGCCTCTCACACATTCCACAGACACAAGACGCCGTTTACTCGACCAACGCAGCGGTTCTTAGCGGCTTTTTCCAACTGTCGCTTCCTCACAGTTTGGACAAAGTTTGTCGCGATGGCGGACGAGAATCCACGACCAGTTACCCGCAAAAGAAAGTCCGTTTATGAGGTCGCTGAAAGAAGAAGAGAAGGGGAAAAGGAGCGAAGACAAACTAAGGTGATTCTTGGAGATTCCTTCCAGCGATGGCGTCACTGAAGCAGACGAAGGGTCTAAAGACTGACGCGTTGGCCGATAAATTACTTCTGGACAGGAAACTTCAACAGCGATTCTGAACGAGCCCCGGCTGTAAACAAACAGGATTTCTAGAGTCTGGAGGAGGTGGAGGAGGCGGGAGGAGGTGGGAGATGTAAACAGACTAATAATAAAGAGTTCTTCAAACATGTGAATGAAACAAACACAACTCCAGGTTTGTTTGAGGAGGAACATTAGAACACGACTTAAATCTCGCAGGAGTCAGTTTGTGTGATACAGGAGCTTTAGATTAAACAGATGTGAGTTAAATTAATCAGATGTAGAGTTCAAATAAATTAAAACACAAACCTTTGGGGAACAAGAGCTGAGACGCGTCCTCCTCCACATCTCCTCCCAGAGCAGCTCCGGCGGCCGCCATGACACCTTCTCAGTGCGGATAGAGCAACAAAAACCTGAAAACCCTCCACACCGGGTCTAAACACGGCCTCACCGGGTCCACGGGCTCCTGCGGCAGCTCCCGGGGTCCTCACGGATCTACCGGCTCCACGAAGCTTTGGTACCGTAGAAAAAAGAAGGACAAACGGACAGGTTTAAATCAGACCCGTGAGCATCTGCGGCGCCATTCAAAACACACACATCGCCATTTCCGGATTACGCACACGTCTCTTCCGCTTTTACTTTTCACAATAAAAGCGAGCGCAGCAAGAACACAGTTTTAAAGGTGTTGGAAAACAAAACACACTATTATTAATATATGTAGTCTTGTCAAATACTGCAGTTTATTAATAATTTGTGTAGGAAAATGATTACGTTGGCACAAAGAGGAAAACAAACACTGTCCATTTCTCAGGGTTGTTTCCAGTACAAAAGTAAATTCAGCCATAAAAGGTGGAATTCTCCGATGTGAAAAGGAAAACGATTTGCGTTGGCCGGGAATCGAACCCGGGTCAACTGCTTGGAAGGCAGCTATGCTAACCACTATACCACCAACGCGCACCCACCCAAGAGCCGCGGGACCCTGACAAAGCGCTGCCCCAGGCCGAGCTGTGGCGCTGTATCTGGGGCTGTCAGAGTCTCCAGGACCGGCTCTGCTTAAATCAACACAGTTTACACATTTATTCGTAGGTAATTTTGCTTTAGAAAAGTTCAACAGCCCTGATGATTTTAAAAAATGAAATATCGTTATGACAAAAGAGCACGTGTTTTCCGTTTCAGAAGCTGCTTCAGACTGAAGCGCGTCTCAAACTTTTGCACCAGTCTAGTGTTTCCTGCAGAGGGCGACACTGACTCATCTTGAATTTTCTCACTTCTCAATTCGTTTAAATGAACTGTACGTCAGGTTTAAAATGTAAATTTAATCAACATGACCTGCGTCTCTGTGTCCTCAGACACGAGGGACGCATGTCCAAATCACTTGGACTTAGACAAACTTTATTGATCCACAAGGAAATGATTTGGACACAGTCCAACAAACAAACAGACAAACTCAGGCGAAAACATAACCTCCTTGGTGGAGGTAAAAACATGAACAGAGAGAAACAAAAACAGATGGTGTAGCAAAAAGAGCAAGAGACAGAGACAGGGACAGAGACAGGGCAGAGACAGGGACAGGTGTCAAATGAGACATAATTATAAAAATAAATGTAAATGTACAAGTCAAAATAAAATAGAAATATAAGTAATAAAATATAAACTCACAGCTATAAACAAGAGACGAGAACGACTGTAAATACTCTGCTGATTGACAGGGCATAAGGTTATCTGTTACTTAAGATTAAGGTGTTGTACAGTTGTAGGGAGTATTATCTGTCCCTCTATTGTCTGGTGCAGTGGTCTGAGCTGATCCAGAACAAGTCTCTCAAACACCTTCATGACATGAGACGTCAAAGCCACTGGTCTGAAGTCATTAAGTCCAGATGGAATAGGCTTCTTGGGCACAGGCACAATGCAGGAGGTCTTCCATAGCACCGGGATCCTCTCAAGCTTCAGGCTCAGTGTGAAGAGAAAGTGAAAGATCCCAGTGAGCTGAGCTGCACATGTCCTCAGCACGCGGGGGTGGACTTGGCCCAGTCCAGGAGACTTGTTATGATGAATTTTCTCCAACTGCCTTTTCACCTGCGCAGGTGTCATAGACAAAGAGCTGAGTTCCTCCGTGGGGGTGGAGTAGGGTGTTCCTCCGTGGGGGTGGTCGTCTGAGTCTGTGGTGAGGTGTGGATTGGGCGTCTGGGAGGTGAAGAGGTGGGAGACCAGGGGATGAGAAACGACTCCACTTCCACAGTCCTAGTGACGGCAGGCGGCCCCTTCACACTGAGACCTCTTCACACTGAGGCCCCTTCACACTGAGGCCCCTTCACACTGAGGCCTCTTCACACTGAGGCCTCTTCACACTGAGGGTTTAACACCATCCTCCCTGCTCTGCTCCAGGACAAGCTCGCCCAGCTCAACATGCCTGACTCCACCTGCAGGTGGATCACTGACTTCCTGACGGACCGGAGGCAGTGCGTGCGGCTGGGGAAGAATGTCTCGGACACTCGGACTATAAGCACAGGATCTCCACAGGGCTGTGTACTTTCTCCCCTGCTCTTCTCCCTCTACACCAACTGCTGCACCTCCAGCCACGACTCCGTGAAACTGGTTAAGTTTGCGGATGACACCACCCTCATCGGGCTCATCTCAGACGGCGATGAGTCTGCCTACAGGAGGGAGGTGGACCGGCTGGTGTCCTGGTGCAGCAGCAACAACCTGGAGCTCAACGCCCAGAAGACAGTGGAGATGATCGTGGACTTCAGGAAAGTCACAGCCCCCCTGCCTCTCCTCACCCTGACAGACTCCTCCATCACCACTGTGGACTCTTTCCGCTTCCCGGGCACCTGCATCACCCACGACCTCAAGTGGGAGCCGACCATCAGCTCCCTCATCAAGAAAGCCCAGCAGAGGATGTACTTCCTGCGGCAGCTGAGGAAAGCCAAGCTGCCTGCCCAGATGATGGTGCAGTTTTACACGGCCATCATTGAGTCCATCCTCACCTCCTCCATCACTGTGTGGTACGCTGGGGCCACTGCCAGGGACAGACAGAGACTGCAGCGCATTGTGCGCTCTGCTGAGAAGGTGATCGGCTGTAGCCTTCCATCTCTTCAGGACCTGTACGTCTCCAGGACTCGGGGGCGAGCAGGCCGGATAGCAGCTGACCCCTCTCACCCTGGACATGGACTATTCGAGCCACTTCCCTCTGGCAGAAGGCTACGGTCCATACGGACCAGAACCTCTCGCCATAAGAACAGTTTCTTCCCCTCTGCCGTTGGACTCATAACCACTTTATGAACACTTATAACACCTGTACTAAGGACACTTTATAACACCTGTACCAAGGACACTTTACAACACCTGTACTAAGGACACTTTATAACACCAGTACTAAGGACACTTTATAACACCTGTACTAAGGACACTTTATAACACCTGTACTAAGGACACTTTATAACACCTGTACTAAGGTCACTTTATAACACCTGTACTAAGGACACTTTATAACACCTGTACTAAGGACACTTTATAACACCTGTACTAAGGTCACTTTATAACACCTGTACTAAGGACACTTTATAACACCTGTACTAAGGTCACTTTATAACACCTGTACTAAGGACACTTTATAACACCTGTACTAAGGACACTTTATAACACCTGTACTAAGGACACTTTATAACACCTGTACTAAGGACACTTTATAACACCTGTACTAAGGACACTTTATAACACCTGTACTAAGGACACTTTATAACACCTGTACTAAGGACACTTTATAACACCTGTACTAAGGTTACTTGCTCTTTTGCACTGTCAGTTTGCACTGTTGTTCTGATGCTCTGTATATACGAGACTATTTTTATTTTTTATTTTTTTTATTATTACTCTAGTAATGGGCAGCGTGCTGCCCCTGCGACCCAGCCGGATTAAGCGGGAGAAGATGGATGGATGGATGGATTTTTTTAATTATATATCTTAATCTCTTTTTTTGCATGCTCTTACTTTACTTTAATTTAATTTTAATAGTGATACTTTATTATTATTATTATTATTATTATTATTATTATTATTATTATTATTATTATTATTATTCAGTGTTCTATGTTGCACCTCATCACCAAAGCAAGTTCCTAGTCTGTGAATTGTGTTCACTGACAATGGCAATAAAAGCTTTTCTGATTCTGATTCTGGTTCTGTTAACAGGACCAGACTGTGGGCTGATCGTCCCAGTGGGGACAGGGCAGTGGCACTGTGTGTGTGTGTGTTGTGTGTTATGTTGTGTGTTGTGTTGTATGTGTGTGTGTTGTGTGTGTGTGTGTTGTATGTGTGTGTGTTGTGTTGTGTTGTGGTCTTCAGGTGTGGTTTTAATGAGACTCGGGGGACTGTTGGACTGTTGTGTTGTGTGTTGTGTGTCTGTGTGTGTTGTGTGTGTGTTGTGTGTCTGTGTGTGTTGTATGTGTTTGTGTGTTGTATGTGTCTGTGTGTGTTGTGTTGTGTGTTTGTGTGTGTTGTATGTGTTTGTGTGTTGTATGTGTCTGTGTGTGTTGTGTTGTGTGTTGTGTGTCTGTGTGTGTTGTGTGTGTGTTGTGTGTCTGTGTGTGTTGTATGTGTCTGTGTGTGTTGTGTTTGTGTGTTGTATGTGTCTGTGTGTGTGTGTGTGTGTGTGTGTGTGTTGTGTTGTGTGTGTGTGTGTGTGTGTGTGTGTTGTATGTGTGTGTGTTGTGTTGTGTTGTGGTCTTCAGGTGTGGTTTTAATGAGACTCGGGGGACTGTCCGTTCAGACTCAAGTCTTACATCACCACATGGCCCCGCCCCTTTTACACTTCCTGTTTTTAAAGTCACAGAATGCCGCAGGTCAAAGGTCATCCGTCCGCCCTGGTTAGTCATGTAAATGTGTGTAAATGTGTAAATGTTCCGCAGTGGGCTTTAAACCCTTTCCTACTGCACATGGCACTTGTGCATTTAATACTGAATTTCCTAACGCAAAAGACAAAAGGAAAAAAAAGACAAAAGGAAAAAAAAGACAAAAGGAAAATGCTGCTGGTCCACTGCAAAAAAACAGAATCAGGAAAAAGTTTAATACACACACACGCACACGCACACGCACACACACACACACACACACACACACACGTGTTCTGAGTGTGACGTCACCACAGCCTCAGCTCCAAATGAAGCTCATCGAGGTCGGCAATTCTGACCGTGAGTATCATAGCAACCAAAGAGCCAATCAGCCAATCAGCCAATCAGAAGTTACCTGTCAAAGCTAATGCAAAACCAGCGGTGCAGGCGCTTAGCAACGCTGTCAATCAAACCTGCTGCTAACGCTAGTGGGAGGGACCTCGGGGAAAGAAGGCGTCTGATTGGTCCTTTCTTAATGTTCAGATCTGGATTTGGGACAAAATGTTGAACTCAAACCCCAGGGTCATGTAGAGGGTCAAAGGTCAAAGGTCAGAGTGAGGAGCCTGACAGCAGCAGGTACAGAGAGAGGGGCCACACTTTATACACACAAACTGAACTGGAGCCAGAGTCCATGGAGCCCAGTCAGGCCCATGAACACTTCCTGTTTGGAGCGCGGCGTTAGTGCGTGTCCTCAGGGTTCTACTTTGGGTCCTCTGTTATTTGTATTTTGAAGGATCCACAAGGAGCTTCTGCTTCTGTCTCAAAGTTTATTTTGTTCTTCAGGACTTGAACATTCGGATGTCGTTAAAAGCTTAGTCATAACTGCCTGTACGACTAGCTACGAGCGGTCTACGGGCGAAAAATGGCCCAACCCGTACGGGGCACGCAAGTGGCCCGCACGAAATAGCGAGCCCGTAGACCGCTCGTTGAGCCCGTACGATGAAAATGTGCATGCACATTTTTTTCTACAGGCATGCTGCGAGCGCTAGATCGTAGCAAACACTTGTACAACACACAAGGGTTCAGTACGGGTGAAGTAGGTGACCCGCAGGTGTGTCGTACAGATTTTTCAATTTTTGGGCACACCAAATCCGGTGGACTGTACAAGGGACATGTACGTGCTCTTCAAGTGATAAATGCGGGTCCCTTGAGTGCAGTCTGAGTGTTAGAAATAAGAGGCTATTTTGTGCGGGAATCCTACAGGCACTTACATATCCCGTGCACACCCTTTGCGTGGTAGATTCCTGATCGAGTTCTTGAAACAGGGTCTCATACTGTCCCAGAACTGCACGTCTCTGCAGCCAGGGCTTCACCCACCAACGCCTCTGTGTTTTCTCCCTTCGTTGCTGGATAAGACTGTGGACCAACACATCCACTACAGCTGCTTCTACTTCCTCCTCCTCTTGTGTGACAAGTTCTAACAGTCCTGAACCTGATGAAGGATGAAGGACGAATGTGACCCATACAGTGACCATTGTGTATCTATCTATCTATCTATCTATCTATCTATCTATCTATCTATCTATCTATATAGATATAGATATAGATATAGATATAGATATATAGATATATAGATATATATAAAAATAAAAAATAATGTGTTCCTCACCTTCCACGGTGGTTGGTCTCTCACCCTCATCCAGCTCGGGTCCTCTACCAGAGTCCTGGGAGCTTAAGTTCTTCGCAGTATCTTTGCTGTTCCTGTACTGCACTTTTCAGGACTGAGATGTCTGATGTTTCTCCTGGATCTGCTGTAACCTGGCTCCAAAACTCCTGCCTGCACCTTAACACAAAAAAAAACAGTCTGCATGTTCTTTTCACATCAGCCAGCAGGGGGTGAAAAACCATCGGTTCTGGTCAATGGAGAGTGTTTGGAGGTGGTAGAGAAATTTAAGTATCTTGGAGTCGTCTTTGACTCAAATTTAACTTTTAAGGACCATGTAAAGAAAATCTCCAATATCATCAAATTTAACTTGTCAAATTTTAAGCATATAAGACTTCATTTAACAGTAGAGGCAGCAAAGATTTATATGGACTCCATGATAGTCATATTAACTACTGTCATACCACATGGTCCCAGACGACTGAGAGTGTTTTAAAGCCCCTGAAGTCTCTGTTTAAGAAAACTCTGAAAGCCTTCGATAAAAAGCCTTTAAACTCTCATTACTGTAACATTCTGAGGAAGTACAATATCTTAGATTTTGGAAGTTATCAGATGTTCCTGGATGCTTGTCTCATTTTTAAAGTTCTAAATGGGCTTGCTCCTCCACCTTTAAAGGATTTTATTAATTAAAAAAATAATACTGGGATAAACACCAGAGCATTAACAAGAGAAGACTGCAACATACAAAGGCGCAGAACAAAATTTTGCCAAACTGTGGCGTCTATCAGAGGCTCAAAATTATGGAACACACTGCCAGAGCACGTTAGAAACTGTGGACACGACTCAACCTTCAAACAAATCCTTAAGAACTGGTTGAAAACGCAGCAGTCCTGTACTCAGAGATGACTATCCATTTGTCTTGGGCTCTTTATCCTCTAGACTGAGGCACTTTTATTGTAAATAGTTTAATATCGTTATTGTGTTCTCATGTTGTGTGTTTATGTCTAACTGGTGTAACGTCTAAATGTCTGTGTCATATTGAATGTTTCATGTTTGCACCTGCCTTAGGACAACGGATGAAATTTAGCTCCAGTGCAACTCCAGCATATTTATGTGGAAACTTTTCTGTAGACGCATTGATTAATATGTACTGTCCTAATTCAAATACATAAATAAATTAATAAATAAAAACCTCCTCCAGTTTGGGGGTTACAGCCCAGAGTGCTCCGATCACCACGGGCACCACTGATGCCTTCACCTTCCAGGCCTTCTCCAGCTCTTCCTTGAGCCCCTGGTATTTCTCTAGTTTCTCGTGTTCCTTTTTCCTGATATTACCATCACTTGGTATTGCAATGTCCACCACCACGGCTTTGTTCTGTTGCTTATCCACCACCACTATGTCTGGTTGGTCCATCACCATCTGTCAGTCTGTATCTGGAAGTCCCACAGGACTTTGGCTCGCTCATTCTCCACAACCTTTGGGGGAGTTCCCCATATTGACCTTGGGGTCTCCAGCCCGTACTCTGCACAGATGTTTCTGTACACTATGCCCGCCACTTGGTTGTGTCGCTCCATGTGATGCTTTCCCTGCCAGCATCTTACACCCTGCAGTTATGTGCTGGACTGTCTCAGGAGCCTCTGTGCTGGACTGTCTCAGGAGCCTCTTTGCACAACCTACACCTTGGGTCTTGTCTGGTGTGGTAGATCTGGGCCTCTATTGCTCGGGTGCTCAAGGCCTGCTCCTGTGCACCAGGATGAGGGCCTCTGTGTCCTTCAGACCAGCCCTCTCCAGCCATTGGTAGGATTTCTTGATATCAGCCACTTCAGTTATGTTTCGGTGGTATGCCCCATGTAGGGGCTTGTCCTGCCATGATGGTCCCTCCAGCACCTCTTCCTCTGAGCTCCACTGTCTGAGGCATTCCCTGAGCACATCATCTGTCAGGGCCTTGTCCTTGATGTACTTATGGATTTTGACTGTTTCATCCTGGACAGTGGTTCCCACACTCACTAGTCCTCGGCCTCCTTCCTTCCGGCTCGCATACAGTCTCAGGGTGCTGGATTTGGGATGGAACCCTCCATGCAGGTCAGGAGCTTTCGTGTCTTAACGTCTGTGGTCTGTATCTCCTCCTTTGGCCAGCTTATGATTCCTGCAGGGTATCTGATCACTGGCAGGGCGTAGCTGTTTATTGCCTGTGCCTTATTCTTGCCATTGAGCTGGCTTCTTAGGACTTGCCTTACTCGTTGCAGGTATTTGGCCGTAGCCGCTTTCCTTGTTGCCTCTTCAAGGTTGCCATTTGCTTGTGGGATACCAAGGTACTTGTAACTGTCCTCAATGTCTGCTATTGTTCCCTCTGGGAGTGAGACCCCCTCTGTGTGGACTACCTTCCCTCTCTTCGTCACCATCCTACTACATTTCTCGAGCCCGAATGACATTCCAATGTCTGTGTTGTAGATCCTGGTGGTGTGGATCAGTGAGTCGATGTCCCGCTCACTCTTAGCGTACAGCTTGATGTCATCCATGTAGAGGAGGTGGCTGATGGTGGCCCCGTTTCTGAGTCGGTATCCATAGCCAGTGCGGTCAATGATTTGGCTGAGGGGGTTCAGACCTATGCAGAACAGCAGTGGGGACAGGGGAGGCTAATACTGACGTCTGCGTGTGTGGCATTTGCACGGGGTGAGTAAGGGGCCTGTACTCACATCCTACTAACGCCTTGAGTGTGGCATATGGACACCGTACGAAAGCCTCACCCGTACGTCATAAATGTGTGCAACTTACGTTACCCTTAGGAATACCTCACAATACACTTAAGACACGCACGGCAGTCGCAAGTTCGATTTTCAGCGACGCCACGTGAGGCAGCCCTGCGAGCCTCAAGGGAACTGCAAGACACACCTACGGCCCCCTTAAGATGCACATTTAACAGCGCGATTCTGTCTACGACGTTCTACTCCAAAACCCATAGCGCCCGTACGGGTCAAACAAACCTCTCCGATTCCTCCGTGAAAATCCAAACAGATAAAAATAACATGGAAACTGTTCTGTGGAGTATAAGTGGATGAATCCTGAAGCCTTGCGTTCGTTTCAGGATGAAGCGTCACTTTCTGAAACTATTTTCTTTAGTTTGTTTCTCCAAACAGAGAAGAGGTTGAACTTTGTACCAGTTTTTGATTCATGTGGAGAATTCCAGGAATGACAGAGAAATGAACCATAAACTGCATCAGACCTGAGAACTCTCACCTGTCTCACCTGCCTCACCTGTCTCACCTGCCTCACCTGTCTCACCTGCCTCACCTGCCTCACCTGTCTCACCTGCCTCACCTGCCTCACCTGCCTCACCTGTCTCACCTGCCTCACCTGTCTCACCTGCCTCACCTGTCTCACCTGCCTCACCTGCCTCACCTGCCTCACCTGTCTCAGCTCAGGTTAAACTGGAGGGATTCTAAAGTGTTGATGTCATGTCCTCAGTCCTGGTTCAGTCCAGGTTCAGTCCGGGTTCAGTCCTGGTTCAGTCCGGGTTCAGTCCAGGTTCAGTCCTGGTTCAGTCCGGGTTCAGTCCAGGTTCAGTCCTGGTTCAGTCCGGGTTCAGTCCAGATTCAGTCCAGGTTCAGTCCTGGTTCAGTCCTGGTTCAGTCCGGGTTCAGTCCTGGTTCAGTCCGGGTTCAGTCCAGATTCAGTCCAGGTTCAGTCCTGGTTCAGTCCTGGTTCAGTCCGGGTTCAGTCCAGGTTCAGTCCTGGTTCAGTCCGGGTTCAGTCCAGGTTCAGTCCAGGTTCAGTCCTGGTTCAGTCCTGGTTCAGTCCGGGTTCAGTCCAGGTTCAGTCCAGGTTCAGTCCAGGTTCAGTCCGGGTTCAGTCCGGGTTCAGTCCTGGTTTGGAGGCCATGGCAGGAATCTGGAGGAGATTAAGGATCAGTGTTTCAGCATCAGGTTATCACCACATGATGACATCACAAGGTGGAACAGAGTGTTTTCAGTCTGAGAGAAGAACTCGTGTTAAATCTGCAGGTTTGTGTGTTAAACATGTGAATGAAACAAAACAAACTCCAGGTGTTTGTGATGAGGAAACGACATTAGGACAGAGAATCTGTTTTTTTCTTAATCTGTGTGTATGTACACACAGGGAGGGCATCTGACTCTCTCTTTCCCTGGGGATAGTTCTGGACTCTTTATAACCTCCTCTCCTCCATCTCCTCTCTCCATCCCTCTCTTCACTCCTCCGCTCCTCCTGTTTGTGAAAACAGCGCCCCCTGGTTTTCTCTGTGGTCTGGGATGTGATTCTGCTGTAAACTGTGCTAAACCAATGTTAGACCTGGTTCAGTCCTGGTTTAGTCCTGGTCCTGGTTTAGACCTGGTTCAGTCCTGGTTTAGTCCTGGTCCTGGTTTAGACCTGGTTTAGTCTTGTTTGTACTGGAGCAGGGGTGTCCAAACCGTTTTCATCTCTAGGCCCTAAAGTTGTAGAGTCTACAACAACAACTTTTATCTTTTATCTTTTGGACCGATTCAGCAGGAAGAGCCACATTTGTCCCTCAGGAGACAGTTTGGACAGTTTGGACAGTTTGGACAGTTTGGACTTCCCTCTGTGATTCTGGTTCATTATGAATAACTGTGTTTAGACCTGGTTTAGTTCTGGATTTGGTAGTCCTGGTTTAGTCCTGGTTTAATCCTGGTTTAGACCTGGTTTAGACCTGGTTTAGTCCTGGTTTAGTCCTGGTTTAGACCTGGTTTAGTCCTGGATGCTCCTCTGTAAGTTCTGGTGAAGTTTTGTGCAGTTTAAATGTTCTTTTCTAAATGTAATGATTCATAAAACCCTACAGAAGTCTGTAGATTCACTGTTTTTAAAGTCATCTCCTGCTCCTCAGATGTTTCTCCTTCTCGTTCTTTGTTTGGGATCAGCTCCACAAAATCATCAGATGAATCTTCTGGTTTAAAGTCGTTTCACCTGTAACACTCAGGTCTTTGGGGTTCAATAATGACTCCTTTTTCTGAAGCTGTTGAGACTTTAGTTTATTTCTCCTGACAGAGAAGACAGAGACATGAAAACTCCACCAACTCCACTCCTCAGGTTAAACTGCAGCGATTTGGTTTAAGTTCAGTTCTGGTTCAGTCTTGGTTCAGTCTTGGTTCAGTTCTGGTTCAGTCCTGGTTCAGTCCTGGTTCAGTCTTGGTTCAGTCTTGGTTTAGTCCTGGTTCAGTTCTGGTTCAGTCTTGGTTCAGTTCTGGTTCAGTCCTGGTTTAGTCCTGGTTCAGTCCTGGTTTAGTCCTGGTTCAGTCCTGGTTCAGTCCTGGTTCAGTCTTGGTTTAGTCCTGGTTCAGTCCTGGTTCAGTCCTGGTTCAGTCCTGGTTTAGACCTGGTTCAGTCCTGGTTTAGTCCTGGTTCAGTCTTGGTTCAGTCTTGGTTCAGTTCTGGTTCAGTTCTGGTTCAGTCTTGGTTCAGTCTTGGTTCAGTCCTGGTTCAGTTCTGGTTCAGTCCTGGTTCAGTTCTGGTTCAGTCCTGGTTCAGTCTTGGTTCAGTCTTGGTTCAGTTCTGGTTCAGTTCTGGTTCAGTCCTGGTTCAGTCTTGGTTCAGTCTTGGTTCAGTTCTGGTTCAGTTCTGGTTCAGTCCTGGTTCAGTTCTGGTTCAGTCCTGGTTCAGTCTTGGTTCAGTCTTGGTTCAGTTCTGGTTCAGTTCTGGTTCAGTCCTGGTTCAGTTCTGGTTCAGTCTTGGTTCAGTCTTGGTTCAGTCCTGGTTCAGTTCTGGTTCAGTCCTGGTTCAGTCCTGGATTGGTTTCACGATGAACCTGACGATCTCGTTGACGTTCTTCTTGTCTGTCTCGCCCCTGGAGCGTGGTCTTCTCGTGGTTACCGTGGCGATGTTCTTCCTGTCCGTACTCCTGTCCATGTTTCTGACTGCCATGATCTCATTGGACACCCGTCTGCACCGCCCGATGTACGTGCTCCTCGCCAACCTCTCGCTGTGCGGCGTGCTGGGCGGGTCCACGCTCTGCCCCGTCCTCCTGCACTTCCTGCTGTGGGGGCGGAGTCAGCTCTCATTGGTCGACTGCTTGGTTCAGGTCTTCTTCACGAATGTCTACACAGGAGGCGTGTTCTGTCTGCTCGCGCTCATGGCGTTCGACCGCTACGTGTCCATTTGTTTACCGCTGCGTTACCATAGCATCATGACCCCGCCCAGACTCCGCCTCCTGCTGCTGTCGCTCTACTGCTTCCTGTTGACGGTGGCGGTGGTCCAGGTGTATCTCACGTCTCGTGAGGCTCTGTGCAGATTCGCCATCGACAAACTCATGTGTGACTCTTTGGCCCTGTCGTACCTGTCCTGCCGCCACACCCCTTTGGTCAGCGCCTTCGGGCTCTTCTGCTCCTTCAGCGTCGTCATGCTCCCCTGCATCCTCGTGCTCCTCTCGTACGCTCAGATCTTTTTCGTGGTCCTCAAAACCTCGGGCACGTCGAGGAGGAAGGCGTTCAGAACCTGCACGCCACACCTCATCACCTTTGCCAACTTCTCCATCGCGTCGTTCTTCGGCGTGATTAACCGCCGCCTCAGCGACGATGTGCCCCGGTCCGTGAACATCGTGGTGTGTTTGGTGGTGCTCGTGTTTCCGCCGCTGCTCCACCCCATCGTCTATGGCATCAGCACCCACGAGATCCAACAGAGCATCAAGAGGAGCATCAAGAAGAACCTCAAACACCTGCAGACCCCTCAGGACAAGTGACCAGATGCCCTCCCAGCCTCAGCAGAAGTTTTGTTTCTTGTGGTTTCATATTTAATTTAAAGAAGTACAAATTAGTATATTTATGCAGACAAAGCTGTTTGTTTATTTGAAATGATTATTTCACAATAAAATGACATTTATCTGAAGGACGCCTCTTGTTCTGCACTTTAAACTCAAATCTTCTAAAGTTGTTCCTTCATTTATTCATTTAAAGAATCGATTTTTAAAACTATTTCTCTCATGTTCTAACGTAATTCCTCATCAAACCTGCCTGAAGAGGATTTAGAGTCCTCCATGCATGTTTGAGTCATCTAGTGATCTCTCCCGGGCCCTATTCAAACCCTCCTTACAGTTAGCAGTACGAGTCTGTACGAGGCTCCGCCCACAAGTCTACGTCCCCCGGGCTCCCACAGTACGAGTCTGTACGAGGCTCCGCCCACAAGTCTACGTCCCCCAGGCTCCCACAGTACAAGTCTGTACGAGGCTCCGCCCACAAGTCTACGTCCCCCAGGCTCCCACAGTACAAGTCTGTACGAGGCTCCGCCCACAAGTCTGCATCCCCCAGGCTCCCACAGTACGAGTCTGTACGAGGCTCCGCCCACAAGCCTACTTCCCCATACTCCCACAGTACGAGTCTGTACGAGGCTCCGCCCACAAGCCTACTTCCCCATACTCCCACAGTACGAGTCTGTACGAGGCTCCGCCCACAAGTCTACGTCCCCCAGGCTCCCACAGTACAAGTCTGTACGAGGCTCCGCCCACAAGTCTGCATCCCCCAGGCTCCCACAGTACGAGTCTGTACGAGGCTTCGCCCACAAGTCTACGTCCTCCAGGCTCCACACGACAATTCTCCATAAATACACAAAAACATGAGACAAAACTGAACACAACAACTGGACAAACCTGATGTGATGCAGGAGTTTCATTAGTGCGACGCACACTGAGTGTGTTGGGATAGAGCTCTGAAGGGGGAGGGACTTAGCACAGAGAGGCTGAGTGTGTTGGGATAGAGCTCTGAAGGGGGAGGGACTTAGCACAGAGAGGCTGAGTGTGTTGGGATAGAGCTCTGAAGGGGGAGGGACTTAGCACAGAGAGCAGAGGGAGGAGTAAAATGTAACATGGTGATCTAAATATGTGATGTGTTGCAGTTAATTCCCCATAGAAGTAAAATAGCTTCTCTTTAAAGCAACATGCGTAACTTTCCTTCTTGATTCGGTGTCAATCCAAAGTTAAAGCCGTACTTCGGGACATTCTCAGTGGAGTTAGACACGTTTCAGGGTTCCTCAAACATGTGTGAATGAAACAAAACACAACTCCGGGTGTGTTTTTGAGGAGGGAGCAGTGTTCCGACACGGCTTAAAGCTCACGAGAGTCCGTTTTGTGTCTTTTATCTCACCTGGCCCACGGAGCCATCCTCTCGGCCAGAGCTCGGCTGAGGCAGAAACCAGCGCCCCCTGTGGCAAACCAGAAGTGCACCTGCCTCTGCGAGCAACAAGGACACGATAAAGACGTATATTTTTATTCATTTAGCCCTTATATTTGTAATAGTGTGTTGTAGTGTGTGTGTAGAGACATTGTGTTGTCACGATACTGAACATTAAATCCTAATTTCGTCAATACTAAACTGTTTTTTTCTCTGGTTTGTGTGTTGCAGCATAAAAAATCGGTAAAATACATATCAAATAGGTTAGAGGTTTGAGTCCCGCTCTGTGTGTGTACTGTTGTGGTATCCTCGAGCAAGACACTTGACCAGAGTTGTCTGTGTCTGAGTGCGTTGTGTGACTGAGTTCACTGTGGAAATCAAATGCATTATAATAAACACATAAACACAACTGTAATATTTTGTGAACTCTTTGTCCAAGTGTGTGTTGACAGTGAGTTACCGTCTTGTTGCCCTCCACCAGCTCGTGTGCGGTGAGGGGCCTGTCGAGGCTGGCTCTGCCCACGTACAGCTCTCCGTTCTGGGGGAAGGAGCGCAGCAGAGACAGCAGAGCTCCAGGGTTCAGGTAGTTATCGTCGTCCACGTGACAGAACCACCTGCTCAGATGAGACACGACACGTCACCGACCACAGCAGCGTCCAGCTCTTAATGACTGTGTTTCAGATGACACAACATCCTACAGGCCAGTCACATTGAAAACAGATGGGGACAGCTCAAAGAGTCGTGTTCAGATGCATCGTTGCAACTACAGGCCACATTACAGGTCAGATCTGTGGAGAGGCGGCCCTATTCACAGAGAATTATTGTATTTTTGAGCAACAGAAACACCCGTAATGAATAAATGCTGGATACACGTGTTTAATGTCATACCACGGAACATTCCAGGAAAAGCAATACCGTTTCAAGCAGTGGACGACCCCAGAAAAGTGACGTAGTGCAGCTTTACGTGGCTGTGAGCTGTTGTATCTCACCTTTTGTCTGAGCGCCTGAAGCTGTTGTACTCTGCAGACATCTTACAGGAGAGAGCCTGCTGACTGTGGTCCGACTTACACCACGTCACCTCCAGCTGATACCCTCAAAACAACAACAACCACGTTTAGACCTGGTGTAGACCTGGTTTAGACCTGGTTTAGTCCTGGTTTAGTCCTGGTTTAGACCTGGTTTAGACCTGGTTTAGACCTGGTTTAGTCCTGGTTTAGTCCTGGTTTAGTCCTGGTTTAGACCTGGTTTAGACCTGGTTTAGTCCTGGTTTAGTCCTGGTTTAGACCTGGTTTAGACCTGGTTTAGACCTGGTTTAGTCCTGGTTTAGTCCTGATTTAGTCCAGTCTAAATTATGTAACTGTGTCTTTTGCAGCTGAGAGGAAGAAGCTGCAGTTGTTGGAGAAATACCAGGATCTGAAGAGGAGCGGGAAACTGGAGAACTTCCTGAGCAAAAAGAGGAAGAGGAACGCAGTGAAAGACCGAAAGAAACTGCCCCCAAAACCGCACACGAACGCACCATGAGGCTTTCACTGACCCCACTGAGAAAACACAACGTCTGCTCCTAAAGGGACCTCACCTGCACAGAGCCAGAGGAGCAGCGGAGCAGAGGGTCAGAGGAGCAGAGGGTCAGAGGAGCAGAGGGTCAGAGGAGCAGAGGGTCAGAGGAGCAGAGGAGCAGAGAGTCAGAGGAGCAGAGGGTCAGAGGAGCAGAGGGTCAGAGGAGCAGAGAGTCAGAGGAGCAGAGGGTCAGAGGAGCAGAGGAGCAGAGGGTCAGAGGAGCAGAGGAGCAGAGGAGCAGAGGAGCAGAGGGTCAGAGGAGCAGAGGAGCAGAGGAGCAGAGGAGCAGAGGGTCAGAGGAGCAGAGGAGCAGAGGGTCAGAGGAGCAGAGGGTCAGAGGAGCAGAGGAGCAGAGGGTCAGAGGAGCAGAGGGTCAGAGGAGCAGAGGAGCAGAGGGTCAGAGGAGCAGAGGGTCAGAGGAGCAGAGGAGCAGAGGAGCAGAGGAGCAGAGGGTCAGAGGAGCAGAGGGTCAGAGGAGCAGAGGAGCAGAGGGTCAGAGGAGCAGAGGGTCAGAGGAGCAGAGGAGCAGAGGGTCAGAGGAGCAGAGCCAGAGGAGCAGAGGAGCAGAGGGTCAGAGGAGCAGAGGGTCAGAGGAGCAGAGGAGCAGAGGAGCAGAGGGTCAGAGGAGCAGAGGAGCAGAGGGTCAGAGGAGCAGAGGGTCAGAGGAGCAGAGGAGCAGAGGAGCAGAGGGTCAGAGGAGCAGAGGAGCAGAGGAGCAGAGGAGCAGAGGGTCAGAGGAGCAGAGGGTCAGAGGAGCAGAGGAGCAGAGCCAGAGGAGCAGAGGAGCAGAGGGTCAGAGGAGCAGAGGGTCAGAGGAGCAGAGGGTCAGAGGAGCAGCGGAGCAGAGGAGCAGAGCCAGAGGAGCAGAGGGTCAGAGGAGCAGAGGGTCAGAGGAGCAGAGGGTCAGAGGAGCAGAGGAGCAGAGAGTCAGAGGAGCAGAGGGTCAGAGGAGCAGAGGGTCAGAGGAGCAGAGGAGCAGAAGAGCAGAGGGTCAGAGGGTCAGAGGAGCAGAAGAGCAGAGGGTCAGAGGGTCAGAGGAGCAGAGGGGCAGAGGAGCAGAGCCAGAGGAGCAGAGCCAGAGGAGCAGAGGGTCAGAGGGTCAGAGGAGCAGAGGGTCAGAGGGTCAGAGGAGCAGAAGAGCAGAGGGTCAGAGGGTCAGAGGAGCAGAGCCAGAGGAGCAGAGCCAGAGGAGCAGAGGGTCAGAGGGTCAGAGGAGCAGAGGGGCAGAGGAGCAGAACCAGAGGAGCAGAGGGTCAGAGGGTCAGAGGAGCAGAGGAGCAGAGGAGCAGAGGGTCAGAGGAGCAGAGGATCAGAGGAGCAGAGGGTCAGAGGAGCAGATTTCTATTTACATCAGATGCCCTTCCCATTGACAGTGTGGCTGAGCTGTTTTCTCGTACAGACTCGTACTGCTGACCGTAAGGAGGGTTTGAATAGGGCCCAGGAGAGATCTCTAGATGACTCAAACATGCATGGATGACTCTTAATCCTCTTCAGGCAGGTTTGTGATGAGGGAACATCGTTATAACGTGGGAGAAAGCTCAAAAGATTCACTTTAGCGTAACAGCCCCTCTTTACAAACGTGCGTTTCAGGAGCAGAGCTGACGTCAGTGGGAAACACAACTTTAGATGGTTTGCACTGCAGTCTCCAGCCTCACCACTAGAGGCCGCCACAACACTGCAGGGGCATTAGTGTTTTAGGCCAATCCTGTTCCTCTTCCCACTGTGAGGAAGTCTAAAGTGACAAAAGCTTCATGTGACAATATGAAATGATTCTCACATTTGTGTTTCTTGCAGCTCCTTCAGATCTGATTTAGTTTGTCTCATTTTTGTGTCTGAACTTTGAAAACTCCAGATTTTGGGATTTATTTCATGTTTTGTCAAATGACATTCAATTCAGATTATAATTCAGATGTTACGTCCTGTTGTGGAATTTCTCCACTGCAAACATGAATAAAGAATTGAAAAGTTGTCTTGAATGAGTCTGATTTATTGAAGCAATTGTGCGCACAATCCCAAAACTCCCTGTCCCTGACAGAGAGTCGCCTGTCCCTAAACTGTGACAGAACAACAACATCCAGAGTGTTTATACCCCACGGGGGCATAAGGCACAGGGATGATACACACACATAAGATAAGACCTAGTCTCATCTGAGAACAGGTCAACGCAAGGCTGGGTCAACAATCAGGAGAAGAACAAGCTGGGACTGATAGAAACAATAGACTGGTACGAGGAGCACAAGGCCAGAGTGTTGTACATGGGATAACAGATAAAAGTTAGGATTACAATGAGATAACAGGATTACAACGAGATAACAGTTAGATAACAGATAACAGGATTACAACGAGACATGAAGAAACTCCATCTGAAAACCAAGACGTAAGAATCAAGAGGTTGTGATAACGTCGCTTAACAGGAGAATCTGATGTTCCATTTATGAAGAGCCTAGACCCAGGAAAAGATCACTGTCCCCACAGCTACTCTTTAAGTTACTCTGACTTGAGGAGTACTTTTCCCAAATACTTTGGATCATTTGAGCTTTGACGTCGTGGTGGAAAAAGTAAGAGACAGAGTCGTAAAAAGAAGTACTTTTATCTGATCAGATATAAGGGATTTACAAACAGAAGCAGATGCATGTTTGTCCGGTCCATGCATATCACCAAGTGGGCGCAGGCCCGGAATTTATATATCTTGGACAGGAAAAAATAACCACAGCATACCAAGGTACTGCTCATGAGTCGTACATATATGGTCATGACTGGAGTCTTGTTGACTTCATGGAGGTTTTGCTGACTACATGTGAGACAAATGTGACAGAGGTGAGACGGGTCAAACACGAGAAGTACTGGTTACCACACAACCTTGTAAATATAGCGTAGGTGCAAACAGGTGAAGGTTATCCTGCCTCGTGATATTCATGCTTTCAATTTATTATTTTATTATTATGTGTAGTTGTTGTTTAAAGCTGTCACTACTCTGGGGTGTCGGCCAGAACACCTCTTAAGGACCAGGAGATAATGAGGAGACAAGTGTCGACGTTTAGGTTCTTGTATTCAACATTAGGAGTGACACACAGGCACAGATTAACGGGGGTGTAGTATTATTAGTTCTATTATATGTATACATATTTGTATATATATATATATATATATATATATATATATATATATATATATATATATATATATATATATATATATATATATATATTTATCACAGACAAAAATGTAGATTAATGGTACTTATTAAAGAGAAAAACATGACTGTTCAAAGTCCATTTATTTGTCACATACATTATTATAGCTGTGTATAATTGCAGTAAAATGTGGGACTTGTAAACTCATATGAAACAAAAACAAGTGAAATAAAACATTAAATGAAATATATCTGTAGTATGTGTTTTAGAATTACTATCTTTTCGTTTACAAAAGTAAACTTTGCAAAACAAGCATGGCATGGTTACAGCTGAGTTCTTATCAGTGTCATCAATAATCACAGCAGACTGCAGAACGTGTGTAAAAGTCATTACGTAGAAGGGGTGCACCGAGGCTGACCGCACTGGGTGCACTTTGGTGCATCCCTGGTAAGGTGTTGCGGGCTGTGCAGCAGTGGGCGGACTGTGTGCGGGCCAAGCTGACAGGGGAGGCTGATGCATGACTGGCAATGCCGGGTACGGCAGCTGTTGGCGGCGCAGCCAGGACAACATACAGTGGTGCTGGTGCTGCCGCTGATGGAGGTGGTGGTGCCACTCTGTGCCGGTCCTTGGTGTCCACCTGCTGCAGCTCCTGGTCCCGGTGCCAACAGGAGACTCTCCTTCTCCCGCTGGGTTGCTGTGTAACTAAAAAACACAAAACATAATTCAAGGACAGACTTTAGTTATGTATCCAACTGTGGCGATGTAGAAACTGACTGTAGAGCTGCGTCTACCAACATCAAACCTGCGAGAGCGTCCTCTGGTTTATCTCAGCCAGATGGATTGGCGCCCGAGCCACCAGCCTCTGGCTGCCCAGCACAAGGTTGCGGATATGGTGGTAGTACTTCAAAATGTAATCCCACCTACCCCTCCTTAACCCTGATGACTGTAAGCGGAGGCGGAGTAGGTGAGACACAGTTCTGTGCACACCACTTCCATAATCCGGCTTGCATTGGGCCAGGTGGCAGGTCCTGAACTTTCCCCAGTCAGGCGGCTATAAAGACGGATCCGGTCATCTTGGTCCTCTATACTCCTGCACACATACACACAAGCAACAGAGGAATACTGCTTAATTAGTACCTGAAAATGCCAGGCATTGGCACTGTCTCCTGAGATAAAGATGAGTTTAAGAGTTACATCAGTCACACACGTACACGCACACGTTGTTGAATGTGTAAGGACGCAGTGAGAATTTACCTGGAATCAAGAGGTTTAGATGCAGGTGGAATGATTTGAGGGATGTGGAGCCTCGCGTGCATTTGTATGAGTATAAGAAGTATAAGTACCAGTAAAATCCTAATGCTGCACTAAACCAGAACTACATCAGGGCTAAACCAGGACTAACACAGGAGTAAACGGGGTGGTACCTGGACTCTGAAGTTGTACTAGTTGTAGCAGTTGTACTAGTTGTAATAGTAATACTAGTTGTAGTAGTACTAGTTGTAGTAGTAGTCGTAGTTATAGTAGTTGTAGTACTGGAGCACTCTGCAGTTTGAACAGTGAGGCTCATTAGAAACATTTCACTGTGTGTCTTTGTGTGTGTGTCTGTGTGTGTGTGATGCTAGCTGTGCGGTTAGCATGAATTAGCAACACTCGCTAGCGCTGTTGTCAGCGCACTAAAACAGTTTATCGCCGTGTGGTAAAATAAGTTATGATGCTAAACCAACAGTAGTGAGTGGGATACGTCTTACCTGATCGATACAACTAGCCTAGCATCTGCTTTAATCCGCCGGGATTCCCGATACAAGACAGGATAGCAGCCCGTTCTGCAGGAGACATGTGCAGTAGAGCGCGAGTGACGCGAGTGCTGTTGGAGGTCCTGGAGGTCTGGGTCCATGCTGTTGGAGGTCCTGGAGGTCTGGGTCCATGCTGTTGGAGGTCCTGGAGGTCTGGGTCCATGCTGTTGGAGGTCCTGGAGGTCTGGAGCCATGCTGTTGGAGGTCCTGGAGGTCTGGGTCCATGCTGTTGGAGGTCCTGGAGGTCTGGGTCCATGCTGTTGGAGGTCCTGGAGGTCTGGAGCCATGCTGTTGGAGGTCCTGGAGGTCTGGGTCCATGCTGTTGGAGGTCCTGGAGGTCTGGAGCCATGCTGTTGGAGGTCCTGGAGGTCTGGAGCCATGCTGTTGGAGGTCCTGGAGGTCTGGGTCCATGCTGTTGGAGGTCCTGGAGGTCTGGGTCCATGCTGTTGGAGGTCCTGGAGGTCTGGGTCCATGCTGTTGGAGGTCCTGGAGGTCTGGAGCCATGCTGTTGGAGGTCCTGGAGGTCTGGAGCCATGCTGTTGGAGGTCCTGGAGGTCTGGGTCCATGCTGTTGGAGGTCCTGGAGGTCTGGGTCCATGCTGTTGGAGGTCCTGGAGGTCTGGGTCCATGCTGTTGGAGGTCCTGGAGGTCTGGGTCCATGCTGTTGGAGGTCCTGGAGGTCTGGGTCCATGCTGTTGGAGGTCCTGGAGGTCTGGATCCATGCTGTTGGAGGTCCTGGAGGTCTGGATCCATGCTGTTGGAGGTCCTGGAGGTCTGGGTCCATGCTGTTGGAGGTCCTGGAGGTCTGGGTCCATGCTGTTGGAGGTCCTGGAGGTCTGGATCCATGCTGTTGGAGGTCCTGGAGGTCTGGATCCATGCTGTTGGAGGTCCTGGAGGTCTGGATCCATGCTGCTGTAGGTTCAGGTGTCTCAGTCCATGCTTTTGTGGTAGTGCCTGAGAGGTCTACACTCGGAGGTTCTTCAGTGTGGAGAAAGAGAAAGACACTTCTCTCGTTACCATCTGAACGTTCTACAGCAGCATGGATCACAGAATAAGGCTTGAATCCAGTTGAGTCAAAGGTTGTCGGAAATAGGAATAATGTGAAAGTTTTACTTTTGGTCAGATCAGACACAGTCATTTGGATAAAAACATGTCAAAAGACAGATTTGGAGAAAGAACTGAGAGTTGTCTCTTTGTCCAGAGGAGATCAGGAGGGGGGTGTTCTGTGTGTGTCTCTGTTGAAGCTGGACTGGTCTGGGTCTGGACCGGCCTGGGTCTGGACTGGCCTGGGTCTGGACTGGCCTGGGTCTGGACTGGTCTGGGTCTGGACCGGTCTGGGTCTGGACTGGCCTGGGTCTGGACTGGTCTGGGTCTGGACCGGTCTGGGTCTGGACCGGCCTGGGTCTGGACTGGTCTGGGTCTGGACTGGCCTGGGTCTGGACTGGCATGGGTCTGGACTGGTCTGGGTCTGGACCGGCCTGGGTCTGGACTGGTCTGGGTCTGGACTTGCCTGGGTCTGGACTGGTCTGGGTCTGGACCGGCCTGGGTCTGGACCGGCCTGGGTCTGGACCGGTCTGGGTCTGGACCGGCCTGGGTCTGGACCGGCCTGGGTCTGGACCGGCCTGGGTCTGGACCGGTCTGGGTCTGGACCGGCCTGGGTCTGGACCGGCCTGGGTCTGGACCGGTCTGGGTCTGGACCGGCCTGGGTCTGGACCGGCCTGGGTCTGGACCGGCCTGGGTCTGGACTGGTCTGGGTCTGGACTGGTCTGGGTCTGGACTGGACCGGACTGGTCTAGGTCTGGACTGGTGTGGGTCTGGACTGGTGTGGGTCTGGCCTGGGTCTGGACCAGTCTGGGTCTGGATCGGCCTGGGTCTGGACTGGCCTGGGTCTGAACTGGCCTGGGTCTGGTCTGGGTCTGGACCGGCCTGGGTCTGGACTGGTCTGGGTCTGGACCGGCCTGGGTCTGGACTGGCCTGGGTCTGGACTGGTCTGGGTCTGGACTGGTCTGGACTGGTCTGGGTCTGGACTGGTCCGGACTGGTCTAGGTCTGGACTGGTGTGGGTCTGGACTGGTCTGGGTCTGGACTGGTCCGGACTGGTCTGGGTCTGGACCGGCCTGGGTCTGGACTGGCCTGGGTCTGGACTGGCCTGGGTCTGGACTGGTCTGGGTCTGGACTGGCCTGGGTCTGGACTGGTCTGGGTCTGGACTGGTCTGGGTCTGGACTGGTCCGGACTGGTCTGGGTCTGGACCGGCCTGGGTCTGGACTGGTCTGGGTCTGGACTGGTCTGGGTCTGGACCGGCCTGGGTCTGGACTGGTCTGGGTCTGGACTGGCCTGGGTCTGGACTGGTCTGGGTCTGGACTGGCCTGGGTCTGGACTGGCCTGGGTCTGGACCGGCCTGGGTCTGGACTGGTCTGGGTCTGGACTGGTCTGGGTCTGGACTGGCCTGGGTCTGGACTGGTCTGGGTCTGGACCGGCCTGGGTCTGGACTGGTCTGGGTCTGGACCGGCCTGGGTCTGGACCGGCCTGGGTCTGGACTGGTCTGGGTCTGGACTGGCCTGGGTCTGGACCGGCATGGGTCTGGACTGGTCTGGGTCTGGACCGGCCTGGGTCTGGACTGGTCTGGGTCTGGACCGGTCTGGGTCTGGACTGGCCTGGGTCTGGACTGGTCTGGGTCTGGACCGGCCTGGGTCTGGACTGGCCTGGGTCTGGACCGGCCTGGGTCTGGACTGGCCTGGGTCTGGACCGGTCTGGGTCTGGACCGGTCTGGGTCTGGACCGGCCTGGGTCTGGACTGGTCTGGGTCTGGACTGGTCTGGGTCTGGACCGGTCTGGGTCTGGACTGGCCTGGGTCTGGACTGGCCTGGGTCTGGACTGGTCTGGGTCTGGACTGGCCTGGGTCTGGACTGGCCTGGGTCTGGACTGGCCTGGGTCTGGACTGGTCTGGGTCTGGACCGGTCTGGGTCTGGACTGGCCTGGACCGGCCTGGGTCTGGACTGGCCTGGGTCTGGACTGGCCTGGGTCTGGACTGGCCTGGGTCTGGACTGGTTTGGTGTGATGGGGGCTGCGACCACTTGGATGTGTCTTAATGCTACAGTTGGACTCATACTGTTTTGCTGGGAAATATCTGATCTTTCAGTCACCTGGAACGCAGCTTTAGACCAGAAGCTCCTTATCTTAACGTTAATCATCTCAGGGCCCAACCTGGAGCCGATTCACAAAACACACCAAGTGTCCAGAGTGTGACGTCACCCACAGAGTTTGGCTCCAAATGAAGCTCATCAAGGCTAGCAGTTATAGCAGCTAATTTGGAGCCCAATTCCATATTTGGAATTCTGACTGCAAGTATCATAGCAACCAAGTGACCAACCGAGTGACCTCGGGGAAAGAAAGCACCTGATTGTTCTTAATGTTCAGATCTTGATTTGGGACAAAATAGTGAAATAAAAACCCCAGGATCATGTAGAGTGGGTTCAGACCAACATTTGAAGGTCAGAATGAGGAGCAGCGGTTACAGAGTCCATGGATCCCAATCATGCCCATGCTCATTTCCTGTTTCCACGGTTCTCCCGGTTCCTCTGGAGCAGACCTCTGCAGACCTCTCGTACCTTGCCTAGTGCGAGGCCGTAGACCAGGGGGCTGAGCAGAGGCTGCACCGTGAGGAAGTAGAGCGACAGGAAAACTCTGAGCGCCAAAGGGGCGTGGCTCATGTTAAAGCGACTCTGCACCAGCTCAAAGAACGCCCCGAACGAGAAGCTGGCGAGAGAGAGCAGGTGCGGCGTACACGTCTGCGCCGCCTTGTGCCGCGTCTGCCGCCCGCTGCCCAAACACACGGCCAGAATCCGCCCATACGAGAAGACGATGAGCACGACGAGCAGCAGCACCACGCTGAAGAGGTACCCCAGACCGTAGATGTTGTTCACGGAGGTGTCAGAGCACGCCAGCCTCACGATGGAGAAGTTATCGCAGTAGACTTTAGGGATGACGTTAGCGCACAGTCTGAGCGGACCAGACAACATCACAGCCACAGCCACAGCAAACAGGCTCCACCCCCACAGCACCGTCGTCATGACCGCGATGCGGCGTGGCGCCATGAGTCTGTGGTACTGCAGGGGGCGACAGATGGCCAAGTATCGATCATAAGACATAAGAGCCAGACAAGAGAACTCCACCGAGCCGTACGAGTGAATGCAGAAGATTTGGAGGAAGCAGAGGGCGTAGGAAATGGTGTGCTCCTCCTGAAGGAGCTGGTGGAGCAGGAAGGGGAGCAGGGTGGAGCTGCCGAACACCTCGTTCACAAACAGAGAGCAGAGGAGCAGGTACATGGGCTGGTGGAGGCTCCGGCTCACGGCGATCAGAGCCATGAGGAGCAGGTTGGAGCCCAGGGTCAGTGCATACGCACACAGTATGAGCAGGAAGTACAACCAGCGCAGGGGCCCCGGCTCCGAGTACGCCCCCAGAGAGAAGTGACTCACCTGGGTCCAGTTAGACATGACCCTGCCCCTGCGGACCCCCATCCACACGGCTCTAAAGACACACTACGGAACATACACTAACCCCCCTCACCATCCACACGGCTGTTTAAAGCTGCACTACGGAACATACAAAATAATATTACAAATGTCCAAATACAAAAAAACTAAACCAGGACTAAATCAGGACCCAATCAGAACTAAACCAGGTCTACACCAGGACTAGACTGGGCTCATAATGGCCTCACAAACATTTTGTGAAATACGTGGGATTCTTTTCTTTTCTTTGAACACGGACAAAAACACGTCACACATTTCAGTGCAATGGTCAGAATAAAAACATGACATTAAAGTAACAGATCTGAACCAGGAGTAAACCAGGACCAAACCAGGACTGAACCAGGACTAAACCAGGACTAAACCAGGACTGAACCAGGACTAAACCAGGACTAAACCAGGACTGAACCAGGACTAAACCAGGACTAAACCAGGACTGAACCAGGACTAAACCAGGACTAAACCAGGACTGAACCAGGACTAAACCAGGACTAAACCAGGACTGAACTGGACCTTTTATTGGATCTGAATCTTCACTTTAAAGAGCCGTTCAAAAGACTATTGCTTGTGTTTGTTCAGTGTTTGTAAAAATGCATTAAAAAAAAAAAAAAAAGATTTGGTTTAAAAAAAAACAAAAAACTTGCCTTCACAAACGTCACCTGACTGCCCCTGTCACCAGAAGCAGGTGCACAGAAGCACAGTGAGTTTTACACAGACCAAAGAGCTGAACTCTTAAATACGAAGCAAAAACATGACAGAACATCCATAAAGTCTGAAAAAGTTTCTTTTTCAGTAAAAATGTGCAGGTTTAGTCCTGGTCGAACATTTGTGTCTTTGGTCTGAAGATCTCGGCACATTTACGGCTGATCTGGTCAAACTCAGTCCGTTTAAAAGACTTTAAAGGCTCAGAGAGACAGAGAGGACCCTGTAACTGTGAGGGACACACACACACACTTTATCAGGCTGTGGGGCCCCCGCTGGGACTGACGCAGACGGTGCACCGCCCCAAACCTCCACAGGAGAGTTTGACTAAAGTAAAAACTGCTGAAGAGAGGAGGCTGCAGCGCCTCCTGCTGGTCATGTTTGGTACTGCACGTGCACCCCGCCTCGTCCTGTGGGTTTGTCTCTGATCTGAGTCTGAGCGTCTGATAAAAAACACCTTTAATCTTTTCCATTTACAGCTCTGCCTCACTGCTCAGTAGCGCCGCCTCCTGGGGGAGTGCTGACATGGCACCATCGTTCAGAATGAAAACTCCATGACCTTTTATGACCTTTTATTCAAACGTTTGTCCATTTCAACCAAATCTCTTTCAGAACCCAAAGCGTGTCCTGCTGCACCTCAGCCACTATGGTCTTGATAGTTTTGAATGGTGTGATACAGTATCTGACCTTCACCTGTCCACCTGTCACTGGTGACACCTGTTCCCGTCGTGCTTTGTCACTAGGGACTTACTAAACTCCCTTCAGACCACAGCGTCAGGTTAGAACTCCACATTCACCAGTGTAAACAGAAATGCTTCAAAAGTTCAGAGTTCTTCAACTTTAACCGTAACAAAAGCGACTCCTGCTGTTCAAAACATAAACCAGGGACTCAGTAACCCAAACCCAAACCTAAACCCAAACCCAAACCCAAACCCAAACCCTAACCCTAACCCTAACCCTAACAGGCTGCACCAAAGGCTTCAAAATACCAATCTCAAACAATTTAGCTTTTCAAATTCTTAACCTTTTTTGTATCTCCAATATCACCTTTATATCGTCTGCAAATGCAACGAACTGATTTTAGTGCGAAGATCCAAACGAGACATTCACACGAGACTCGACAAAATCCACTGCTTCAGTCATGGCTCCACAAACAACCAGGACCTCAGAAGCTTCAGCGAAATCTGTACCCGATAACAAAGCCAAGGACCACCCGACCACCGCTGACCACCCGACCACCGCTGACTTCCACACACGTCCCTCCACACACGTCCCTCCACACACGTCCCTCCGCACACACGTCCCTCCGCACACGTCCCTCCGCACCCATGTCCCTCCACACACGTCCCTCCACACACGTCCCTCCGCACACACGTCCCTCCGCACACGTCCCTCCGCACCCATGTCCCTCCACACACGTCCCTCCACACACGTCCCTCTGCACACACGTCCCTCCGCACACGTCCCTCCGCACCCATGTCCCTCCACACACGTCCCTCCACACACGTCCCTCCGCACACACGTCCCTCCGCACACGTCCTTCTGCACACACGTCCCTCCACACACGTCCCTCCACACACGTCCCTCCGCACACGTCCCTCCACACACGTCCCTCCACACACGTCCCTCCACACACGTCCCTCCGCACCCATGTCCCTCCACACACGTCCCTCCACACACATCCCTCCGCACACACGTCCCTCCGCACACGTCCTTCCGCACACACGTCCCTCCACACACGTCCCTCCACACACGTCCTTCCGCACACACGTCCCTCCGCACACGTCCCTCCACACACGTCCCTCCGCACCCATGTCCCTCCACACACGTCCCTCCACACACGTCCCTCCGCACACGTCCCTCCACACACGTCCCTCCGCACCCATGTCCCTCCGCACACGTCCCTCCACACACGTCCCTCCACACACGTCCCTCCGCACACACGTCCCTCCGCACACGTCCCTCCGCACACACGTCCCTCCACACACGTCCCTCCACACACGTCCCTCCACACACGTCCCTCCACACACGTCCCTCCGCACCCATGTCCCTCCACACACGTCCCTCCGCACACGTCCCTCCGCACACGTCCCTCCGCACACGTCCCTCCGCACACGTCCCTCCGCACACACGTCCCTCCACACACGTCCCTCCGCACCCATGTCCCTCCACACACGTCCCTCCACACACGTCCCTCCACACACGTCCCTCCGCACCCATGTCCCTCCACACACGTCCCTCCACACACGTCCCTCCGCACACACGTCCCTCCGCACACGTCCTTCCGCACACACGTCCCTCCACACACGTCCCTCCACACACGTCCCTCCGCACCCATGGCCCTCCACACACGTCCCTCCACACACGTCCCTCCGCACACGTCCCTCCACACACGTCCCTCCGCACATGTCCCTCCGCACACGTCCCTCCACACACGTCCCTCCGCACACACGTCCCTCCACACACGTCCCTCCACACACGTCCCTCCACACACGTCCCTCCGCACACACGTCCCTCCACACATGTCCCTCCACACACGTCCCTCCACACACGTCCTTCCGCACACACGTCCCTCCACACACGTCCCTCCACACACGTCCCTCCGCACATGTCCCTCCGCACACGTCCCTCCACACACGTCCCTCCGCACACACGTCCCTCCGCACACGTCCCTCCGCACACACGTCCCTCCACACACGTCCCTCCGCACCCATGTCCCTCCACACACGTCCCTCCACACACGTCCCTCCACACACGTCCCTCCGCACCCATGTCCCTCCACACACGTCCCTCCACACACGTCCCTCCGCACACACGTCCCTCCGCACACGTCCTTCCGCACACACGTCCCTCCACACACGTCCCTCCACACACGTCCCTCCGCACCCATGGCCCTCCACACACGTCCCTCCACACACGTCCCTCCGCACACGTCCCTCCACACACGTCCCTCCGCACATGTCCCTCCGCACACGTCCCTCCACACACGTCCCTCCGCACACACGTCCCTCCACACACGTCCCTCCGCACCCATGTCCCTCCACACACGTCCCTCCACACACGTCCCTCCGCACACGTCCCTCCACACACGTCCCTCCGCACACGTCCCTCCGCACATGTCCCTCCGCACACACGTCCCTCCGCACACGTCCGGCATCGAGTGTGTGTGTGTGTCTGTGTGTGTGTGTCTGTGTGTGATATGAGTGAGGTGCGTTAAACAAAAAGATTAATAAAGTTGCATTGGTGAAACAGGTGATGTGGAGCCCAGCGGCAGGTGGAGGCAGGTGCACGACAGGTACACAAAGAGGACCACAAACCCACCCCTGCCGCCCATACGGCCTGGCCCAAAACATCACGTATACGTAGAACCCACAGCGTCCTTCCTGAGCAGAGCAGACAGAGCCGTGAGGAGCAGCTGTTTGGCGGCGTTTCGGACATGTTTGAGGTTGAGGCCGTACATGAGCGGGTTGAAGAGCGGCTGACACATCAGGAGGTAAAAGGGCTGAAACGCCGTGAAGGTTTTGGGCAGGTGACTCATGTCGAAGCGCGTCTGGATCACCTCGAAGGAAACGCCAAAAGCAAAGTTCACGAGCGAGCCGAGGTGTGGCGTGCACGTGCTGACCGCCTTATGACGCGTCTGCGCGCTCCCACCGAAACACACGCGCAGAATCTGCACGTACGTGTAAAATATGACCACGAGAGGACAGATGACGGTGACGGAGGCGGCGACCAGCTCGTACCAGTTATTCACCGTGGTGTCATAGCAGGAGAGTTTGATGATGCTGTAGTTATCGCAGTAAACTTTATCGATCACGTCTCTGCACAAAGTCAGAGACGCCGTGAGGAGCGTCGTGATTCCTACAGCCAACACTGGGGGGAGCCAGATCAGAACCAACAGAACACGCACTTTCTTCGGGTTCATGTGCACGTGGTACTGCAGTGGGCAGCAGATCGCCATGTAGCGATCGTACGAGATCACGGCGAGGTTTGTGAACTCCACAGAGACGTAGGAGTAGATGTGGAACACCTGAAGGAGGCACAGAGACTTGGAGACAATGTGAGACTGATCTAAGATCTGCACCAGGACGAAGAGGACCACGAAGGTGCTGCCGTAGAGCTCGTTGAGGAGGAGCGCGCACAGGAACACGTACATGGGCTCGTGAAGGTTCCGCTGGAGAATGATGGAGCAGACGAGGAGAACGTTTGAGGACAGGATGAGAAGGTACAGAATCACCACCACAAACACATAGAACGCTTTAAGATGGCCGACGTCGTAATACCCCCCGAGCTGAATCCACATCACCGGAGTCGAGTTTGTCATAGTGGCAGAACCACCAGGACTAAACCAGAACTAAACCAGAAACTGAACCAGAACTAAACCAGAGACTGAACCAGGACCGAACCAGAACTACACAAACTACATAATCCAAAATGATTTGCATAAACATATTTAACATTTTAACATCACATTTATGAGAAATCTTTAAGCTGTTCAAAAAGTTGTTCAAACTTTTTACAGAACGTCACGTTTTACACAGTCAGAGCAGCACAAGACCAGGACGTCCTTCTTCAGTCCAGCAGACATTCTGTCCCACATGAGCTAAATCTAAACTGACATTTACATTAAAAAACAAAGAAACCTGCATGAGATCGGCTGTTAAACGTGGGGACCTGCTGTTGTTCCAGTTTCTCTCTGTGTTAATCTTAAATTTAAAATAAATATTGTTGTGGTCATTTTGTCCCTCCACGTTTCACATCACCGACCTGTTTTTGAACAGTTTGAGATTATGATGAATTCATATGTTCAGTAACAGTGGAAAGTAGAAAACATTTAGTTCATTTAAAAACATCATAAACACATTTACAAAAGCACGATCTGTGTCATTAACACTAACAGTGTCAAAGGCCCAGGAACCTTCACCTGTTCAGAGTTTAGGCAGTGACAAGAAAACAGGACAAACACCTTCCAGTTTTTATCATTTGGAAAACATGAAAAAACAAAGAAACAAATGTGAACAAATGTTTTTTTTGTTTTTTTTTTATTTAAAATCCAAATGGATTCATGTTCCTGCCCGAGCTCAGAGACGCCGTTTACACCGGGAAACGTCTCCGTGAGCTCAGCGTTAGCAGAGCTAGCAGTGTTAGCAAAGTTAGCAGTGTAGTTTTAAATATTTTGGAAAAGATTTAAAAATTACAAATGATCAACAAATCTGATTGTTGTGCCCTGTGAAAACAGACGGAGTTTTTGTCAAAATACACGAGGTCCTTTCAGTCCAAATGTCTTCAGACAAAAGACGTTTGAGCAAAGCAGCAAATTACAAACTTAAGTCTTGAAAATCTGCAAAACCAAAATACATAAGTGACATTTAATTTGAGACCCAGTCCTGGACTAAACCAGTCCTGGACTAAACCAGGACTAAACCAGACGATATTGTATTGACTTACTAAGTTTAAATAATGTCCTTCATGAATTAATAAAGTTTAAGTTTGAAGTCAGTGGTGAGAAACAGGTCGTCCTGAAGGAAAAAAACACACGTCTAAACCAGAACTAAACCAAGACTTAACCAGGTCTAAACTATATGACGAGTAAATGAAGACATTTATGTTTTTGGCTTCTACATGTTGAGCAGCTTTGATGGAGTAACTGAAAACAGGTGTTTTTGAGGAGGAAACAACATCAGAACATCAACCAGGACTTCCAAAGACTCATTTGATCCCATTTCTCAGCACTAACCCAGGACTAACCCAGGACTAACTCAGGACTAACTCAGGACTAACCCAGGACTAACCCAGGACTAACCCAGCACTAACCCAGGACTAAACCAGCACTAACCCAGGACTAACCCAGGACTAAACCAGGGTCTAAACCAGGTCTAAATTAAACCTGAAACTGGACTGAGACAAATCCGATTCTTGTGACGTTTCACCAAATCTTAAACCTTAAATCCAGTTGAATATTTAATAAAAACATTTGCATGAAGATTTTATGGTGATTCAAACTCAGCCGGTGAGCGACTTTTCTACGACCGCACCGAATCACCACAAATCACAAATCCGGAGCAAACACAAAACATGCAGCTTAAAAAAAAAAAACCAAAAAGATTGAAGCTGGACTCTGGTCTCCACAGTCCGTGTCACTTTAAAACTCGGTTTGTTTTGGAGATTATTTCACACGAGTCAAACACGTCCTGAAAACTCTGGACTAATTTAACATTTTAAACAGACGTCACAAATCTGGACGTTTTTGGTCTAATCTTCATCACTATATGTTTACTGCTATGAAAAAGCTCCACACTGTGGCTTTAAAGAAGAAATGACAGTTCAGAGCTTCTGCTGCACCTGCCGCAGAACCCGGCCAGGCTCACACCTGACAGGCCCGTTCCACTGGCCTTTATCACACCCCCCCTAGCCCCTCCCACCTCAAAATACCCACAAACCAGTGAGGACACAGAACACCGTCCGTGTGGAGTTTGCACGTTCTGCCTGTCATCCTGCAGCTAATTACAAGATAACCACTCTGCCACAGTGAGTATTCGTAGAGTTAAAAGTATCAGAGGAGCTCGGACCACCAGGTGGCGCCGGTGGACGCGGCACGGAACGATCGACACCAGCAGTGTCACACGCACATCCAACGAGCGCCTTTACCCGTCGCCCAGATGAGGCTGGAGGTTCTAACGTTTCAGCGTCCGAGCGTCTCCAGACTTTTTATCAGGAAATAAACACGTGGCGTCAAAATAAACTTCCGATGTCCTTTCAAAATACGTTAAAATAAGTTTCAGCTCCTTTTACCTTTAGTTCAGTGGAGATTGAAATGATCCAAATGATTCTAGTGAAGGTGTGTGGAGTTTAAAAACACAGTGGAGCACTTCCTGTATCACCACATGATGACATCACAAGGTGGAACAGAGGGTTTTCAGTTTGAGAGAAGAACTCGTGTTAAATCTGCAATGAAACAAAACACAACTCCAGGTGTTTGACGACATTAGAACTTCACGTCTTCATAAAAGTGCAGATCCAGGAGCAGAAGTTCAGGCTGAGCCACGTCGTGCCTTGGAGCAGGTTGTTTGGACACACTGTTGTTTTTGAGTCAAGTGTATTGCCAAAGGGCTGTTGGAATCTGACCTCAGCGGTTCTTTACTGAAACTGTTTATTTTCCTGACAAATGTTTCAGTTCTGAGATGTTTGAAGATTTAGATTTTGTCCAAACTGAATAAAACGGCCCGTGTGCCGAGTCACCTACAGACGCCCTCCTGTCGGACAGGCCTTACCCTGTCAGGAGCTTTCCCCGCAGCAGGCGCCGGCACTCCTGCCGCACCTGCGTGAGATTGAGGCCGTAGATGAGCGGGTTAAATATCGGCTGACAGGTGAAAAAGTAGAGCGACAGGACCACCTGCAGCGCGGCAGGGATCCAGCTCACGTCGAAGCGGCTCATGAGCACCTGCGAGCAGCAACCGAACGAGAAGTTCAGGAGCGACGACAGGTGCGGCGCGCAGGTGCTGATGGCCTTGAGCCGCGCTCGGTGCCGCGCCTGCCCCGGGGCAGACAGGCACACGTGCAGGATGCGGCCGTACGTGTAGAGGATGAGGACCAGAGGCAGGACCATGGACAGGACCATGTAGAGCAGGCCGTACACGTTCTGGAGGCGGGTGGTGGAACACGCCAGTTTCACGATGGCGTAGTTTCCACAGTAAATTCTGTCGATGAGGTTTCCGCACAGCGGCAGCGACGCACTGAGCCAAACCAACGCCGCGATGAACACGGCCGGAACCGCCCACGTTCCGCACAGCAACAGCGCCACCTGCGTGCGCGTCATCAGGCTGTGGTACTGCAGCGGCCGGCAGATGGCCAGGTAACGGTCGTACGCCATGGCGGCGAGCGTGAAGACCTCCACGCAGGCGTACAGGTAGATGCAGAAGATCTGGAGGTAGCACAGAGCGTACGGGACCCGGTGCTCCTCCTGAAGGAGCTGGTGGAGCAGGAAGGGGAGCAGGGCGGAGCTGCCGAACACCTCGTTCACAAACAGAGAGCAGAGGAGCAGGTACATGGGCTGGTGGAGGCTCCGGCTCACGGCGATCAGAGCCATGAGGAGCAGGTTGGAGCCCAGGGTCAGTGCATACGCACACAGTATGAGCAGGAAGTACAACCAGCGCAGGGGCCCCGGCTCCGAGTACGCCCCCAGAGAGAAGTGACTCACCTGGGTCCAGTTAGACATGACCCTGCCAGGAACCCGAACACACACAGTCCAGAGCACACAGTCCGGAACACACAGTCCAGCACACACGCAGTCCAGAACACACACAGTCCAGAACACACACAGTCCAGAACACACAGTCCGGAACACACAGTCCAGAACACACAGTCCAGAACACACACAGTCCAGAACACACACAGTCCAGAACACACAGTCCAGAACACACACACACACACAGTCCGGAACACACAGTCCAGAACACACGCAGTCCAGAACACACACAGTCCAGAACACACAGTCCAGAACACACACACACACACAGTCCGGAACACACAGTCCAGCACACACGCAGTCCAGAACACACACAGTCCAGAACACACACAGTCCAGAACACACAGTCCGGAACACACAGTCCAGAACACACAGTCCAGAACACACACAGTCCAGAACACACACAGTCCAGAACACACAGTCCAGAACACACACACACACACAGTCCGGAACACACAGTCCAGAACACACGCAGTCCAGAACACACACAGTCCAGAACACACAGTCCAGAACACACACACACACACAGTCCGGAACACACAGTCCAGCACACACGCAGTCCAGAACACACACAGTCCAGAACACACACAGTCCAGAACACACACACACACACAGTCCAGAACACACACAGTCCAGAACACACAGATCTAGAACATGGCTGCTGTACGGGGCATTCGAGAGGGTCAGACACAGTGGTTTAGAATACAGAATAATACAGAAAAAAATAAATGTGTTAGTTTTGTGTATTTTTTTTATAACGGAGATGATCGGGAAATGATCAGGAAATGATCACATCGTGTAAATTCACAAACAGGTTCTGAATTCTTTTTAAAAAATCACATATAAATTCAAGAAAAGAAGAAATAACTCAAGAAGTAATGAGTTAAAACTACAGTTTTCAATTCACAAACTACTGCCACCTCTGAGTAAAACCAGGACAACACCAGGACTGAACCAGGACTACACCAGGACTAAAACAGGACTACACCAGGACTAGAACAGGACTACACCAGGACTAAAACAGGTCTAAACCAGGTCTGAACTGGGGTCTGTACCAGGTCCAAACCAGGACTAAACCAGGTCTAAACGGGGGTCTGTAACAAGTGGAATTAGACCAAACGTTAAGACTTTAAACTCAATAGAAAAGTGTCCACCAAAACACAAATCCATGAACAAAACTCAAATGTCTAAACAATGAAACAGTTTGTTTTAAAACAAAACCCAAAATCTTCAAATTCAAAGTTGAAATCACAAAATCAGCCGATCATTTTGTATTTCTGACACAGAACACTTAAATAATGTGAAGCACTTCAGTAGAACAGAGCGTTAAACCGGAGCCAAACTCAAACCGGACTTAGAACAACGGAACTCTGTGATTTTAAATCACAGAAAAATAAAATTCACCATTAAAAACTTTTACGTTACAGTTTCTTAAACTCGAGTTGTTTCAGAAAATTATGTCACAGCAAAATGTTTGTTATTACGTGAAACCAACACAAAATAAACACTTTTCTCAGATACATTACAGGACTAAACCTGGACTAAACCTGGACTAAACCTGGACTAAACCTGGACTAAACCTGGACTAAACTAGGACTAAACCTGGACTAAACCTGGACTAAACCAGGACTAAACCTGGATGAAAAGCACATTTTGTGATTTCCAAAAAGTGTCCAAAGTAAAAATCAGGGACAGAATCACAGAAGAGTTCAGACTCAGACTCGGACTCGGACTCGGACTTGGACTCAGACTCTGGTCTGAGCCCGACTCTCCTCCTGTTTATACCAGTGTGGGCGAGAGGCGAGAAGCGAGAGGCGGCCGCTGCACCAATCAGAGCGCACCACAACCACCACAACCACCACAACCACCACAACCACGCACCACGACCACCACAACCACCACAACCACCACGCACTACGACCACAACCACCACGACCACAACCACCACAACCACAACCACCACAACCACCACAACCACCACGTACCACGACCACAACCACCACAACCACCACAACCACCACAACCACAACCACCACAACCACCACAACCACAACCACAACCACCACAACCACCACAACCACAACCACCACAACCACCACAACCACAACCACCACAACCACAACCACCACAACCACGCACCACGACCACCACAACCACAACCACCACAACCACAACCACCACAACCACAACCACAACCACCACAACCACCACAACCACGCACCACGCCCACCACAACCACCACAACCACCACAACCACCACAACCACCACCACCACCACCACAACCACCACAACCATCACAACCACCACAACCACCACAACCACCACAACCACCACCACAACCACCACAACCACCACAACCACGCACCACGACCACAACCACCACAACCACCACAACCACCACAACCACGCACCACGACCACAACCACCACAACCACCACAACCACAACCACCACAACCACCACAACCACAACCACCACAACCACCACCACCACAACCACCACAACCACCTTAACCATGCACCACGACCACAACCACCACAACCACCACAACCACAACCACCACAACCACCACGCACCACGACCACGCAGCGGCTCTTTGTGTCTTTAAAGTCTGTGACGGAGCGATATACAAACAAGTGTTTTCATTGATTTGATTTTATTAAGCAAAGATACAAACGTGGAAGATTCTGTAGGATTTTTCTGTATTTTTGTATGTTTAAATCCTCAAAATGTCTTTATGACCAAACAGGGCCGAACAGCAGTGCAGAGTACCCGGCCTTCTTGGAGTCTCTGGGAGGGGCACTGGACAGTGCACTGACCGGGGACATCGTTGTTCTACTGGGGGAACTTCAACGCCCACGTGGGCCACGACAGTGACACCTGGAGAGGAGTGATCAGGAGGAACAGCCTCCCTGATCTGAACCCGAGCGGTGTTCTGTTGTTGGACTTCTGTGCTAGCCACGGTTTGTCCATAACGAACACCATGTTCGGGCACAAGGGTGTCCATCAGTGCACGTGGCACCAGGACACCCGGAGGTCAGATGACACGACAACAAAGTCGATCATCGACCTCCGGCCGCGTGTCTTGGACACTCGGGTGAAGAGTGGGGCAGAGCCGTCAACCCATCACCACCTGGTTGTGAGTTTGGTCCACTGACGGAAGAGGAAGCCGGAAAGACCTGGCAGGTCCAAGTGTACAGTGAAGGTCTGTTGGTAACGTCTGGCAGAGCCTCTGTCAGGAGGACCTTCAGCTCACACATCCGGGAGAGCTTCTCCCAGATTCCAGGGGAGGCTGGGGACATGGAGTCCGAGTGGACTTTGTTCTTCACAAACATACACACAAACACACAAACACGACTCCTTTAATCAAGTTTAAAACATTCTCTTGTTTTGACCCTGTGGCGGTGGACTGGGGCCGCTGCGTCCTGATTGGTCCAAAGGGACATCATTACCTCGTTCCTCTGTGGACATGTGACCGGACCGCTGCGTCTGATTGGTCCCTGAGGCCTCACTGTGTTTGGACGAAGCTCAGGCTAAAGTTTAGCACAAACAAACAACGCTGCAACACTGTGTCTGCTCCACAGGGACAAGCTGTTAGCAACGAGACGTTAGCCAAAAAACGTTAGCCAAAAGATGTTAGCCAAAACACGTTAGCCAAAACACGTTAGCCAAAAGACGTTAGCCAAAAAACGTTAGCCAAAAGATGTTAGCCACTCCGAGGAGGAGGTTTCACCTTTGACCCTGATAAACTTAAAGGGGGGGTATTCTGTCCTTTTGTATCTTTCTCCAATGTTGTTCCTCATCAAAACCTGAAGAAGTTTGAGAGTCATCGTCCATGTTTGATAGTGATACAGTGAGCAGTACGAGTCTGTACGAGGCTCCGCCCACAAGTCTACGTCCCCCAGGCTCCCACAGTACGAGTCTGTACGAGGCTCCGCCCACAAGTCTACGTCCCCCATGCTCCCACAGTACAAGTCTGTACGAGGCTCCGCCCACAAGTCTACGTCCCCCATGCTCCACATGACAATTCTCCATAAATACACAAAAACATGAGACAAAACTGAACACACTATGTTTTTTATTGTCATGTTTATTAGATGTTTAATGTTCACTGGGCCTAGGGGGCGCTGCAGTTTCCAATCCTGTGTGTGACCTGAACATGTGGCTTTGACAATAAAACTGACTTTGAAATTTTAATGTTAGTTACTGCCCTGTAGAAGTAACTACAGCAGGTATTTACTTTAAGACGCCAGAGAAGTAAACACCCCCCTCCCCTTTAATAGAAGTACTTGGATACTTTTTCCCTCATGTTTCTTTAGAACATAAACACGGTGGAGTTTATATCAACATAAATCACGTATAAATCATATTTGGTTCAGTAAATAAACGTCCCAAATGTGTTGCTTCAGATATTTGATTTTTTTCTGTCTGAATATAAAATGTAATAAGTGTTTTTTAACCAAAAGAAAACAAACCTTTGGTTATGTGGATCTGCTCCTGTCGACCTGGAGCTAGCGATGCTAACAGGCCCGAGCACGGCATGGCCCAAAAGTCCCAGCGCGAGTGCGCCCCCTAGTGCAGCAGGTGTTGGACAATCACAGTGGCTCTAACTGGAGATTTCAGCACATCCCTCAGTAATGGAACCACCTCAGGGTCACAGAACATTATTCACAACCCTAAACCCTAAACCCTGATCCATAAACCCTAAACCCACAGTGGAACTTCAGCCACTTTGACTTTATGAAGAAGAGAAACACTTCACCCACACTGATGCAGAACACTTCATGACAGAGGAACATGACAGTGGAACATGTGAGAGGAACATGTGAGAGGAACATGTGAGAGGAACATGTGAGTGGAACATGTGAGAGGAACATGTGAGTGGAACATGACAGTGGAACATATGAGAGGAACATGTGAGTGGAACATGACAGTGGAACATGTGAGAGGAACATGTGAGTGGAACATGTGAGTGGAACATGACAGTGGAACATGTGAGAGGAACATGTGAGAGGAACATGTGAGAGGAACATGTGAGTGGAACATGTGAGAGGAACATGTGAGTGGAACATGTGAGTGGAACATGTGAGAGGAACATGTGAGTGGAACATGTGAGAGGAACATGTGAGAGGAACATGTGAGTGGAACATGTGAGTGGAACATGACAGTGGAACATGTGAGAGGAACATGTGAGAGGAACATGTGAGAGGAACATGACAGTGGAACATGTGAGAGGAACATGTGAGTGGAACATGACAGTGGAACATGTGAGAGGAACATGTGAGTGGAACATGTGAGAGGAACATGTGAGAGGAACATGTGAGTGGAACATGTGAGTGGAACATGACAGTGGAACATGTGAGAGGAACATGTGAGAGGAACATGTGAGAGGAACATGACAGTGGAACATGTGAGAGGAACATGTGAGTGGAACATGACAGTGGAACATGTGAGAGGAACATGTGAGAGGAACATGTGAGAGGAACATGTGAGTGGAACATGTGAGAGGAACATGTGAGTGGAACATGACAGTGGAACATATGAGAGGAACATGTGAGTGGAACATGACAGTGGAACATGTGAGAGGAACATGTGAGTGGAACATGTGAGTGGAACATGACAGTGGAACATGTGAGAGGAACATGTGAGAGGAACATGTGAGAGGAACATGACAGTGGAACATGTGAGAGGAACATGTGAGTGGAACATGACAGTGGAACATGTGAGAGGAACATGTGAGTGGAACATGTGAGAGGAACATGTGAGAGGAACATGTGAGTGGAACATGTGAGTGGAACATGACAGTGGAACATGTGAGAGGAACATGTGAGAGGAACATGTGAGAGGAACATGACAGTGGAACATGTGAGAGGAACATGTGAGTGGAACATGACAGTGGAACATGTGAGAGGAACATGTGAGTGGAACATGTGAGAGGAACATGTGAGAGGAACATGTGAGTGGAACATGTGAGTGGAACATGACAGTGGAACATGTGAGAGGAACATGTGAGAGGAACATGACAGTGGAACATGTGAGAGGAACATGTGAGTGGAACATGACAGTGGAACATGTGAGAGGAACATGTGAGTGGAACATGTGAGAGGAACATGTGAGAGGAACATGTGAGTGGAACATGTGAGTGGAACATGACAGTGGAACATGTGAGAGGAACATGACAGTGGAACATGTGAGAGGAACATGTGAGTGGAACATGACAGTGGAACATGTGAGAGGAACATGTGAGTGGAACATGACAGTGGAACATGTGAGAGGAACATGTGAGTGGAACATGTGAGAGGAACATGTGAGTGGAACATGTGAGAGGAACATGTGAGTGGAACATGTGAGAGGAACATGTGAGAGGAACATGTGAGTGGAACATGTGAGAGGAACATGTGAGTGGAACATGTGAGTGGAACATGACAGTGGAACATGTGAGAGGAACATGTGAGTGGAACATGACAGTGGAACATGTGAGAGGAACATGTGAGTGGAACATGACAGTGGAACATGTGAGAGGAACATGTGAGTGGAACATGTGAGAGGAACATGTGAGAGGAACATGTGAGTGGAACATGTGAGTGGAACATGTGAGAGGAACATGTGAGAGGAACATGTGAGTGGAACATGTGAGTGGAACATGACAGTGGAACATGTGAGAGGAACATGTGAGAGGAACATGTGAGAGGAACATGTGAGTGGAACATGACAGTGGAACATGTGAGAGGAACATGTGAGTGGAACATGACAGTGGAACATGTGAGAGGAACATGTGAGTGGAACATGTGAGAGGAACATGTGAGTGGAACATGTGAGTGGAACATGTGAGTGGAACATGTGAGAGGAACATGTGAGTGGAACATGACAGTGGAACATGTGAGAGGAACATGTGAGTGGAACATGACAGTGGAACATGTGAGAGGAACATGTGAGTGGAACATGTGAGAGGAACATGTGAGTGGAACATGTGAGAGGAACATGTGAGTGGAACATGTGAGTGGAACATGACAGTGGAACATGTGAGAGGAACATGTGAGAGGAACATGTGAGTGGAACATGTGAGAGGAACATGTGAGTGGAACATGTGAGTGGAACATGTGAGAGGAACATGTGAGTGGAACATGTGAGAGGAACATGTGAGAGGAACATGTGAGTGGAACATGTGAGTGGAACATGACAGTGGAACATGTGAGAGGAACATGTGAGAGGAACATGTGAGAGGAACATGTGAGTGGAACATGACAGTGGAACATGTGAGAGGAACATGTGAGTGGAACATGACAGTGGAACATGTGAGAGGAACATGTGAGTGGAACATGACAGTGGAACATGTGAGTGGAACATGTGAGTGGAACATGTGAGAGGAACATGTGAGAGGAACATGTGAGTGGAACATGTGAGAGGAACATGTGAGTGGAACATGTGAGTGGAACATGTGAGAGGAACATGTGAGTGGAACATGACAGTGGAACATGTGAGAGGAACATGTGAGTGGAACATGACAGTGGAACATGTGAGAGGAACATGTGAGTGGAACATGTGAGAGGAACATGTGAGAGGAACATGTGAGTGCAACATGTGAGAGGAACATGTGAGTGGAACATGTGAGTGGAACATGACAGTGGAACATGTGAGAGGAACATGTGAGTGGAACATGACAGTGGAACATGTGAGAGGAACATGTGAGTGGAACATGACAGTGGAACATGTGAGAGGAACATGTGAGTGGAACATGTGAGAGGAACATGTGAGAGGAACATGTGAGTGGAACATGTGAGAGGAACATGTGAGTGGAACATGTGAGAGGAACATGTGAGTGGAACATGTGAGAGGAACATGTGAGAGGAACATGTGAGTGGAACATGTGAGAGGAACATGTGAGTGGAACATGTGAGTGGAACATGACAGTGGAACATGTGAGAGGAACATGTGAGTGGAACATGACAGTGGAACATGTGAGAGGAACATGTGAGTGGAACATGACAGTGGAACATGTGAGAGGAACATGTGAGTGGAACATGTGAGAGGAACATGTGAGAGGAACATGTGAGAGGAACATGTGAGTGGAACATGTGAGTGGAACATGTGAGAGGAACATGTGAGTGGAAAATGTGAGAGGAACATGTGAGAGGAACATGTGAGTGGAACATGTGAGTGGAACATGACAGTGGAACATGTGAGAGGAACATGTGAGAGGAACATGTGAGAGGAACATGTGAGTGGAACATGACAGTGGAACATGTGAGAGGAACATGTGAGTGGAACATGTGAGAGGAACATGTGAGTGGAACATGTGAGTGGAACATGTGAGTGGAACATGTGAGAGGAACATGTGAGTGGAACATGACAGTGGAACATGTGAGAGGAACATGTGAGTGGAACATGACAGTGGAACATGTGAGAGGAACATGTGAGTGGAACATGTGAGAGGAACATGTGAGAGGAACATGTGAGTGGAACATGTGAGAGGAACATGCGAGTGGAACATGTGAGTGGAACATGACAGTGGAACATGTGAGAGGAACATGTGAGTGGAACATGACAGTTGAACATGTGAGAGGAACATGTGAGTGGAACATGACAGTGGAACATGTGAGAGGAACATGTGAGTGGAACATGTGAGAGGAACATGTGAGAGGAACATGTGAGTGGAACATGTGAGAGGAACATGTGAGTGGAACATGTGAGTGGAACATGTGAGAGTAACATGTGAGTGGAACATGTGAGAGGAACATGTGAGTGGAACATGTGAGTGGAACATGTGAGAGGAAAATGAGAGAGGAACATGTGAGTGGAACATGACAGTGGAACATGTGAGTGGAACATGACAGTGGAACATGTGAAAGGAACATGTGAGAGGAACATGTGAGTGGAACATGACAGTGGAAAATGTGAGTGGAACATGACAGTGGAACATGTGAGTGGAACATGACAGTGGAACATGTGAGTGGAACGTGACAGTGGAACATGACAGTGGAACATGTGAGTGGAACATGTGAGTGGAACATGACAGTGGAACATGTGAGTGGAACATGTGAGTGGAACATGACAGTGGATCATGACAGTGGAACATGTGAGTGGAACATGTGAGTGGAACATGTGAGTGGAAAATGACAATGGAACATGTGAGTGGAACATGTGAGTGGAACATGTGAGAGGAACATGTGAGAGGAACATGTGAGTGGAACATGTGAGAGGAACATGTGAGTGGAACATGTGAGTGGAACATGTGAGAGGAACATGTGAGTGGAACATGTGAGAGGAACATGTGAGTGGAACATGTGAGTGGAACATGTGAGAGGAAAATGAGAGAGGAACATGAAAGAGGAACATTTGAGTGGAACATGTGAGAGGAACATGTGAGAGGAACATGTGAGTGGAACATGTCAGTGGAACATGACAGTGGAACATGTGAGTGGATCATGACAGTGGAACATGTGAGTGGAACATGTGAGTGGAACATGTGAGTGGAAAATGACAATGGAACATGTGAGTGGAACATGACAGTGGAACATGTGAGTGGAACATGACAGTGGAACATGTGAGAGGAACATGTGAGTGGAACATGTGAGAGGAACATGTGATTGGACATGACAGTTGAACATGTGAGTGGAACATGACAGTGGAACATGTGAGTGGAACATGACAGTGGAACATGTGAGAGGAACATGTGAGTGGAACATGTGAGAGGAACATGTGAGTGGAACATGACAGTGGAACATGTGAGTGGAACATGACAGTGGAACATGTGAGTGGAACATGACAGTGGAACATGTGAGTGGAACATGTGGGTGGAACATGTGAGACGAACATGTGAGTGGAACATGTGAGTGGAACATGACAGTGGAACATGACAGTGGAACATGACAGTGGAACATGTGAGTGGAACATGAGAGTGGAACATGTGAGTGGAACATGTGAGTGGAACATGACAGTGGAACATGTGAGTGGAACATGACAGTGGAACATATGAGTGGAACATGTGAGTGGAACATGTGAGAGGAACATGACAGTGGAACATGTAAGTGGAACATGACAGTGGAACATGTGAGTGGAACATGATAGTGGAACATGTGAGAGGAACATGACAGTGGAACATGACAGTGGAACATGTGAGTGGAACATGTGAGTGGAACATGTGAGTGGAACATGTGAGTGGAACATGACAGAGGAACATGTGAGTGGAACATGTGAGAGGAACATGTGAGAGGAACATGACAGTGGAACATGTGAGAGGAACATGTGAGTGGAACATGACAGTGGAACATGTGAGTGGAACATGTGAGTGGAACATGTGAGTGGAACATGACAGTGGAACATGTGAGTGGAACATGTGAGTGGAACATGTGAGTAGAACATGACAGTGGAATATGTGAGTGGAACATGTGAGTGGAACATGACAGTGGAACATGTGAGTGGAACATGACAGTGGAACATGTGAGTGGAACATGTGAGTGTAACATGACAGTGGAACATTACAGTGGAACATGTGAGTGGAACATGTGAGTGGAACATGACAGTGGAACATGTGAGTGGAACATGTGAGAGGAACATGTGAGTGGAACATGCGAGTGGAACATGTGAGTGGAACATGTGAGAGGAACATGTGAGTGGAACATGACAGTGGAACATGACAGTGGAACATGTGAGTGGAACATGACAGTGGAACATGTTAGTGGAACATGACAGTGGAACATGTGAGTGGAACATGACAGTGGAACATGTGAGAGGAACATGTGAGTGGAACATGTGAGAGGAACATGTGAGTGGAACATGACAGTGGAACATGTGAGTGGAACATGACAGTGGAACATGTGAGTGGAACATGACAGTGGAACATGTGAGTGGAACATGTGGGTGGAACATGTGAGACGAACATGTGAGTGGAACATGTGAGTGGAACATGACAGTGGAACATGACAGTGGAACATGACAGTGGAACATGTGAGTGGAACATGAGATTGGAACATGTGAGTGGAACATGTGAGTGGAACATGACAGTGGAACATGTGAGTGGAACATGACAGTGGAACATATGAGTGGAACATGTGAGTGGAACATGTGAGAGGAACATGACAGTGGAACATGTAAGTGGAACATGACAGTGGAACATGTGAGTGGAACATGACAGTGGAACATGTGAGAGGAACATGACAGTGGAACATGACAGTGGAACATGTGAGTGGAACATGTGAGTGGAACATGTGAGTGGAACATGACAGAGGAACATGTGAGTGGAACATGTGAGAGGAACATGTGATAGGAACATGACAGTGGAACATGTGAGAGGAACATGTGAGTGGAACATGACAGTGGAACATGTGAGTGGAACATGTGAGTGGAACATGTGAGTGGAACATGACAGTGGAACATGTGAGTGGAACATGTGAGTGGAACATGTGAGTAGAACATGACAGTGGAATATGTGAGTGGAACATGTGAGTGGAACATGACAGTGGAACATGTGAGTGGAACATGACAGTGGAACATGTGAGTGGAACATGTGAGTGTAACATGACAGTGGAACATTACAGTGGAACATGTGAGTGGAACATGTGAGTGGAACATTACAGTGGAACATGTGAGTGGAACATGTGAGAGGAACATGTGAGTGGAACATGCGAGTGGAACATGTGAGTGGAACATGTGAGAGGAACATGTGAGTGGAACATGACAGTGGAACATGACAGTGGAACATGTGAGTGGAACATGACAGTGGAACATGTGAGTGGAACATGACAGTGGAACATGTGAGTGGAACATGTGAGTGGAACATGTGAGTGGAACATGACAGTGGAACATGTGAGTGGAACATGTGAGAGGAACATGTGAGTGGAACATGTGAGTGGAAAATGTGAGAGGAACATGTGAGTGGAACATGACAGTGAAACATGTGAGAGGAACATGTGAGTGGAACATGTGAGAGGAACATGTGAGTGGAACATGACAGTGGAACATGTGAGTGGAACATGTGAGTGGAACATGTGAGTGGAACATGACAGTGGAACATGTGAGTGGAACATGACAGTGGAACATGTGAAAGGAACATGTGAGTAGAACATGTGAGAGGAACATGTGAGAGGAACATGACAGTGGAAAATGTGAGTGGAACATGACAGTGGAACATGTGAGTGGAACATGACAGTGGAACATGTGAGTGGAACGTGACAGTGGAACATGACAGTGGAACATGTGAGTGGAACATGTGAGTGGAACATGACAGTGGAACATGTGAGTGGAACATGTGAGTGGAAAATGACAGTGGATCATGACAGTGGAACATGTGAGTGGAACATGTGAGTGGAACATGTGAGTGGAAAATGACAATGGAACATGTGAGTGGAACATGACAGTGGAACATGTGAGTGGAACATGACAGTGGAACATGTGAGAGGAACATGTGAGAGGAACATGTGAGTGGAACATGTGAGAGGAACATGTGAGTGGAACATGTGAGTGGAAAATGACAATGGAACATGTGAGTGGAACATGACAGTGGAACATGTGAGTGGAACATGACAGTGGAACATGTGAGAGGAACATGTGAGTGGAACATGTGAGAGGAACATGTGATTGGACATGACAGTGGAACATGTGAGTGGAACATGACAGTGGAACATGTGAGTGGAACATGTGAGTGGAACATGTGGGTGGAACATGTGAGACGAACATGTGAGTGGAACATGTGAGTGGAACATGACAGTGGAACATGTGAGTGGAACATGAGAGTGGAACATGTGAGTGGAACATGTGAGAGGAACATGACAGTGGAACATGACAGTGGAACATGTGAGTGGAACATGTGAGTGGAACATGTGAGTGGAACATGACAGAGGAACATGTGAGTGGAACATGTGAGAGGAACATGTGAGAGGAACATGACAGTGGAACATGTGAGTGGAACATGTGTGTGGAACATGTGAGTGGAACATGTGAGTGGAACATGTGAGTAGAACATGACAGTGGAACATGTGAGTGGAACATGTGAGTGGAACATGACAGTGGAACATGTGAGTGGAACATGACAGTGGAACATGTGAGTGGAACTTGTGAGTGTAACATGACAGTGGAACATTACAGTGGAACATGTGAGTGGAACATGTGAGAGGAACATGTGAGTGGAACATGTGAGTGGAACATGTGAGTGGAACATGTGAGAGGAACATGTGAGTGGAACATGACAGTGGAACATGACAGTAAAACATGTGAGTGGAACATGACAGTGGAACATGTGAGTGGAACATGTGAGTGGAACATGACAGTGGAACATGTGAGTGGAACATGTGAGTGGAACATGACAGTGGAACATGACAGTGGAACATGTGAGTGGAACATGTGAGTGTAACATGACAGTGGAACATTACAGTGGAACATGTGAGTGGAACATGTGAGTGGAACATGTGAGTGGAACATTACAGTGGAACATGTGAGTGGAACATGTGAGAGGAACATGTGAGTGGAACATGCGAGTGGAACATGTGAGTGGAACATGTGAGAGGAACATGTGAGTGGAACATGACAGTGGAACATGACAGTGGAACATGTGAGTGGAACATGACAGTGGAACATGTGAGTGGAACATGTGAGTGGAACATGTGAGTGGAACATGACAGTGGAACATGTGAGTGGAACATGTGAGTGGAACATGTGAGTAGAACATGACAGTGGAACATGTGAGTGGAACATGACAGTGGAACATGTGAGTGGAACATGTGAGTGGAACATGGCAGTGGAACATGTGAGTGGAACATGTGAGTGGAACATGACAGTGGAACATGACAGTGGAACATGTGAGTGGAACATGTGAGTGGAACATGACAGTGGAACATGTGAGTGGAACATGTGAGTGGAACATGACAGTGGAACATGTGAGTGGAACATGTGAGAGGAACATGTGAGTCGAACATGTGAGTGGAACATGTGAGTGGAACATGTGAGTGGAACATGACAGTGGAACATGTGAGTGGAACATGTGAGTGGAACATGACAGTGGAACATATGAGTGGAACATGTGAGTGGAACATGTGAGAGGAACATGTGAGTGGAACATGTGAGTGGAACATGTGAGAGGAACATGTGAGTGGAACATGTGAGTGGAACATGTGAGAGGAACATGTGAGTGGAACATGTGAGTGGAACATATGAGTGGAACATGTGAGAGGAACATGTGAGTGGAACATGTGAGTGGAACATGTGAGTGGAACATATGAGTTGAACATGTGAGAGGAACATGTGAGTGGAACATGACAGTGGAACATGTGAGTGGAACATGACAGTGGAACATGTGAGAGGAACATGTGAGTGGAACATGTGAGTGGAACATGTGAGTAGAACATGACAGTGGAACATGTGAGTGGAACATCACAGTGGAACATGTGAGTGGAACATGTGAGTGGAACATGGCAGTGGAACATGTGAGTGGAACATGTGAGTGGAACATGTGAGTGGAACATGACAGTGGAACATGACAGTGGAACATGTGAGTGGAACATGTGAGTGGAACATGACAGTGGAACATGTGAGTGGAACATGTGAGTGGAACATGACAGTGGAACATGTGAGTGGAACATGTGAGGAACATGAGTCGAACATGTGAGTGGAACATGTGAGTGGAACATGTGAGTGGAACATGACAGTGGAACATGTGAGTGGAACATGTGAGTGGAACATGACAGTGGAACATATGAGTGGAACATGTGAGTGGAACATGTGAGAGGAACATGTGAGTGGAACATGTGAGTGGAACATGTGAGAGGAACATGTGAGTGGAACATGTGAGTGGAACATGTGAGAGGAACATGTGAGTGGAACATGTGAGTGGAACATATGAGTGGAACATGTGAGAGGAACATGTGAGTGGAACATGTGAGTGGAACATGTGAGTGGAACATATGAGTTGAACATGTGAGAGGAACATGTGAGTGGAACATGTGAGTGGAACATATGAGTGGAACATGTGAGAGGAACATGTGAGTGGAACATGTGAGTGGAACATGTGAGTGGAACATATGAGTTGAACATGTGAGAGGAACATGTGAGTGGAACATGTGAGAGGAACATGACAGTGGAACATTAAACACAAAGTGTCTCACTGACAGGTGTTGTGGTTTGCACCTGTCCACTTTTCTGTTGATATGAGAATTAAAACGATGATTCAAGGGACAAAAACGTGCGATTAATTTGTGATTAATCGTGAGTTACTGTGACGTTCATGAGATTAATCGCGATTAAATATTTTAATCGATTGACGGCACTATTATCTATCTATCCCTCTATCATCTATCAACTGTCCATCTCATCTATCCATCTGTCCATCCACGTGTTCATGGCGGACATGTGACCTGTACATCACGATGGCCATTTTGGATCTTGTGGCTAATGTAAACAAACGTAAACTCCAAATGAAATCTGCCCAAATGCCCGTCCTGACCTTCACCACGCCCGTCCTGATCTTCACCATTCACCACGCCCGTCCTGACCTTCACCACGTCCGTCATCATCTTCACCACGTCCATCCTGAACTTCATCGTGAGCTTTGGTGCAACGTTTCCACAACCAATCATGATTAGCATCTGTGGTTAGCACAAGGGCTACAGGCCAAATACAATGGAGTCTGAGGATCGTGAGAAGCACCTGAAGCACCTGAAGCACGTGAGCGTGGGAACAGAGGACGGTGAGAAGCACCTGAAGGTTTTTGACCAAAGTCTGACTAAAGGAAAACCTCTTCAATAAAACAATAAACGCTTCACTGACTTCAGTTTGACTTTGTTCTCGTCAAAAACCCTGGAGTTTGATTGACACATGGTGGTGACGGGGGCGGTGACGGGGGCGGTGACAGGAGCAGTGACAGGAGCGGTGACAGGGGCAGTCCGTGCAGGTGCTCAGGTGAGGGGGCGGAGCTCGCAGGTGTTCGGTGTAGCTTTAAGAACAGCTGCAGGTCTGTGTGGCTCTGGTCTCCGCTCAGGTCCTGAGGCGTTTTTTTAAATGTTTAAATGTTTTCAAACTGATTTTTGAGCCATTTTTACTCCTCACATCTTTAAGATTTTATGTAGATTTAAACATTTAATTTCTAATTTTTAATAATTTAGTTTTTTTCTCATTCGTTGTCACTGCGTTCTGTTGCCCATAAAAACAACAGGAAAGATCAGACCTCCTCAAACGTCGACGCAGATTCAGATCTGTGAAACTCTTGTGAACTTTATTCTTTTATTACCGTCAGAATGGCCACATTTATGTGATGTTTTTTAATTCCGAATTATTCTGAATTAAATAGTTCAGAATTAAAATATTCTCCTTTGAGTTTACATGGAAATAATTCTGAACTGAGGTGCACATGGAAAACACGTTCAGTCGTCTTTATTTAATTCTGCTCAGAGTTTGTCGTAGGTTTTTCATCTGCTGTTCAAACCTTACGTACCTCCGGTAAGTTTGTGTTTTTATGTTTTCTATCCGCTCTTTTCATTATTTGTTTTTCCAGTGAACTTATTAAAATAATTGTTTCAGTTCAAGACCAACGTTTGCTCCGGGCGCCATCTGCAGAGCGTCATCGCGTCAGAAGGACGACCCAACGAGGAACGAACAACCGGAATTATGTTTCAGAAAAATAAATGTTTACGTGATCGAGGAATAAATTAATTTGGCTTTAAAATTTCTATAAACCACACACTTAATTTGGAATTAAGTTAAATCCGAATGATCATTTTTCATCAGGAATTCAATTTTTATTTAATTCAGAATTTTTAAACAGAATAAATGTATTTTTATTCTGAATAAATATATTTTTATTCTGAATAAATATATTTTTATTCTGAATAAATGTATTTTTATTCTGAATTAAAGCTCTGATGTTGTTCGTGTTTGGAAAAACCTGATGTTTTATTTTCACCATGAGCCAAACTTGACCTCAACTCGAGCGTCTCTTCAGATTCAGAACGACTTTAAACGCCCTGAGCCTCACACTCTTTAAACTGAAATGAGTTCAGGTCAAAAGTCTCGAGTGAATGTGCAGAGGTTGTGTTGTGTCAGATGCCCTCCCAGGAGCTTGTCACTGATACACATGATCAGGTAAAAACACATTTGTGTTTTGTTTTCCTCTGCCGGAGTTTGTTTCACTGCCGACGCTGTTGACGCAGCCGATGAAATGTTAAAAAATTCTAAAGTTGGAATTCATTTTGTCACAGTTTTAAGAAGTTGGACCACACGTCTATGTCCCTGTGTGTCAGATGCCCTCCCTGTGTCTTTACAAACATGTTCTGAAATGTCTTTGTGTGTCAGATGCCCTCCCTGTGTCTCTACAAACACATCTGGAAGTGTCTGTGATTCTTGTGATTTCAGTTTTTTCTCAAATGTGATTTTTATTTAAAAACACTTTTTTTTAAAAATAACAATTACAACATTTGTGTTTGTCCTGAAAATACACACACACACACACACACACACACACACACACAGTCTATATTGTATATTGTGTGTATTGTATGTGTGTTTTGTTGTGTTCTCCTGGAGGATGGAGAATGTGTCGTCGTTCATGTTTGAACTCTCGGGGTTAAACGATTCTCTCACAAACCGCCGCGTTTACTTCGGCGTGGCGCTCACGTCGTATGCCGTCACCATCTTCTTTAACCTGACCCTGGTGGTGACTATCGCGTGGGAGAAGACGCTCCATCAGCCCATGTACGTGTTCTTAGCAAACATCTGCATCAACGGCATCTGCGGAGCCTCCAGTTTCTACCCAAAGCTCCTCCAGGACCTTCTGACGGACTCCAGACAGATGTCCTACACAGACTGTCTGCTGCAGATGTGTGGGATCTACTGCTACGTCTTCTGTGAATTCACCAGTCTCACCGTGATGGCGTTTGACCGCTACATCGCCATCTGTCGCCCCCTGCAGTATCACGGGGTCATGACGAGCGCGGCCGTCACTCGCCTGGTCGCTCTCACCTGGAGCTTCTCTCTGATGGAGACCATCATCGGGGCCATCCTCACCACGAGGCTGCCGCTCTGTGGAAACCGTCTGCCCAAGTTCTTCTGCACAAACTGGGAGGTGGTGAAGCTGTCGTGCGTGGACACCACCATCAACAACATCTACGGCTTCCTGCTGCTCCTGTCGCACCTGCTCCAGACCGTGCTCATCCTGGTCTCCTACGTGGGCTTAGTGAGCGCCGCGCTCAAGTCTCACACCGACCGCAGGAAGTTTGTGCAGACGTGTTTGCCCCACCTGGTGGCGCTGCTGATCTTCGCCTCATCCATCTGCTTCGACTCGTTGTTCTCGCGTTATGGCCGCGGCGTGCCCGGTATGCACGCGCTCAGTAACGCTCTCGCTGCAGAGTTTCTGGTCGTGCCTCCGCTCCTCAACCCGATCATCTACGGCATCAAAATGCAGCAGATCCGAGCTCCAATCACGCGGCTCTTCAGCCGAGAAACACGAGCGTGACCTGTTAGTCCTGTCGTACTTTAGTCTGGTCTAGAGCTTCTCTTCAGTGAATGCTCCTGTACATGTTCCTCTGAAATCATCTCAATAAACTCCATCAACTCAGGTGGTGAGTTCTTCTGCACCTCTTTATGATCAAACATCACAACGCACACGACCGGACAGAAGTCTGGACATTGTACACTGTTCACACTGTAGACCTTTCACACTGTAGACTGTTCACACTGTAGACCGTTCACACTGTAGATCGTTCACACTGTAGACCGTTCACACTGTAGATCGTTCACACTGTAGACCGTTCACACTGTAGACCTTTCACACTGTAGACTGTTCACACTGTACACTGTTCACACTGTACACTGTTCACACTGTAGATCGTTCACACTGTAGACCGTTCACACTGTAGACCGTTCACACTGTAGACCGTTCACACTGTAGACCTTTCACACTGTAGACTGTTCACACTGTACACTGTTCACACTGTACACTGTTCACACTGTAGACCGTTCACACTGTAGATCGTTCACACTGTAGACCGTTCACACTGTAGATCGTTCACACTGTAGACCGTTCACACTATAAGTGGTTCACACTATAAGTGGTTCACACTGTAGACTGTTCACACTGTACACCGTTCACACTGTACACCGTTCACACTGTAGACCATTCACACTATAGACCGTTCACACTGTAGACCGTACACACTGTAGACTGTTCACACTGTCCCACCAGGAGGAGGCCCTGGGAACACCTCGGGTCCCCCCGGTCTGGGAGTACCTGCATAGACTGTTACCCCCGTGACCCGGTCCTGGATAAGCAGAAGAAAATGGAGGGACGGCCCAAAAACACCTTTAAAGACGAGGGTATTTACTTAAAGAAAGAGGGTATTTACTTAAAGAAAGAGGGGTATTTACTTAAAGAAAGAGGGTATTTACTTAAAGAAAGAGGGGTATTTACTTAAAGAAAGAGGGGTATTTACTTAAAGAAAGAGGGTATTTACTTAAAGAAAGAGGGTATTTACTTAAAGAAAGAGGGTATTTACTTAAAGAAAGAGGGTATTTACTTAAAGAAAGAGGGTATTTACTTAAAGAAAGAGGGGTATTTACTTAAAGAAAGAGGGTATTTACTTAAAGAAAGAGGGTATTTACTTAAAGAAAGAGGGTATTTACTTAAAGAAAGAGGGTATTTACTTAAAGAAAGAGGGTATTTACTTAAAGAAAGAGGGTATTTACTTAAAGAAAGAGGGTATTTACTTAAAGAAAGAGGGTATTTACTTAAAGAAAGAGGGGTATTTACTTAAAGAAAGAGGGGTATTTACTTAAAGAAAGAGGGTATTTACTTAAAGAAAGAGGGGTATTTACTTAAAGAAAGAGGGGTATTTACTTAAAGAAAGAGGGTATTTACTTAAAGAAAGAGGGTATTTACTTAAAGAAAGAGGGTATTTACTTAAAGAAAGAGGGTATTTACTTAAAGAAAGAGGGGTATTTACTTAAAGAAAGAGGGGTATTTACTTAAAGAAAGAGGGGTATTTACTTAAAGAAAGAGGGTATTTACTTAAAGAAAGAGGGTATTTACTTAAAGAAAGAGGGTATTTACTTAAAGAAAGAGGGTATTTACTTAAAGAAAGAGGGGGTAGTCCCACGGTTCCAACACAACTTCAAGTCCCACCCCCGGATGAAGCTTTTTTAGGGAGTCCCGTTCAGAGAGCAGCTCCTGTTCAGTCTGAGACTCTGAAGGTCTGAGGAGGAGGACTTCAGGGTCAGATGTTCTTCAACTCTCTTCTCACATTACGGGCTCCTTTGTGTCATTTCATTTGTGCGCTTAAAGTTTAATGTCTTATTTTATGTCATAGTTTTAGCTCATTTTTCAGGTTTCACTGTGTTCGAGAAACGTGTCACACAAACACTTGTGTCACTGTGTTTGTGTGTTGTGTATCTGCAGTATCGTTGGTGTAGTGTGGTTTGTGTGTTGTGTATCTGCAGTATCGTTGGTGTAGTGTGGTTTGTGTGTTGCGTATCTGCAGTATCGTTGGTGTAGCGTGGTTTGTGTGTTGCGTATCTGCAGTATCGTTGGTGTAGTGTGGTTTGTGTGTTGTGTATCTGCAGTATCGTTGGTGTAGTGTGGTTTGTGTGTTGCGTATCTGCAGTAGTATCGTTGGTGTAGTGTGGTTTGTGTGTTGTGTATCTGCAGTATCGTTGGTGTAGTGTGGTTTGTGTGTTGTGTATCTGCAGTATCGTTGTGTGTTGCGTATCTGCAGTATCGTTGGTGTAGTGTGGTTTGTGTGTTGTGTATCTGCAGTATCGTTGGTGTAGTGTGGTTTGTGTGTTGTGTATCTGCAGTATCGTTGGTGTAGTGTGGTTTGTGTGTTGTGTATCTGCAGTATCGTTGGTGTAGTGTGGTTTGTGTGTTGTGTATCTGCAGTATCGTTGGTGTAGTGTGGTTTGTGTGTTGCGTATCTGCAGTATCGTTGGTGTAGTGTGGTTTGTGTGTTGTGTATCTGCAGTATCGTTGGTGTAGTGTGGTTTGTGTGTTGTGTATCTGCAGTATCGTTGTGTGTTGCGTATCTGCAGTATCGTTGGTGTAGTGTGGTTTGTGTGTTGTGTATCTGCAGTATCGTTGGTGTAGTGTGGTTTGTGTGTTGCGTATCTGCAGTATCGTTGGTGTAGTGTGGTTTGTGTGTTGTGTATCTGCAGTATCGTTGGTGTAGTGTGGTTTGTGTGTTGTGTATCTGCAGTATCGTTGGTGTAGTGTGGTTTGTGTGTTGCGTATCTGCAGTATCGTTGGTGTAGTGTGGTTTGTGTGTTGCGTATCTGCAGTATCGTTGGTGTAGTGTGGTTGATCACAGGTGTTTTCTCTCTGAGTCCTGAACACCTGCAGAGTTTTAGAGTTTTGTTTAGAATATTTGGCTCCTTCACGTTTGAACAGTTTGTGAGTTTGTTTTTTGGCTCCTGCGTTTGGGGCCGTGAGTCTGAGCAAAGACGAGAAGACGAGAAGATTGTTGACTTTAGGACTCGTCTGAAGTTTGTGTTCTCAAAATGTGTCAGTGTCAGAATCAAACCAGGACTAAACCAGGACTAAACCAGGACTGAACAAGGACTAAACCAGGTCTAAACCAGGACTAAACCAGGTCTAAACCAGGACTAAACCAGGACTGAACAAGGTCTAAACCAGGACTAAACCAGGACTGAACAAGGTCTAAACCAGGACTGAACCAGGACTAAACCAGGACTAAACCAGGACTAAACCAGGTCTAAACCAGGTCTAAACCAGGATTGAACCAGTTCTGAACCAGAACTAAACCAGGTGTAATCCAGGACTAAACCATGTCTAAACCAGTTCTAAACCAGAACTAAATCAGGTCTAAATAAGGACTAAACCAGGAATAAACCAAGTCAAAACCAGGTCTAAACCAGGACTACACCAGGTCTAAACCAGGATTAAATCAGGTCTAAACCAGGACTACACCAGGACTAAACCAGGTCTAAACGTGGTCTAGACTGAAGAGTGCGTTTGTGATGTTGTGACAGTTTGTGATGTCTCACTCTCACGCTCCTAAACTTGCTCGCTCTAAAATGGCGTCTGCTAACGTGTCCTCACCATCGTCTCTGACCCTGACGGCCTACTGGGACCCGGGCGCCCTGAGGTCCCTGTGGTTCCTGCTCCTTCTGCTGCTCTACCTGCTGCTTCTGGGTTGTAACCTTCTGCTCATCGTGGTGATCCTTCTGGACCGGAGCCTCCATCAGCCCATGTACGTGCTCCTCACCAGCCACCTCATCAACGAGCTCTGTGGAAGTGGCTCCATCTTCCCCTTCCTGCTGTACCAGCTGCTGCAGAGCGAGCACGCCGTCTCGCACGCCGCCTGCTTTGCCCAGGTCTTCTTCCTCTTCTTCTACGGAAATGTTCATATCATGACTCTGGCCGCCATGTCGTACGACCGCTACGTGGCGATCTGCTGCCCCCTGCAGTACCATGTGCTCATGTCACCTCAGAGGATGCTCCGGCTCCTCCTCCTCGTGTGGCTTTTCCCCCTTTTCGAGGTGGGCTTCATGGTGTCCCTGAGCGCCCCCTTGAGGCTGTGTGGGAATGAGATCTCTAAAGTGTACTGTGATAACTACTCCGTAGTGAAGCTGGCGTGTGGCGACACTACAGTGAACAACGTGTACGGGCTCCTGTACACCTGCATGATGCTTCTGTCCGTGCCCGCCGTTATCATCTACACGTATGTGCGCATCATCAGGGTGTGCGTGAGCAACAGGAGCGCCCGGCGGAAGGCAATCAGCACCTGCGCACCGCACCTGGCATCTATGTTGAACCTGTCGTTAGCGTGTTTCTGTGAGTTGCTCATGACACGTTTCGACCTGAGCGGTGCTCCAAACCAAATCCGTGTGTTTCTGTCTCTGTACTTCATCATGTGTCCCCCGCTCTTTGACCCTCTGGTCTACGGACTCTCCCTTTCCAAAGTGAGGAGCAGCTGCAGGGCTCTGCTCCTGCCGCCCAAACACTGAGCCTGACAGGGGCTAAGGTGAACCCTGAGTCTGTTTAACGTGGTACGATCCAGACTTTCCCATTAACAGAAGAGACTATGGTGCCCCCCAGAGTCTTAAACTCCACAAACTGAAGGGAAATGATGAATCTAGAAAGTATTTGTGCCACTGTGTTCTGGGTGAGGTCGGTGTGTGTTTGAGGCGGAGTGTTTCTGTTTCAGGTTCGACCTGAACATGTCTGCACAGGTCTGGGTTTAATAAAGAAAAACATCAACTGTTCCATCTGTGGCCTTTATTTCTCTACACACAAAGTACCACACCCTCGACTTCACGTCACATTTGTTATAAAAACAGGAAGGTGCAGACGTTTAAATCTCAGATCAAAGTTCTTTTCATGTTGTAATAGCGTTCCCTCATCCCCACCCACAAACCTGTCACCTGTCCCCACCCACAAACCTGTCACCTGTCCCCGCCCACAAACCTGTCACCTGTCCCCGCCCACAAACTCACACTGCAGTTGTACAAGTGCCTCAAACATTTTTGAAGCTTGACGCGCGAGTAACACTTTTGGATGGCATTTGTAGTATACTGAACTTAGAGGGCCTCTGTAGTTGTAGTTGAAGTGAATTGCATGTAATGCCTGTAATGTTTGTGCCTACTGTGTGACATGTAACGGTAACCTGTGTGAAAGGTACTCCCCAGTAAAAGGTGTTAAATGTGTGCAGCTGTGTCGTTATTAATACACCACATAATTGGCGATGAGGTAAAGTGACTGTAGTGAGCAGTGACAACTTAAGATGGCAAATTTTGCCTAGCCAGACGAATTTAAGCCTGAAAATGAACAGTGGACAGCCTACGTCGAGCGAATGGAACTTTTTTTTGAAGCACATGATATCGAGGAAGATAAACAGGTAGCTACTCTGCTAAGTGCTGTTGGTGCTTCAACATATGGTCTGCTACGGAACTTGGTTCAGCCTGAAAAACCTAAGGACAAGACTTTTGATGAGATCGTGGATATTCTGAAAGAGTACTATGAGCCCAAGCCACTGGTCATAGCCGAACGATTCAGGTTCCAACGGTGTGTTCAGAAAAAGCGGTGCAACGGTTGCTCAATTTGCTGCCGACCTGAAGCTGCAAGATGTGATTTCGAGGATAGGCTGGACGAGGCTCTGCGTGACGGTTTTGTCAGTGGAATTCATGATGAATCGTGTCAACGCAAGTTGCTCTCCACGGATGGACTAACGTTTCCCAGAGCCCTGGAGATCGCTCTCAACATGGAAGCAGCCCATCGAGATGCACAGCAACTAAGGCAAAGTGAGCCGCCACCTGCAGCATCTGTTCACAAGGTGAATGACAAACGGAAGCCCTCTCAGCCAGTGCAGACAGTGTGCTATAGGTGCAAAGGGAAGAATCATAGCGCAAGTGACTGCTACTTTAAAAGCGCTAAATGTCATAAATGTGATAAAGTTGGTCATATCCAAAAAGCATGTAGAGCTAGCCAGCCTGCAGCGAGGGAGAAGAGAGGAAAGCAAATGAAAAGCCAGCAAAGAGTAACAGGTTATGTGCAAGCAGAAGACGCGGAGGAAGTGTTCTGTGTAAATGAAACAAGCAGACAGGCATTCAAAGCGAACTTTATCGTAAACCAGAGTAATGTTCTGATGGAAATAGACACTGGAGCCGCAGTTAGCATAATATCGGAGGTGATGTACAAAAAGTCATTCGCAGATGTACCACTTGGGGTCAGCAATGTCACACTGAAGACTTATACTGGCCAGGCCATTCCAGTAAGAGGACAGTTCTTGGCGAAAGTTGCCTACGGAAATCAGACTGCTGACTTGCTATTAATTGTAGTGAAAGGCAATGGACCTGCACTCTGTGGCAGGAACTGGCTTGAAAGCATCAAGTTGGATTGGAAAACAATTAAAATGGTCAGTGAAAACACAAAACAGCCCTCACCGCCCAAGTCAATTTCTGAGGTGCTAGAAAAATATGGCCAAGTTTTCAAGGAGGAGTTGGGAACGTTAAAGGATATCAAAGCAACAATTTCTGTCAAACCCAACGCCACACCCAAATTCCATAAAAGCCGGCCCTTGCCACTCGCAATGAAAGCACGAGTGGAAAAAGAACTAGAGAGACTAGAAAAAGAAAACATCATTTGTCCAGTGAAGCTATCTCGCCACAGGAACTGTAGCGAGATAGCACAATCCGCTTGTGCGGCGACTACAATGTGACAGTGAAGTTGTTTTCAAAAATAGACCTAGCTTCAGCTTACCAAGAACTGCTCCTTGACGAAGATTCAAAAAAATACACAACAATCAACACTCATAAAGGCCTGTTTGTGTACAATCGTGTTTGCTTCAGCATAAACTCTACTGTTAGCATTTTCCAGAGGATAATGGAGAATCTGATGAAGGACCTCAACGTGGTTGTTTGTAAAGACCATTTGGGTCCTTACAGATTCACTCAGCCGGGGTGAAACTTATTTGTTACAATTAATTATGGTTTATGGTCCTTTGTATATATGTACTGTCATGATGTAGTGTGGGGTAGACTGTGGGAGGAGAAGCGCGCGCGGGGCAGGTATTGTGACTTCACACGCCAAAGGGACACGTGCCAGGAGCTGCCAAGGCCGTGGAGCTAACACAGTGGATATTATCGTTTTTCGGATTATCACATTGCCGCTGATATTGGATTGTATTTTCTCTGCGGGAGCTGCAGGGCTGTGGAAAAGAACCATACGGACTGAGACCGCGGAAGCGCCGGTATCGTGAGTAGCGCAGAACTCACTCACTTTACGCTCGCTGCGCGGCGTATAAACAAAAAACTTTTGGAACCTTTCGGGGCAAGTTAAAGGGGGTCTACGTCTGTGGTGAAGGTGGTGGGCGACTTTGGAAAAGTTCATTGTTTTTTTTTTTTCATGGGGACTTTATATTATGTTCGTAGTTTTGGGGTGAATTGGGTGGCGCTCGAGCGTGGGGTGGTGGTTATTGTGGCCGGTTTTGTGTTCATATCTGGCATTGCCAATAAAGCCAGATACAATAAGCCGAACACAACTGTTTGTGTTTTCGTTATTTCACCCCCGCTGATGTGAAAGGAATCCGCCTGTGACCTGAAAATTTGCGTTGTAGCATTTTCAACTGCGAGAACAGGTGAACTGTTACATGCTTACCTTGATGACCTCCTGGTGATGGGCAGAAATGAGTCAGAACATCTGAAGAACCTCGACAGAGTCCTACAACGCTTGCAGGAAAATGGACTGAGAGTGAAAAAGTCAAAGTGTGAGTTTGGAAGGACCCAGATTGAATACCTGGGCCACATGTTGGATGAAAAAGGGGTGTACCCATCTGAAGACAAGGTGAGAGCTATACATGATGCACCAACACCTACAAATGTCAAAGAGCTACGGACTTTCCTAGGCCTAGTGAACTACTATGGCCGTTTTGTGCCACAGCAAAGTACTGTGTTAGCGCCACTTTACAGACTGCTGAAGGATCAAGTCACATGGAGATGGAATAAAGCTGAGCAGGATTCATTCAAAAAAATGTAAAGAACTCCTGACAAGTGACAAGGTGTTAGTGCACGATGATCAGAACCTGCCATTGACCCTTGCATGTGATGCTTCTGCTTATGGAATTGGAGCTGTAATCCAGCATACAACTGCAGATGGAGAAGAGCATCCAATAGCTTACGCTTCTCGAACACTTTCTGCGGCAGAGAAGAAGTATTCACAAATAGAAAAAGAGGCATTAAGCCTTGTGTATGGTGTTAAAAAGTTTCATCAATACCTCTGGGGACGTCAATTCGACTTGGTCACAGACCATAGGCGTTATAGGGCTTCCCTCAATGGCAGCAGCCCGTATTCAGAGGTGGGCCATCGTACTGTCGGCATACAACTACCACATTGTTTACCGCCAGTCTGACAAGCATGGCAACGCTGACGGGTTGTCTCGTGTTCTGCTGTCTGAGACCAAGAATGCGGGAACAGAGACAATCTCTGGCTACGTCGATGCACTAATATGTGAACATCTAAAGGGTGTGCCGCTGACTGCAAAGCAGATTGCCAAGGTAACACGAGCTGATACAGAGCTTTCAAGGCTGCACAGGTTCATCAGGGGAGGATGGCCAAGAGAGATTCCTGATGAACTGAAAGGATACCATAAAAAGGGTGTGTGCTGTGGGGTACAAGAGTGATCACACCAGCTAATCTCAGAACTGCAGTGCTCAAAGAAATCCACAGTGGGCACCCTGGCATTGTAAAAATGAAGGCAATCACATGGCAATACGTGTGGTGGCCACATATTGATATGGACATTGAAAAGGTCTGCAAAAGGTGTGAAACGTGCCACAGTACCACTGCCACGCCAAGTACCACTGCATCCTTGGGAATTTCAAGGAGATGCTTGGAAGAGACTCCACATTGACTTTGCAGGGCCATTCATGGGCCACATGTTCATGATTGTAGTTGACGCATTCTCGAAATGGCTGGAATTGTATAAAATGACACAAATAACCTCCTCTGCAGCCATTACAAGGCTAAAGAGGCTCTTTGCATCATATGGGGTTCCTGAACAAATTGTCACGGACAATGCTACAACCTTTATCTCTGATGAGTTTCAGCAGTTTGTGAGGAGAAATGGAATCCTCCACTCAACTGGTGCCCCGAGACACCCAGCCACAAATGGGCTGGCCGAGAGGTATGTCTCAACGTTCAAGGCTGGCATGAAAAAGCTAGCAAGAGAGGATTTGAGCATTGAAGACAAAGTTTCTCACTTTTTGCTACGGCATTGCACAACTCCTAACAGCACAACAGGCGAGTCACCTGCTGATTTGTTTTTGAAAAGGCATGTCAGAACTAAATTGGACTTCCTGAAACCAAGTATCCAAGAAACGGTGAGGAGAAAGCAGTACCTCCAAAAGGAAGGACATGACAGACGGGCATTGGACAGACAGTTTGACGTGGATGAGCAGGTTTATCTGCGAAACACTGTGGGAGAAACCCCAAGGTGGATTCCAGGAGTAGTCACCCAGCAGTCAGGACCTGTGTCATACAAGGTGCGTGGAGAAGCGACAGATCAAGAATATCAACGTGTGACAGGGTTCTAATCCTACATAATGACGATGGCGTAGTCAGAAGGATGTTTTTTATTATTTACTCCCAAAAAGAAAAGTTTGAAGAGTGCTATATACAAGACTGAAACAAAAAGGTATTTACAACATGTACACAACAGCAGAAATATGCTTCAGAAGAACTACAGGGTGTTACCTTCTGTGTACAACTCCTGGCCCAGACTGACTGAGGGAGGGAGAGTGGCTCTTTTATCCACCAAGGCTCCTCCCCCAAGCCAATTAACACAAAAATACTGGTTTTCAACACCAAAACCAGAATTAACAGTAAAAACAAAAATACAGAAAAATACTTGAAAATACACTGTTCAACATGGCCATGTCTCTGCGCCTGTAGCAGAACCAGGAAGAATAATATGGATAATTTAGTGCCGCAAATTATATTTCGTGATGACGTCACTATGACGTCAGACGCCAATGTCCCGCGCATGATGACGGAAACAGGAAGTGCGTGAGGCGCTCGGTTTGACAGTGCGGCTCGTGAACGGGAAATGGAAACTGGTTTGGAGTTTGTTGGAAAACAGAATTATGGACATGGATGATTTAACAGTGACTCGTGTGGACCTGAGACTGTGGTGGTGAACGGACGGTAAATATACCGGAGAACGGAGCGGACGGACGGGGAGTGGGACACGGAGCAGAATGAACGAAACCAGGTAACATAAGATAAGATAATCCTTTATTTGTCCCACAATGGGGAAATTTCAGTGTCACAACACAAGTTACAGAAACAGTAGGAAAATAAGAGCATCAAAATCAAGATAAATAATAAGTATTTACAATCAACTAAAAAACACAACAGTGTAAAGCTCAAAGGCACAGGAACGTTGCACAATAAGTGTCTTTGATTCTGAAGTGAACAAACAGCAGTTAAAGTGACTCCAGTACAGTAATATATAATATTACTACAATAAAGTGACTCAGATGATTGTGGACAGTGCAGTGATGGACAGTGGCTAGCGCGGGTTTGTTTGGGCGTACTTAGGTTAGCACGGGTTTGTTTGGGCGTACTTAGATTAGCACGGGTTTGTTTGGGCGTACTTAGATTAGTGCGGGTTTGTTTGGGCGTACTTAGATTAGCGCGGGTTTGTTTGGGCGTACTTAGGTTAGCGCGGGTTTGTTTGGGCGTACTTAGGTTAGCACGGGTTTGTTTGGGCGTACTTAGATTAGTGCGGGTTTGTTTGGGCGTACTTAGGTTAGCGCGGGTTTGTTTGGGCGTACTTAGATTAGCGCGGGTTTGTTTGGGCGTACTTAGGTTAGCACGGGTTTGTTTGGGCGTACTTAGATTAGTGCGGGTTTGTTTGGGCGTACTTAGATTAGCGCGGGTTTGTTTGGGCGTACTTAGGTTAGCGCGGGTTTGTTTGGGCGTACTTAGGTTAGCACGGGTTTGTTTGGGCTGCTTAGGTTAGTGCGGGTTTGTTTGGGCGTACTTAGATTAGCGCGGGTTTGTTTGGGCTGCTTAGGTTAGCGCGGGTTTGTTTGGGCGTACTTAGGTTAGCGCGGGTTTGTTTGGGCTGCTTAGGTTAGCGCGGGTTTGTTTGGGCTGCTTAGGTTAGCGCGGGTTTGTTTGGGCGTACTTAGGTTAGCGCGGGTTTGTTTGGCCTGCTTAGGTTAGCGCGGGTTTGTTTGGGCTGCTTAGGTTAGCGCGGGTTTGTTTGGGCGTACTTAGGTTAGCGCGGGTTTGTTTGGGCGTACTTAGATTAGCGCGGGTTTGTTTGGGCTGCTTAGGTTAGCGCGGGTTTGTTTGGGCTACTTAGGTTAGTGCGGGTTTGTTTGGGCGTACTTAGATTAGCGCGGGTTTGTTTGGGTTGCTTAGGTTAGCGCGGGTTTGTTTGGGCGTACTTAGGTTAGCGCGGGCTTTGACGGGGCTACTCCGTCACACGACGCCATGGAGACCAGCTGAAACCTCGCCATTCTCCAGAACTTCCAGATGAGCAACCCAAGGGAGTATCTGAAGAGTTTGAGCCGACAAAGGACAGAACGAGGCTGAGCCGCCTGATCCTGCTGCGGCGACCCTAAGGCTCCCAGTGAATCAGAAAAGTGCCTCAACATTACCAGGACTGAGTGCTGATGTTTAGTTAAAATGTACAGTTTAAGTATTCAGTTTATTATGCAGTGTCTGTAATGTTGATATTTCTAATCTTAATGCACAGTAATGATATGTTTAATGTTAAAGTGTTGGGCTAGAATAATACTTTAGGTTGCTTTAGGTTAAATGTGTGCAGCCGTGTCGTTATTAATACACCACAGCGTTATTCGCGCGTTTTTAGTGGCGCAAATTGTGTGAATCTGGCGTTGACACACGAATGGGCAAAACAGGAAGGGCACGCGAATGAAGCAGCCACTTCGCCAAAGTTGAAAATGTTGAAATTTCTGCGTCTATTTACGTCGCGTCAACCAATCAGGGGCCGTGTTTTGAAGGCCATGTGTGTAGAATCCCTCAATCGTCCAGGTAGAATCCAGGGCAAAAGGAGAAATTCAATTTGTCAACTGGACAGAGTTTATTTGGTCGAATACGTTCCTCAGCTCATCCAAGCTGCTTCTTCAGTTCTGGTCAGATGCTGGTGGACACTGCCTTATATCTGCCTGAAGGGAGGAGCTTAATTACAATGAAAATGACTCTGAGACTAACACACCTGTTTGTTTACAGTTTCTGTTAGTTCGGTGGGTCTGTTCAATATGGAGTGGGAGTGGGGGAGTAGTTAGCAGATCCATTCAGGGCCATGACCTCACTGTCCTCAAAGGAGTGGCCTGTGGCTTTTAGGTGGAGATGTACGGCAGACTGAGGTCCTTTTAGGTGGAGATGTACGGCAGACTGAGGTCCTTTTAGGTGGAGATGTACGGCAGGCTGAGGTCCTTTTAGGTGGAGACGTACGGCAGATTGCGGCCCACTCTGGTTTTCCCGTCTGTGTTGATACATTCGTTTGAAAAGTGGCTGTTTTGTTTCTCCAATGTCTACATTGCTCGTGTGACCAAATTCCCAAACTCGAGCGTCCTTGATGCGCGAATGAAACGAGTGACTCAAAATAATGAAGCGTCCAACTAGGGGTGTTTGACGCGATCTTTTCGCTTAATTTGCTCATGGAGGGAACAGCGCATTACAGGTTGACCTCTGAAACTGTGCGTCTCCACTGCTCTGGAGTCCAGCGGCGGCGCTTTACTCCACCGCATCCGACGCTTTGCATCGCACTTGGTGATGTTTGGCTCGGATGCAGCTGCTGGACGATGGAAACCCATTCCATGAAGCTCTTTACGCACACTACTCATCCTCTGGAGAACACTCAGGTCTGTGGCTCCTGTTTACGTCACAATTCAATATGAGGCACTCTGGGAAATACTTTAGACCTGGTTTAGTCCTGGGTTAGTCCAGTTTCAGTCCTGGTTTAGTCCAGTTTCAGTCCCGGGTTAGTCCTGGTTTTGTCCCGGGTTAGTCTTGGTCCCACAAGGGGAGACACAAATGAAAATAAAACACCTCAGAGACCAGCAGCCAATCACAGAGCCCGATCACAGCGGCCAATCGACCAATCACAGCACAGCATGAGAGTGAGGTCATCGTCTGTGGGTGTCAGGAACATTTAAAAGACCTGGGCTAGACCTGGACTAAACCTGGATCAGACTAGGACCACACCTGGACCAGACCTGGACCAAACCCAGAGCGTGTGGGTTCCAGAGTCTGGCTTTTGTTTTTCTGCTCAGAACCAAACATCTGGGACTTCTCTCCAAACTGCACAAAGGACCACACACTTTCACTGAATGTCTTGAACCGCTCATTTTAAAATGTTGTATTTTGGCATGACTGACTTTGGTCCAGACCTGTGTGTGTGTGTGTGTGTGTGTGTGTGTGATGTTAACCCTGACCCTTTACCCTGACCCTTTACCCTGACCCTGACTCTTAACCTGATGAGGAAATCTGAGTTTGGTGACAAACGAGAGGAGACGATGGCTTCATGTGACTCAGTTCTGTTTTGGGCCCATTGTTGTTTGATTTAATGTTTTGTTTTGTTTGTTTTGTGTTTTGAAATTCTGTAAAATGTTGATAATTCTTCAGATTTTGACTTTTGCAGCATTTTTATTTCACAGAATTCTTGGATTTGTTCAGAACATTTTCAGAAAACAGATGTACTTTTTATGGATGATGTTTTTAATGTTCCTTTGTATAACACTGAGGAGCAGGCCTGGTCTAGACTCTAGACCTGGTTTAGTCCTGGTTTAGACCTGGTTTAGATCTGTTTTAGTCCTGGTTTAGATCTGTTTTAGTCCTGGTTTAGTCTTGGTTTAGTCCTGGTTTAGACCTGTTTTTGTCCTGGTTTAGACCTGTTTTAGTCCTGGTTTAGTTTTGGTTTAGTCCTGGTTTAGACCTGGTTTAGTCCTGGTTTAGACCTGTTTTTGTCCCAGTTTGGACCTGTTTTAGTCCTGGTTTGGACTTGTTTTAGTCCTGGTTTAGACTTGTTTTAGTCCCAGTTTGGACCTGTTTTAGTCCTGGTTTAGATCTGTTTTAGTCTTGGTTTAGACCTGTTTTAGTCCTGGTTTGGACCTGTTTTAGTCCTGGTTTAGACTTGTTTTAGTCCTGGTTTCTTGCTGCTTTGGTACATTGCCTTGAAAATGTTTCTGTTTGTGTGTCTCTGGGTTAAACCTGGACCAGACCAGATCTGAGCCGGGCCTGAGAGCAAACCCTGCCCCTCACAGCAGACAGCGGTCTGGTCTCTGGTTTTGGGCAGTGGGTCAAATGCATCGGTGTCGTTTCTGGTTCTGGAGAGTGGGACAAACGCGAGTTCTTTGGTGTTGATATGTCCTGTGGAGATGATGCAGCTCTGGCTAAAAAAAGGCAAAAAGAATGTGTCCACTATATTTAGAAGTTAGAACTACACACCCGACCCGTTAGAACTACACACAGAGCACCTGACCCAGCCCACTCTGTTCCAAACCCAAACACAAATCTGACCCACAGGGTGTGACCCACAGGGTGTAACCCTGTTCCTAAACTGAGTGGAGTTTGTCTCTGACTCTTTAGCACCGAACTAAAAACCAACGGCACGTTTGTGGCACAGAGCGCTTGGGCACATCACCTAGATGGGTACATCTACTCGACTGAACACCGGGTCAAATGCGTCAGTCTCATCTCTGGTTCTGGACAGTGGGTCAAACGCGTCAGTCTCGTCTCTGGTTCTGGACAGTGTGTTCGCAGGCTCGTTGGCACCACTCTTTTTCGTTTTGGCGTTGCTGTTGTTTTTGGGCATCATCGCGGTGAACGTTTTCCTGGTGGCGGTGATCGCGACGCACACCTCGCTGCATGCACCCGTCTACGTGTTCATGTGCAGTCTGTTTGTGAACGGGCTGGTGGGCGGATCTTCTCTGCTGCCCTTCCTCCTGCCTCAGCTCTCAAACCTCACTCACCGTGTTTCCCTGACCTCCTGTGGGCTCCAGATGTTCCTCATGTACACCTACAGCAGCGTGGAATTCTTTAACCTGGCGGCGATGGCGTATGACCGCTACGTGGCCATCTGCTTCCCGCTGAGCTACAGACAGAGGCTGTGCCCGCGTGCGGTGGGCATGGTGCTGGCACTGGTGTGGGGCAGCAGTCTGATCCTCGGGGCGTTTGTAGCGACGCTGGTCACCTTGGTGAAGTTCTGTGAGAGCCGCATCCATAAGATCTACTGTAACTACTACGACCTGGGCAGCCTGGTGTGTGTGGATGACTCGTTTGTGGGTCCCACCATCAAAGTGCTGGAGCTGCTCTACATGTCCACGGCGCTCCTGGGGATGGTGGTGTTTATCGTCTTCACGTACGTGCGCATCTTGGTCGTGTGTTTCCGCGGTTTCAGACAGACGCGACAGAAGGCGGTGAGCACGTGTGTGCCCCATCTGGCGTCGCTCACCAACTATGGCCTCAGCGTGTTCCTGGAGGAGAGCCAGACCAAGTTCGACATCCAGAATATCTCCCGGGTCTTTCAGGTCTTTCTCAGTCTGTACATCGTCATCGGGCCTCCTCTTCTCAACGCTCTGCTCTACGGACTCAACATGAGCCAGCTCAGGGCTGTGTGCAAAAGGCTGTTGGCTCCTAAGAAGATCTGACCTCAGGAACACAGGCTAACCACTCTGCCACAGGGAGAGCAAGCCCCGGGGTCTCAAAATGGCCGTTCAAGTCAATGGGCGGAGCTCAGTGGCGCATGACTCCAGATTAGCCGAGTCCAGCGAGGTACATCCGGAGGCTCCAGGCCGATTGAACATGTGCAGCTGAGCTTCTCCCATGAGACTTTGCTCAACAAGAGCAAGCGGAGCGGAATCACGGATCGGAGCGCCCGCGAAGGAGCCAAGGGGGCGAGTCTGAACAGGAGAGTGGACGTGCCGCCCCCCACATGGAGCAGAGCCGCCCGCAGCAGAGCCGCCCGCCGCGGAGCAGATCGACTTCAAACCATGGATCTACTATTCTAAATATATCCATTATGAAATGAAGCCGACTCACGCTTTAGACTTTGGACTTTTATGTTTTTATTATAATAAATATTATTTTTAGTTTTTGCATATGTTGTTACCGTACACTGTGAAGTCTAACTTATTTAATATCATTGTGAATTTGAGCTGATTATTTAAGTAAAGGAATTGAAATTTATTCGTTATCTTAAAAATGACACAATATCCAAAATGAAAAAAGCAAACTAACAGTGATCGTACCACAACGGCACAAAGGTCCCCGGCAATAATGAGAAGGTGTATTATTAGAGAAGGTGTATATATTAGACCCGGTGAAGTGTTTTTTCAGGGCTGTGGCTAAAAAATCATTCCCCATTTCTGAGAAATGAACTCTGTCCCGAACAAACAGGCCTGAGCAGTCACACTTTATGGTTGGATGACCCGTCACTGACCAATCACTGACCAGTCACTGACCAGTCACTGACCAGTCACTGACCAATCACTGACCAGTCACTGACCAGTCACTGACCAATCACACACCCTCCAAGTCCAACAACAACGAGTCCCTCATTACACTGTTAATAAATTTTTTTTTCATGACAGTTCGGCTCGTTCACGTCGCTCATTTCGCTCATGTCGTTCACGACGCTCACGTCGCTCATTCACATTGCTCACGCGCTCGTTCACGTCGCTCATGTCGTTCACGTTGCTCATGTCGTTCACGACGCTCATGTCGCTCACGTCGCTCATGTCGTTCACGACGCTCATGTCGTTCACGCCGCTCATGTCATTCACATCGCTCACGCGCTCGTTCACGTCGCTCACGTCGCTCACGTCGTTCACGTTGCTCACGTCGTTCACGTCGCTCATGTCGTTCATGTCGCTCACGTCGCTCACGTCATTCACGTCACTCATGTCGTTCACATCGCTCATACACTCGTTCACGTCACTCACGTCGCTCATGTCGTTCACGTCGTTCATGTCGCTCATGTCGCACACACGCTCGTTCACATCGCTCACGCTCGTTCACGTCGCTCATGTCTTTCACGTCGCTCATGTCGCTCATGTCGTTCATGTCGCTCATGTCGTTGACGCCGCTAATTCACATCGCTCACACGCTTGTTCACGTCGCTCATGTCGTTCACATCGCTCATACGCTCGTTCACGTCACTCATGTCGCTCACGTCGCTCATGTCGTTCACATCGCTCACGCGCTTGTTCACGTCGCTCACGCTCGTTCACGTCGCTCACGCACTCGTTCACGTCGCTCATGTCGCTCACATCGCTCAGGTCGCTCACATCGCTCAGGTCGTTCACGTCGCTCATGTCGTTCACGTCACTCATGTCGTTCACGTCGCTCACGTCGCTCATGTTCACGTCGCTCAGGTCGCTCACGTCGCTCATGTCGTTCACGTCGTTCACGTTGCTCATGTCGTTCACGACGCTCATGTCGCTCACGTCGCTCATGTCGTTCACGACGCTCATGTCGTTCACGCCGCTCATGTCATTCACATCGCTCACGCGCTCGTTCACGTCGCTCACGTCGCTCACGTCGTTCACGTTGCTCACGTCGTTCACGTCGCTCATGTCGTTCATGTCGCTCACGTCGCTCACGTCATTCACGTCACTCATGTCGTTCACATCGCTCATACACTCGTTCACGTCACTCACGTCGCTCATGTCGTTCACGTCGTTCATGTCGCTCATGTCGCACACACGCTCGTTCACATCGCTCACGCTCGTTCACGTCGCTCATGTCTTTCACGTCGCTCATGTCGCTCATGTCGTTCATGTCGCTCATGTCGTTGACGCCGCTAATTCACATCGCTCATACGCTCGTTCACGTCACTCATGTCGCTCACGTCGCTCATGTCGTTCACATCGCTCACGCGCTTGTTCACGTCGCTCACGCTCGTTCACGTCGCTCACGCACTCGTTCACGTCGCTCATGTCGCTCACATCGCTCAGGTCGCTCACATCGCTCAGGTCGTTCACGTCGCTCATGTCGTTCACGTCACTCATGTCGTTCACGTCGCTCACGTCGCTCATGTTCACGTCGCTCAGGTCGCTCACGTCGCTCATGTCGTTCACGTCGTTCACGTCGCTCATGTCGTTCACGTCACTCACGTCGTTCACGTCGCTCGTTCACGTCGCTCACGTCGCTCATGTTCACGTCGCTCACGTCGCTCATGTCGCTCACATCACTCAGGTCGTTCACATCGCTCATGTCGTTCACGTCACTCATGTCGTTCACGTCGCTCACGTCGCTCATGTTCACGTCGCTCACATCGCTCATGTCGTTCACGTCGCTCATGTCATTCACATCGCTCATGTCGCTCACGTTGCTCATGTGCTCATTCACGTCGCTCATGTGCTTGTTCACATCGCTCATGTCTTTCACGTCACTCATGTCGCTCATGTTGTTCGCGTCGCTCATGTCGTTCACGTCACTCATGTCGTTCACGTCACTCATGTCGCTCATGTTGTTCGCGTCGCTCATGTCGTTCGCGTCACTCATGTCGCTCATGTCGTTCACGTCACTCATGTCGTTCACGTCGTTCACGTCGCTCATGTCGTTCACATCGCTCATGTCGTTCACGTCGCTCATGTCATTCACGTCGCTCATGTCGTTCACATCGCTCATGTCGTTCACGTCGCTCATGTCGTTCACGTCGCTCATGTCGCTCACGTTGCTCATGTGCTCATTCACGTCGCTCATGTGCTCGTTCACATCGCTCATGTCTTTCACGTCACTCATGTCGCTCATGTTGTTCGCGTCGCTCATGTCGTTCACGTAGCTCGTTCACATCGCTCACGCGCTCGTTCACGTCGCTCACGCTCGTTCACGTCGCTCACGTCGTTCACGTCGCTCGTTCACGTCGCTCACGTCGCTCATGTTCACGTCGCTCACATCGCTCATGTCGTTCACGTCGCTCATGTCATTCACGTCGCTCATGTCGCTCACGTTGCTCATGTGCTCATTCACGTCGCTCATGTGCTCGTTCACATCGCTCATGTCTTTCACGTCACTCATGTCGCTCATGTTGTTCGCGTCGCTCATGTCGTTCACGTAGCTCGTTCACATCGCTCACGCGCTCGTTCACGTCGCTCACGCTCGTTCACGTCGCTCACGCACTCGTTCACGTCGCTCATGTCGCTCACATCGCTCAGGTCGTTCACGTCGCTCATGTCGTTCACGTCACTTGTTCACGTCGCTCATGACGCTCACATTGCTCATGTCATTCATGTCGCTCATGTGCTCGTTCACGTCGCTCATGTCTTTCACGTCACTCATGTCGCTCATGTCGTTCACGTCGCTCATGTCTTTCACGTCGCTCGTTCACATCGCTCACACGCTTGTTCACATCGCTCATGTCGTTCACGTCGCTCATGTCGTTCACATCGCTCACGCGCTTGTTCATGTCGTTCATGTCGCTCACGTCGCTCACGCGCTCGTTCACGTCGCTCACGTCGCTCATGTCGTTCACGTCGCTCACGCACTTGTTCATGTCGTTCATGTCATTCACGTCGCTCATGTTGCTCACGTCGTTCACGTCGCTCTTGTCGCTCATGTCGTTCACGTCGCTCATGTCGTTCACATCGCTCACGCGCTTGTTCATGTCGTTCATGTCGCTCACGTCGCTCACGCGCTCGTTCACGTCGTTCACGTCGCTCACGTCGCTCATGTCGTTCACGTCGTTCACGTCGCTCACGCGCTTGTTCATGTCGTTCATGTCGTTCACGTCGCTCATGTTGCTCACGTCGTTCACGTCGCTCATGTCGCTCACGTTGCTCATGTCGTTCACGTCGCTCATGTCGTTCACATCGCTCATACACTCGTTCACGTCACTCACATCGCTCATGTCGTTCACATCGCTCACGCGCTTGTTCACGTCGTTCATGTCGCTCATGTCGCACACACGCTCGTTCACATCGCTCACGCTCGTTCACGTCGCTTGTTCATGTCACTCATGTCATTCACGTCGCTCATGTCATTCACGTCGCTCATGTGCTCGTTCGACGACGCTCATGTCGTTCACAACGCTCATGTCGTTCACATCGCTCACGTCGCTCTGGTTGTTCACGTCGCTCACACGCTTGTTCACATCGCTCGCACGCTCGTTCATGTCGCTCACGTCGCTCATGTCGTTCACATCACTCACACGCTCGTTCACATCGCTCACACGCTCGTTCACGTCGTTCACATCGCTCACACGCTCGTTCACGTCGTTCACACGCTCATTCACGTCGTTCACATCGCTCACGTCGCTCTGGTCGTTCATATCGCTCACACGCTCGTTCACGTTGCTCACACGCTCATTCACATCGCTCGCACGCTCGTTCATGTCGCTCACGTCGCTCATGCCGTTCACATCGCTCACACGCTTGTTCACGTCGCTCATGTCGTTCACGCCGCTCGTTCACATCGCTCACGTCGCTCATGTCGTTCACATCACTCACACAGTTGTTCACGTCGCTCATGTCGTTCACGCCGCTTGTTCACATCGCTCACGTCGCTCATGTCGTTCACATTGCTCAAACACTTGTTCACGTCGCTCATGTCGTTCACGCTGCTCGTTCACATCGCTCACGTTGCTCATGTCGTTCACATTGCTCACACAGTTGTTCACGTCGCTCATGTCGTTCACGCTGCTCGTTCACATCGCTCACGTCGCTCATGTCGTTCACATTGCTCACACACTTGTTCACGTCGCTCATGTCGTTCACGCTGCTCGTTCACATCGCTCACGTCGCTCATGTCATTCACATCGCTCACATGCTCGTTCATTTCGCTCAATGTCGCTCACACTTGTTCATGTCGCTCGTTCACGTCACTCGTTCACGTCGCTCTCACGCTTGTTCACGTCATACCATGTGACCGCTCTAACCAATCAGCACTTCAGCTTAGCTCAAGGCAGAGAGTGTAACCGGAGTTAACGGCTAAAAAGTGTTTTTTAAAACAACAGATGGAAAATAAGTTTATGATCTGAAAATAGGTCAAAATCATCACAATATCCGAAGTTGTAGGTCCCTGTCAGCCCCTGTCAGCCCCTGTCAGTACCTGTCAGTTTGTGAATACACTTCGCTCTGTGGGAAAAATCTTGTCTTAGTCGGAGCATTTTTTCACTGTAGAAACAGTGAGTGTCACTACGCCACCTGGAGACAGCTACAAGAAACAGTGTGTGTGTGTGTGTGTGTGTGTGTGTGCGTGTGTGTGTGTGTGAGTGTCTGTGTGTGATTGGCTGGAGAGTGTGTGACGTCACCTGGACGCCGCTCTAATAAAAATCGGTTTTAGGCTGTGGTGCAGTGGCGCATGTCGTCCACCAGATGGTGCTGTTTATTCAGGATGCAGCCGACACAAACAGATTGTCACAAACATTAGAATCTACAAAACTTTACAAAAATAAAGTCACAAATTTAAACTCTGTCAAACGATAATTCTCTCACACCAACTGGAAATTAAATATTTACAAACGAGGAGTCACAAACGAGCAGCAGCTCTAACGAGTCTTTTACAGAAAACAGGACGAATAATTAACAAAAAATACAGGAGCAGACGGTTTCCATTAGTGTGGATTCAGAATCGTGCAAAAACAAAATGACAATAAAGAATTCTGACATTAAATAACATCAAATACAACCAACAAAAACCAGGACTAAACCAGGACTAAACCAGGTCTAAACCAGGACTAAACCAGGACTGAACCAGGACTGAACCAGGACTGAACCAGGACTGAACCAGGACTAGACCAGGACTAGACCAGGTCTCAGTTGCTCAGTAGTTTCTGTTCCTCTGATGAAAAGTCACAAAGCACCAGGGATCAGGACTAAACCAGGACTAACCAAGACTCAAAACTAAACCAAAACTAACCAGGTCTATACCAGGACTAAACTAGACCAGACTAGGTCTAACCATTGATTCTAAACCGGTTCTAAACCAGTCCTAAATCCGGTCTAGAGTTGGTCGGGTCCTATCTCTCCTCCACTTTGGGTGAGTCTACAGGCTCCTCCTCCTCGTCCTTTGCACCAATCAGACGCTCCCTCGCGAAGTCTTCAAACACGATGTCATCATCACTGAAACGACAGGGACAGTGAGACACCAGCACCTGTCTGCACCTGCCTGCACCTGCCTGCACCTGCACCTATCCTGGTTTAGTCCTGCTTTAGTCCTGCTTTAGTCCTGTTTCAGTCCTGGTTCAGTCCTGGTTTAAGTTCTGGTTTAGACCTGGTTTAGTCCTGGTTTAGTCCTGCTTTAGTCCTGGTTTAGTCCTGCTTTAGTCCTGGTTTAGTCCTGGTTTAGTCCTGGTTTAGTCCTGGTTTAGACCTGGTTTAGTCCTGGTTTAGTCCTGGTTTAGTCCTGGTTTAGTCCTGCTTTAGTCCTGGTTTAGACCTGGTTTAGTCCTGGTTTAGTCCTGGTTTAGTCCTGGTTTAGTCCTGGTTTAGACCTGGTTTAGTCCTGGTTTAGTCCTGGTTTAGTCCTGGTTTAGTCCTGGTTTAGTCCTGGTTTAGTCCTGGTTTAGTCCTGCTTTAGTCCTGGTCTTAGACTGTGTGGACTCAGTGGAAACTCTTATGGTTCTAATGAGATTTAATGGATCCCAGAGGAACAGAGCACTTTACACTGACACACCCTCAGACCAGGACCAGGACTAACCCAGGACTAACCCAGGACTAAACCAGGACTAAACCAGGACTAAACCAGGACTAACCCAGGACTAAACCAGGACTAACCCAGGACTAAACCAGGACTAAACCAGGACTAAACCAGGACTAACCCAGGACTAAACCAGGACTAACCCAGGACTAAACCAGGACTAAACCAGGACTAAACCAGGACTAAACCAGGACTGAAACAGGACTAACCCAGGACTAACCCAGGACTAAACCAGGACTAAACCAGGACTAAACCAGGTCTAAACCAGGACTAAACCAGGACTAACCCAGGACTAAACCAGGACTAAACCAGGACTAAACCAGGTCTAAACCAGGTCTAAAGCAGGACTAAACCAGGACTAAACCAGGTCTAAACCAGGAATAAACCAGGACTAAACCAGGACTAAACCAGGACTAAACCAGAACTTAAACCAGGACTGAACCAGGACTGAAACAGGACTAAACCAGGACTAAACCAGGACTAACCCAGGACTAAACCAGGACTAAACCAGGACTAAACCAGGACTAACCCAGGACTAAACCAGGACTTTGTGGGACTCACTGTGTGTCAAACTGGATCAGGTTGGTGTCGACTGGAGCTTCATCTGAGGCTGAAACACAAAAAAGAGAAAAAATTTAAGATGCAAGCGGAAAACGCACTCCCTCCAGGGGGCGCTCACACTCCCTCCAGAGGGCGCTCACACTCCCTCCAGAGGGCGCTCACACTCCCTCCAGGGGGCGCTCACACTCCCTCCGGGGGGCGCTCACACTCCCTCAGGGGGGCGCTCACACTCCCTCCAGAGGGCGCTCACACTCCCTCCGGGGGGCGCTCACACTCCCTCCGGGGGGCACTCACACTCCCTCAGGGGGGCGCTCACACTCCCTCCAGAGGGCGCTCAAACTCCCTCCAGAGGGCGCTCACACTCCATCCGGGGGGCGCTCACACTCCATCCGGGGGGCGCTCACACTCCCTCCAGAGGGCGCTCACACTCCATCCGGGGGGCGCTCACACTCCCTCAGGGGGGCGCTCACACTCCCTCCGAGGGGCGCTCACACTCCATCCGGGGGGCGCTCACACTCCCTCAGGGGGGCGCTCACACTCCCTCCAGAGGGCACTCACACTCCATCCGGGGGGCGCTCACACTCCCTCCAGAGGGCGCTCACACTCCCTCAGGGGGGCGCTCACACTCCCTCAGGGGGGCGCTCACACTCCTTCCGGGGGGCGCTCACACTCCCTCCGGGGGGCGCTCACACTCCCTCCGAGGGGCGCTCTGTCTGTGCGTTTGTGGCTTTGGGCTGGACTGTGACTAAACAGTCGCCATGGGCCCAGGTTTTGATCAGGAGGAGTGCACACGTCTGTCTCACTCTGCAGGGGGCGCTATTGGTCATTTCAAACATTTAGACATTCGCTGTGATTAGAGGAGGAGACGTGAGTGCTGCGCTGTGATTGGAGGAGATGTGAGTGCTGCGCTGTGATTGGAGGAGGAGATGTGAGTGCTGCGCTGTGATTGGAGGAGATGTGAGTGCTGCGCTGTGATTGGAGGAGATGTGAGTGCTGCGCTGTGATTGGCTCTCACCATCTCGGGGCGGGTCGTCGGGGGGTTTGGGGTGCATCAGGGTGAACGGCAGCTCCACTGACACATCACTGAGAAAAAACAACAGAGTTACACTTTAAACGTGACTTTAAATGTGACTTTAAACGGGACTTTAAACGGGACTTTAAACGTGACTTTAAATGTGACTTTAAACGGGACTTTAAACGGGACTTTAAATGGGACTTTAAATGTGACTTTAAACGGGACTTTAAATGTGATTTTAAATGTGACTTTAAATGTGACTTTAAACGGGACTTTAAATGTGACTTTAAATGTGACTTTAAACGGGACTTTAAACGGGACTTTAAATGTGACTTTAAACGTGATTTTAAATGTGACTTTAAATGTGACTTTAAACGGGACTTTAAATGTGACTTTAAATGTGACTTTAAACGGGACTTTAAATGGGACTTTAAATGGGACTTTAAATGGGACTTTAAATGAGACTTTAAACGGGACTTTAAACGGGACTTTAAATGGGACTTTAAATGGGACTTTAAATGAGACATTAAACGGGACTTTAAATGGGACTTTAAACGGGACTTTAAACGGGACTTTAAACGGGACTTTAAATGTGCCTTTAAATGTGACGTTAAACGTGACTTTAAATGTGACTTTAAACGGGACTTTAAACGGGACTTTAAATGGGACTTTAAATGAGACATTAAACGGGGCTTTAAACGGGACTTTAAACGGGACTTTAAATGGGACTTTAAATGGGACTTTAAATGTGACGTTAAACGTGACTTTAAATGTGACTTTAAACGGGACTTTAAATGGGACTTTAAATGGGACTTTAAATGAGACATTAAACGGGACTTTAAACGGGACTTTAAACGGGACTTTAAATGTGACTTTAAATGTGACTTTAAACGGGACTTTAAACGGGACTTTAAATGGGACTTTAAATGAGACATTAAACGGGACTTTAAACGGGACTTTAAACGGGACTTTAAACGGGACTTTAAATGGGACTTTAAATGAGACTTTAAACGGGACTTTAAATGGGACTTTAAATGAGACTTTAAACGGGACTTTAAATGTGACTTTAAACGGGACTTTAAATGTGACTTTAAACGGGACTTTAAATGTGACTTTAAACAGGACTTTAAATGTGACTTTAAACGGGACTTTAAACGGGACTTTAAATGTGACTTTAAATGTGACTTTAAACGGGACTTTAAATGTGACTTTAAACGGGACTTTAAACGGGACTTTAAATGTGACTTTAAATGTGACTTTAAACAGGACTTTAAATGGGACTTTAAATGGGACTTTAAATGAGACATTAAACGGGGCTTTAAACGGGACTTTAAACGGGACTTTAAATGGGACTTTAAATGGGACTTTAAATGTGACGTTAAACGTGACTTTAAATGTGACTTTAAACGGGACTTTAAATGGGACTTTAAATGGGACTTTAAATGAGACATTAAACGGGACTTTAAACGGGACTTTAAACGGGACTTTAAATGTGACTTTAAATGTGACTTTAAACGGGACTTTAAACGGGACTTTAAATGGGACTTTAAATGAGACATTAAACGGGACTTTAAACGGGACTTTAAACGGGACTTTAAACGGGACTTTAAATGGGACTTTAAATGAGACTTTAAACGGGACTTTAAATGGGACTTTAAATGAGACTTTAAACGGGACTTTAAATGTGACTTTAAACGGGACTTTAAATGTGACTTTAAACGGGACTTTAAATGTGACTTTAAATGTGACTTTAAACGGGACTTTAAATGTGACTTTAAATGTGACTTTAAACGGGACTTTAAATGTGACTTTAAACGGGACTTTAAACGGGACTTTAAATGTGACTTTAAACGGGACTTTAAACGGGACTTTAAATGTGACTTTAAACAGGACTTTAAACGGGACTTTAAACGTGACTTTAAACGGGACTTTAAACGGGACTTTAAATGTGACTTTAAACGGGACTTTAAACGGGACTTTAAATGTGACTTTAAACGGGACTTTAAACGGGACTTTAAACAGGACTTTAAACGTGACTTTAAATGTAACTTTAAACGGGACTTTAAACGGGACTTTAAATGTGACTTTAAACGGGACTTTAAACGGGACTTTAAATGTGACTTTAAACGGGACTTTAAACGGGACTTTAAATGTGACTTTAAACGGGACTTTAAACGGGACTTTAAATGTGACTTTAAACAGGACTTTAAATGTGACTTTAAACGGAACTTTAAACGGGACTTTAAATGTGACTTTAAATGTGACTTTAAACGGGACTTTAAATGTGACTTTAAACGGGACTTTAAATGTGACTTTAAACGGGACTTTAAACGGGACTTTAAACGGGACTTTAAATGTGACTTTAAACGGGACTTTAAATGTGACTTTAAACGGGACTTTAAACGGGACTTTAAACGGGACTTTAAATGTGACTTTAAACACTGAGAAAAATAAAAGAGAAAATTAAAGTGAGACTTATACTTCTTCTCTGGGGCATTAACTGTCACATATTTAAATCTCCGTGTTCCTTTTATTGTTTTGAAAATTCTATATTCACACAAAACACATTCACATGTTTCAGTTTTGTTTTTGACAGTGCTTCCTCCCTTTGCTCTCTGTGCTAAGTCCCTCCCCCTTCAGAGCTCTATCCCAACACACTCAGCCTCTTTGTGCTAAGTCGCTCCCCCTTCAGAGCTCTATCCCAACACACTCAGCCTCTCTGTGCTAAGTCCCTCCCCCTTCAGAGCTCTATCCCAACACACTCAGTGTGCGTCGCACTAATGAAACTCCTGCATCACATCAGGTTTGTCCAGTTGTTGTGTTCAGTTTTGTCTCATGTTTTTGTGTATTTATGGAGAATTGTCGTGTGGAGCATGGGGAGAGATCACTAGATTACTCAAACATGCATGGAGGACATCTTCAGGCGTCACTTTTAAAGAAACATTCAAATATTAAAGGATTTTTTTTACCTGGCTGCCAAATCTCCCAGCAACCTGAAACACACCACAACACACATGAAGTACACACAAAGTACACACGAAGTACACACGAAGTATACACGAAGTACACAGAGGACTGCAGTACGAGAAGTAATATGGGAACTAATAATATTTGCAGTAGTAGTTGTAGTTGTATTTGCAGTAGAAGCAGTAGTATTTGCAGTAGTAGTAGTAGTAGTAGTAGTATTTGCAGTAGTAGCAGTAGTAGTAGTATTTGCAGTAGTAGTAGTAGTAGTAGTAGTATTTGCAGTAGTAGCAGTAGTAGTAGTAGTATTTGCAGTAGTAGTAGTATTTGCAGTAGTAGTAGTATTTGCAGTAGTAGTAGTAGTAGTAGTATTTGCAGTAGTAGTAGTAGTAGTAGTATTTGCAGTACTCACCCTCCTCTGGACACAATGAGTTTCACTTTGACTCTGTACGACACAATGATTCCCAGGATCTCTTTGTTGGCCCCGTCTCGCAATCTGCAACAGCACAGCTCAGTGAAGTACTAGTACTGTAGTACTTACACAGTACAATCTGCCACAGCAGTAGTAGTACAGCAGTAGTAGTACAGCAGTAATAGTATCAGTAGTAATAACAGTAGTACTGACAGAGTACTTGAGGCCAGGTTGGTGTCTTCGTGTCGGAGTTTTCCGTCGAGGGCGAGGCCGCGTTTCTCACGGTTATTCGCCAAAAACGGCGTCAGAGTAAAAACTTTACACAGAGTCGAGCTCGGCGCCACCGAGTCACTGCAATACACACAAACACATACACCGAGTCATACACCGAGTCATACACCGAGTCACTGCAATACACACAAACACATACACCGAGTCATACACCGAGTCATACACCGAGTCACTGCAATACAGACAAACACATACATCGAGTCATACACCGAGTCACTGCAATACACACAAACACATACACCGAGTCATACACCGAGTCACTGCAATACACACAAACACATACACCGAGTCATACACCGAGTCATACACCGAGTCATACACCGAGTCATACACCGAGTCACTGCAATACAGACAAACACATGCATCGAGTCATACATCGAGTCATACACCGAGTCACTGCAATACACACAAACACATGCATCGAGTCATACATCGAGTCATACACCGAGTCACTGCAATACACACAAACACATACATCGAGTCATACACCGAGTCATACACCGAGTCACTGCAATACAGACAAACACATACATCGAGTCATACACCGAGTCACTGCAATACACACAAACACATGCATCGAGTCATACATCGAGTCATACACCGAGTCACTGCAATACACACAAACACATACATCGAGTCATACATCGAGTCATACACGAGTCACTGCAATACACACAAACACATACATCGAGTCATACATCGAGTCATACACCGAGTCACTGCAATACACACAAACACATACATCGAGTCATACATCGAGTCATACACCGAGTCACTGCAATACACACAAACACATACACAGAGTCATACACCGAGTCACTGCAATACAGACAAACACATACATCAAGTCATACACCGAGTCACTGCAATACACACAAACACATACACCGAGTCATACACCGAGTCATACACCGAGTCATACACCGAGTCACTGCAATACAGACAAACACATGCATCGAGTCATACATCGAGTCATACACCGAGTCACTGCAATACACACAAACACATGCATCGAGTCATACATCGAGTCATACACCGAGTCACTGCAATACACACAAACACATACATCGAGTCATACACCGAGTCATACACCGAGTCATACACCGAGTCACTGCAATACAAACACATACATCGAGTCATACACCGAGTCACTGCAATACACACAAACACATGCATCGAGTCATACATCGAGTCATACACCGAGTCACTGCAATACACACAAACACATACATCGAGTCATACATCGAGTCATACATCGAGTCATACACCGAGTCACTGCATTACACACAAATACAAGAAGTACATCAGAAGTACACACTCTCTCTCTCTCACACACACACACACACAGAACTTGGTCCGAGATTCGGGTTGTGAAATCACTGCTCTAACCACTGTCCCCCGTGTGTCAGATGCCCTCCCCGTGTCTCAGATGCCCTCCCCGTGTCTCAGATGCCCTCCCCGTGTCTCAGATGCCCTCCCCGTGTCTCAGATGCCCTCCCCTTCTGTCAGATGCCCTCCCCGTGTGTCAGATGCCCTCCCCGTGTGTCAGATGCCCTCCCCGTGTCTCAGATGCCCTCCCCGTGTGTCAGATGCCCTCCCACACTCACTCGGTCTCCTCTGAGGCCACAGGACACTTGTACTGAGCCGTGTTGAACAAACAGATGTCTGCGAACTGTCGCACTGTCAACACAAAAGAGACTGGGTTAGACCTGGTTCAGTCCTGGTTTAGTCCTGGTTCAGTCCTGGTTTAGACCTGGTTTAGTCCTGGTTTAGTACTGACCTGAGATCTTCATCCTCCTCACGGTCTTGTTAGTGTTGTTGGTCACATGGACATTCACACTGATGGGTTCCCCGTGATAATAAACCTGAGGAACATCACAGCATCACAAGAACATCACAAGAGCATGAGGCAGGACCAGGGCTATGGGGCAGGGAGCACCTGTCTAAGGAGTACCTGTCTGACGGAGGGGCAAGAGGAGTCTGGGGAGTACCTGCTTGTCCAGAGAGGCCTCCAGGTGCAGGGGTTTGTCCGACATGAGGAACAGGCGGGTTGTCTCGGCCGAGGGCTGAGGTCCTGGTTTCTCCGGAGCGTACTGGACCTTACGAATCACGAGGCGAACAGAGTTCCTGAGACCAAGATCAAGACTAGGTTTAGACCAAAGACCAGACCAGAGACCAGACCAAAGACTCGACCAGAGACCAGACCAAAGACCAGACCAAAGACCAGAGACCAGACCAGAGACCAGACCAGAGACTGAGGTTAGACTAGGGTTTAGACCAGGTTTAGACCAGGGACCAGAATCCGATCCTGATCAGGTTCAGAGGACTTACCGTTTGTGGATCTTCTCCTCCGGATTTTCTGCACAAAATGCCTTCACCTCAAAGTCCACACCACAGGCCTGAAACAAACCAGACAAAAAACAGGTCTAAAGCAGGTCTAAATCAGGACTAAACCAGGTCTACAGACGTACCTTCCCTGTGTCCTCGGGTCCTGGCTGCAGAGTGACGGAGCAAGGCAGGTTCAGAGGGATCTGAGAACCAGAAAGAGTCAACACAAGGACTAGACTAGGACTAAACCAGGACTAGACCATGACTAGACCCGGACCAGACCAGAACCAGACCAGGACCAGACCAGAACCAGCCAGAACCACACACTTTGACACAACTTAACAAAGGCTGTGTCCCGTCTCCTGATTTCAGAGGGTGTGATTGACAGGCGGATTAACCAATCAGAGAGACGCATGCTCCGTTTGTGTCAAAAACAAACATGGCTGCTTGGACTGGACGAGGATCAGGACCAGACCAGGCTCAGGACCAGACCTGGACTGGGCAGTGTGAGAGTACCTGGAAGGTGAAGGGGTGTGCGTGCTCTCCCAGCTTCTTGATGAGTCTCTCCTGGAGTCTGGTCAAAGGGCGCCGTTCCTCACGGCTCTCTGGGTTCTGCGGGGTCTCCTCTGGGTTCTGTGGGTTCTCCTCTGGCTTCTCCTCTGGGTTCTCCTCGGGGAACACCTGGACACTGGCCACGAACAGGTCTTTACGGAACGTCAACCCCAGAACATCCAGATCCTCACGGCCGTAACGGAACGCACAGGTCAGAGACACGAAGACTGCAACAGACGAGAGGTCAAAGGTCACTCCTCTGCATCATCTCCTCCTCCTTTCCTCCTCCTTTCCTCCTCCTCTCCTCCTCCTCCTCTCACCTTTTCTCTCCTTCAGATATTCGGGGTCGATCAAAACGACTCCGTCTGAAACATGAATCACATTTTCAGGATTTGAATCAATTTTATTTTCATTTAAAATCGCTGAGATTTTTCATGTTTTTACCGACGGGTTCCACCTGGTCCACCTGGTCCACGAAGTCTCTCTTCCCCAAATACACCGTCAGCTAACCAGGTGCGGCCAATCAGAGGACAGGAACCAGAGACCCGGCCAATCAGAGGACAGGAACCAGACCCGGCCAATCAGAGGACAGGAACCAGACCCGGCCAATCAGAGGACAGGAACCAGACCCGGCCAATCAGAGGACAGGAACCAGACCCGGCCAATCAGAGGACAGGAACCAGAGACCCGGCCAATCAGAGGACAGGAACCAGAGACCCGGCCAATCAGAGGACAGGAACCAGACCCGGCCAATCAGAGGACAGGAACCAGACCCGGCCAATCAGAGGACAGGAACCAGAGACCCGGCCAATCAGAGGACAGGAACCAGAGACCCGGCCAATCAGAGGACAGGAACCAGACCCGGCCAATCAGAGGACAGGAACCAGACCCGGCCAATCAGAGGACAGGAACCAGAGACCCGGCCAATCAGAGGACAGGAACCAGAAACCCGGCCAATCAGAGGACAGGAAGACAGGAAACAAAACAATCAAAGAGGAAACAACCAATTACAGAAGAAGAGAAAGAGACAGCCAATCAGAAGACAGTATGAGACTGAGGTGAGTCGGCCAATCACAGGAGAGCAGAGATCAGAATGAGCCAATCAGAGGAGGAGGCATACCTTTCCGTTGGGACTGGCCTTTTTGAACACCCTGGAACGCAAAGAGTTAAAGAGTGAGACCGAGCTGGTCCAGGTTTAGTCCTGGTTTAGTCCTGATTTGGTCCTGGTATGTTCCTGGTTTAGTCCTGGTTCAGTCCTGGTTCAGTCCAGGTTTAGTCCTGGTTTAGACTTGGTTTGAGCCTAGTTTAGTTTTCATATAGACCTGGTCAGTACTAATCCAGTCCAAAACCAGGACTAAACCACTTCTAACCTAGGACTAAACCAGGTCTAAACCAGGTCTAAACCAGGTCTAAACCAGGTCTAACCCTGGGCTTTCTCGTGGTTTTCACATTGTCGTAAATCTGTGAAAATTCTGATCGAACCTGAGGCCGTTTCCTGTTTCACTAATGCACATGAAAATATAATGAGTCTGACAGGACCAAGACCAGGACTAAACCAGGACCAAGACCAGGACTAAACCAGGACCGAGACCGGGACTAAACCAGGACCGGGACCGGGTCTAAACCAGGACCGAGACCAGGACTAAACCAGGACCGAGACCTGGTTTACTCCTGTTTCAGTTCTGGTTTAGTTCTGGTTTAGACCTGGTTTAGTTCTGGTTTAGTTCTGGTTTAGTCCTGGTTTAGTCCTGGTTTAGTCCTGGTTTAGTTCTGGTTTAGTCCTGGTTTAGTTCTGGTTTAGTCCTGGTTTAGTCCTGGTTTAGTCCTGGTTTAGTTCTGGTTTAGTCCTGGTTTAGTTCTGGTTTAGTTCTGGTTTAGTCCTGGTTTAGTCCTAGTTTAGTCCTGGTCTGGATGTTGCTGAGTTTGGAGTTTCCTGAGATCGATCTGAGGAAACCTCTTCACTAGAGTACTGCTCTGACACTGCTGCATTTGTACAAGTACTATAGTACTAATACTGCTACTGTTAGTACTCATACTACTACTACTACTACTACTGTCAGTACTACTACTACTACTACTACTACTACTACTACTGTCAGTACTACTACTACTACTACTACTACTGTCAGTACTACTACTACTACTACTGTCAGTACTACTACTACTACTACTACTACTACTGTCAGTACTACTACTACTACTACTACTACTACTACTACTACTACTACTACTACTACTACTACTACTACTACTACTACTGTCAGTACTACTACTACTACTACTACTACTACTACTACTACTGTCAGTACTACTACTACTACTACTACTGTCAGTACTACTACTACTACTACTACTGTCAGTACTACTACTACTACTACTACTACTACTACTACTACTACTACTACTACTACTACTACTACTACTACTACTACTGTCAGTGTGTTCCAGGTAACTCCACGTCTGAACTGCTCAGATCTGAACCCAAACCCAGGCTCATTTTGAAGCATTTCAAGAGGAAATAAACAGGACTAATCTGGAACTAAACCAGGACTGAGAACAGGACATAAACCAAGACTAGTCCAGGACTAAACTGAATCTGAACCAGGTCTGAACCAGGTCTGAACCAGGTCTGAACCAGGACTAAGAGGTCTCGTGGCAGCCATCTTTCTGAGTGTGATGTGTTCAATAAATGGACAGAAGCAGAGACGTACCTCGTTCCTTTGTCTCCCATGGCGACGGACGAGTCCAGACCAGAGACCGGACCGGGGACTAGACCAGGGACTAGACCAGGGACGAGACCAGGGACTAGACCAGGGATTAGACCAAGGACTAGACCAGAGAGCAGAGTAGATCCGCGTGCAGAGCGAGGAGACGAGGAGAGGAGACAAATGAGGAGTGAAGAGAGGAGACGAGAGAGGAAGGATGCGGTCGCCGTGGAAACAGGCATCCCCTTACCTCCTCCCTTCTCCACCCTCCCCTCACTGAGACCGTGAGATCCAAACCCAGACTGGACCTGGTCTGTGGTCCAGATGTGCGTCCTCCCTGGGCTTTTCTCATGTTTTATTTTCACGTTTGTTTAAACGGCCAAACGTTTCAATCAAATAAACAGAATGAACAAATTATAAATAACAATAATAATAAAATAATAAAATCAATGAAATCACTAAATTAAAATAAATTTAAATTTATTAATTCACATGAATTTAAACAAAAATTTTATTAAACCAAAATAAAACTAATTCAAATTAAATGAAAAAATCACCGACTCTGATCAAGAACTTTTGTTTTTGTTTTGGTTTTTGTTTTTTCCTTTTGGAGATTTCTTCAACAGAACCACAGAACCAGAACCACAGAACCAGAACCACAGAACCACAGAACCACAGAACCAGAACCACAGAACCAGAGAACCAGAACCACAGAACCACAGAACCAGAACCACAGAACCAGAACCACAGAACCACAGAACCACAGAACCAGAGAACCAGAACCAGAGAACCAGAACCAGAGAACCAGAACCACAGAACCAGAACCACAGAACTAGAACCACAGAACCACAGAACCAGAACCACAGAACCAGAACCAGAGAACCAGAACCAGAGAACCAGAACCACAGAACCAGAACCACAGAACTAGAACCACAGAACCACAGAACCAGAACCACAGAACCAGAATCACAGAACCAGAACCAGAACCAGAACCAGAGAACCAGAACCACAGAACCAGAACCAGAACCAGAACCACAGAACCACAGAACCACAGAACCACAGAACCAGAGAACCAGAACCAGAGAACCAGAACCAGAGAACCAGAACCACAGAACCAGAACCACAGAACCACAGAACCAGAACCAGAGAACCAGAACCAGAGAACCAGAACCACAGAACCAGAACCACAGAACCAGAACCACAGAACTAGAACCACAGAACCAGAACCACAGAACCAGAACCACAGAACCAGAACCAGAACCAGAGAACCAGAACCACAGAACCAGAACCAGAACCACAGAACCACAGAACCAGAACCACAGAACCACAGAACCAGAACCAGAGAACCAGAACCAGAGAACCAGAACCACAGAACCAGAACCACAGAACCAGAACCACAGAACCAGAACCAGAACCAGAGAACCAGAACCACAGAACCAGAACCAGAACCACAGAACCACAGAACCAGAACCACAGAACCAGAGACAAGGAGAAAAGGAAGCAACGTGAGGAAACAAGGAGAGGAGGACAGGAGACAAGGAAGCAAGGAAAGGAGAAGAGGACACAGAACTGATGAGACCGAGGACCAAACCGGCGACCTTCAGGTTTATGGGCACCGCTGTACTACTGAGCCTCAGCTGGACCCGGCCCAGCTCCCAGGGGCCTGAGGTGGGGAGCAGCAGGAGCGACAGGATCGACAGGGGTGGCAGGGGTGGCAGGGGGAGGAGGTGTGAAGAATATGGAGATACTTTTAGAAACAGGACTCATTAATGTGAGAACACCACCTGAGTCCAGAACAAACCACGGTAAGGAGACAAGGAAGGAGACAAGGAGGTAAGGAAGGAAACAAGGAGGTAAGCAGACAAAGAGACAAGGAAGTAAGGCGACAAGGAAGGAGACAAGGACTCAAGGAAGGAGAAAAGGAGGGGAGCAAGAAAGGAAGGAGACAAGGAGGAAAGGAAGCAAAGAAAGTGCACTCTGGTTTTCTTCACAAAAAGGACTTCAGATTTCATCCTGATGATCATGTGTGTCAATATTTATTCTCTTTCACCTTCATCACCATCAACATCTTCAACACCATCAACATCTTCACCTTCATCACCATCAACATCTTCAACACCATCAACATCTTCACCTTATCAACATCTTCACCTTCATCACCATCAACATCTTCACCTTCAACACCATCAACATCTTCACCTTCAACACCATCAACACCTTCACCTTCAACACCATCAACACCTTCACCTTCAACACTATCAACATCTTCACCTTCAACACCATCAACATCTTCACCTTCATCAACATCTTCACCTTCATCACCATCAACATCTTCACCTTCATCACATCAACATCTTCACCTTCAACACCATCAACATCTTCACCTTCATCAACATCAACATCTTCACCTTCAACACCATCAACATCTTCACCTTCATCACCATCAACATCTTCACCTTCAACACCATCAACATCTTCACCTTCATCAACATCAACATCTTCACCTTCAACACCATCAACATCTTCACCTTCAACACCATCAACATCTACACCATCAACATCTTCACCTTCATCAACATCTTCACCTTCAACACCATCAACATCTTCACCTTCATCACCATCAACATCTTCACCTTCAACACCATCAACATCTTCACCTTCATCAACATCAACATCTTCACCTTCAACACCATCAACATCTTCACCTTCAACACCATCAACATCTTCACCTTCAACACCATCAACATCTTCACCTTCATCAACATCTTCACCTTCAACACCATCAACATCTTCATCTTCATCACCATCAACATCTTCACCTTCAACACCATCAACATCTTCACCTTCATCAACATCAACATCAACATCTTCACCTTCAACACCATCAACATCTTCACCTTCAACACCATCAACATCTTCACCTTCAACACCATCAACATCTTCACCTTCAACACCTTCAACACCTTCATCACCATCAACATCTTCAACACCATCAACATCTTCACCTTATCAACATCTTCACCTTCATCACCATCAACATCTTCACCTTCATCAACATCAACATCTTCACCTTCAACAACATCAACATCTTCACCTTCATCAACATCAACATCTTCACCTTCAACACCATCAACATCTTCACCTTCAACACCATCAACATCTTCACCTTCAACACCTTCAACACCTTCATCACCATCAACATCTTCACCTTATCAACATCTTCACCTTCATCACCATCAACATCTTCACCTTCAACACCATCAACATCTTCACCTTCAACACCTTCAACAACTTCATCACCATCAACATCTTCACCTTATCAACATCTTCACCTTCATCACCATCAACATCTTCACCTTCAACACCATCAACATCTTCACCTTCAACACCATCAACATCTTCAACACCATCAACATCTTCACCTTATCAACATCTTCACCTTCATCACCATCAACATCTTCACCTTCAACACCATCAACACCTTCACCTTCAACACCATCAACACCTTCACCTTCAACACTATCAACATCTTCACCTTCAACACCATCAACATCTTCACCTTCATCAACATCAACATCTTCACCTTCAACACCATCAACATCTTCACCTTCAACACCATCAACATCTTCAACACCATCAACATCTTCACCTTATCAACATCTTCACCTTCATCACCATCAACATCTTCACCTTCAACACCATCAACATCTTCACCTTCAACACCATCAACATCTTCAACACCATCAACATCTTCACCTTATCAACATCTTCACCTTCATCACCATCAACATCTTCACCTTCAACACCATCAACATCTTCACCTTCAACACCATCAACACCTTCACCTTCAACACTATCAACATCTTCACCTTCAACACCATCAACATCTTCACCTTCAACACCATCAACATCTTCACCTTCAACACCATCAACATCTTCACCTTCAACACCATCAACATCTTCACCTTCATCAACATCTTCACCTTCATCACCATCAACATCTTCACCTTCAACACCATCAACATCTTCACCTTCATCAACATCTTCACCTTCATCACCATCAACACCTTCACCTTCAACACCATCAACATCTTCACCTTCATCAACATCTTCACCTTCATCACCATCATCTTCACCTTCATCACCATCAACATCTTCACCTTCAACACCATCAACATCTTCACCTTCAACACCATCAACATCTTCACCTTCATCAACATCTTCACCTTCATCACCATCAACACCTTCACCTTCAACACCATCAACATCTTCACCTTCATCAACATCTTCACCTTCATCACCATCATCTTCACCTTCATCACCATCAACATCTTCACCTTCAACACCATCAACATCTTCACCTTCATCAACATCTTCACCTTCAACACCATCAACATCTTCACCTTCATCAACATCTTCACCTTCATCACCATCAACATCTTCACCTTCAACACCATCAACATCTTCACCTTCAACACCATCAACACCTTCACCTTCATCAACATCTTCACCTTCATCACCATCAACATCTTCACCTTCAACACCATCAACATCTTCACCTTCATCAACATCAACATCTTCACCTTCAACACCATCAACATCTTCACCTTCAACACCGTCAACATCTTCACCTTCATCAACATCTTCACCTTCATCACCATCAACATCTTCACCTTCAACACCATCAACATCTTCACCTTCATCAACATCAACATCTTCACCTTCAACACCATCAACATCTTCACCTTCAACACCGTCAACATCTTCACCTTCATCAACATCTTCACCTTCATCACCATCAACATCTTCACCTTCAACACCATCAACATCTTCACCTTCAACACCGTCAACATCTTCACCTTCATCAACATCTTCACCTTCAACACCATCAACATCTTCACCTTCAACACCATCAACATCTTCACCTTCATCAACATCTTCACCTTCATCACCATCAACATCTTCACCTTCATCACCTTGAACACCGTGAAATGAAAAAATAGGACAGAAAAACAGCTGAGCTCGACACACTAAACTTTAAACAAACAGAATCCAAAATCATATTTATGCCTCTCCAGGAAAAGTTTGACGTCTTTTCTTTACACTTTTTCTGTTTTTCTTTAGTTCCAGGGCGAAGTAAAAACGGTCACATGACTCAAAACATGTGAATAACTGTGTTTGACTCGTCTGAATATTTTCAACAGATTAAGAAGAAGAACAGACAGAATCATGAGTTTCAGATTTATTACCATGGAAACAAATATACTGAACATGAGAGGAGGAGGAGGAGGAGGAGGAGAAGGAAGAGAGGAGGAGGAGAGGAGGTGGAGGAGAGGGTGGAGGAGAGGGAGGAGGAGGAGGAGGTGAAGAGGAGGAGAGGACGAGGAGAGAAGGAAGAGGAGGAGAGGACGAGGAGGAGAGGACGAGGAGAGAAGGAAGAGGAGGAGAGGACGAGGAGGAGAGGACGAGGAGGAGAGGACGAGGAGGAGAGGACGAGGAGGAAGAGGAGAGAAGGAAGAGGAGGAGAGGACGAGGAGGAAGAGGAGAGAAGGAAGAGGAGGAGAGGACGAGGAGGAGAGGACGAGGAGGAGAGGACGAGGAGGAAGAGGAGAGAAGGAAGAGGAGGAGAGGAAGAGGAGAGGAGGAGGAGGTGTGATGCAGGAAACAGGAAGTGGTTAATAAGCGTTTGGTTTTTTTTTGTTTTTTCATTTTTAATGAGGCACTTTCCTCTGACGCCATAAACATGAAATATGAAGATTACCCCAGAGACCAGACCAGGTCTAGACCTGAGACCAGACCAGAGACCAGACCTGAGACCAGACCTGAGACCAGACCTGAGACCAGACCTGAGACCTGAGACCAGACCTGAGACCAGACCTGAGACCAGACCAGAGACCAGACCAGAGACCAGACCTGAGACCAGACCTGAGACCAGACCTGAGACCTGAGACCAGACCAGAGACCAGACCTGAGACCAGACCAGAGACCAGACCAGGTCTAGACCTGAGACCTGAGACCAGACCAGAGACCAGACCTGAGACCAGACCAGAGACCAGACCAGGTCTAGACCTGAGACCTGAGACCAGACCAGAGACCAGACCAGAGACCAGACCTGAGACCAGACCAGAGACCAGACCTGAGACCAGACCAGAGACCAGACCAAGTCTAGACCTGAGACCTGAGACCAGACCAGAGACCAGACCTGAGACCTGAGACCAGACCAGGTCTAGACCTGAGACCAGACCTGAGACCAGACCAGAGACCAGACCTGAGACCAGACCTGAGACCAGACCTGAGACCAGACCTGAGACCAGACCTGAGACCTGAGACCAGACCAGGTCTAGACCTGAGACCAGACCAGAGACCAGACCTGAGACCAGACCTGAGACCAGACCTGAGACCAGACCTGAGACCTGAGACCAGACCAGAGACCAGACCTGAGACCAGACCAGAGACCAGACCAAGTCTAGACCTGAGACCTGAGACCAGACCAGAGACCAGACCTGAGACCTGAGACCAGACCAGGTCTAGACCTGAGACCTGAGACCAGACCTGAGACCAGACCTGAGACCTGAGACCAGACCAGAGACCAGACCTGAGACCTGAGACCAGACCAGGTCTAGACCTGAGACCAGACCTGAGACCAGACCAGAGACCAGACCTGAGACCAGACCAGAGACCAGACCAGAGACCAGACCTGAGACCTGAGACCAGACCAGGTCTAGACCTGAGACCAGACCAGGTCTAGACCTGAGACCAGACCAGAGACCAGACCAGAGACCAGACCTGAGACCAGACCTGAGACCAGACCTGAGACCTGAGACCAGACCAGAGACCAGACCTGAGACCAGACCAGAGACCAGACCAAGTCTAGACCTGAGACCTGAGACCAGACCAGGTCTAGACCTGAGACCAGACCTGAGACCAGACCAGAGACCAGACCTGAGACCAGACCTGAGACCAGACCTGAGACCAGACCAGAGACCAGACCTGAGACCTGAGACCAGACCAGAGACCAGACCTGAGACCTGAGACCAGACCAGGTCTAGACCTGAGACCAGACCTGAGACCAGACCAGAGACCAGACCTGAGACCAGACCTGAGACCAGACCAGAGACCAGACCAGAGACCAGACCTGAGACCTGAGACCAGACCAGGTCTAGACCTGAGACCAGACCAGAGACCAGACCTGAGACCAGACCTGAGACCAGACCAGACCTGAGACCAGACCTGAGACCAGACCAGAGACCAGACCAGAGACCAGACCTGAGACCTAAGACCAGACCAGAGACCAGACCTGAGACCAGACCAGAGACCAGACCTGAGACCAGACCTGAGCCCAGACCAGACCTGAGACCAGACCAGAGACCAGACCTGAGACCTAAGACCAGACCAGAGACCAGACCTGAGATCAGAACTGAGACCTGAGACCAGACCTGAGACCAGACCAGGTCTAGACCTGAGACCAGACCTGAGACCAGACCAGAGACCAGACCTGAGATCAGACCTGAGACCTGATCTGAGACCTGACCAGGTCTAGACCTGAGACCAGACCTGGGACCAGACCTGAGACCTGAGACCAGACCTGAGACCAGACCAGAGACCAGACCTGAGACCAGACCAGAGACCAGACCTGAGACCTGAGACCAGACCAGGTCTAGACCTGAGACCTGAGACCAGACCTGAGACCAGACCTGAGACCTGACCAGGTCTAGACCTGAGACCTGAGACCAGACCAGAGACCAGACCTGAGACCTGAGACCAGACCAGGTCTAGACCTGAGACCAGACCTGAGACCAGACCTGAGACCAGACCTGAGACCAGACCAGAGACCAGACCTGAGACCTGAGACCAGACCAGGTCTAGACCTGAGACCTGAGACCAGACCTGAGACCAGACCAGAGACCATACCTGAGACCTGAGACCAGACCAGAGACCAGACCTGAGACCTGAGACCAGACCAGGTCTAGACCTGAGACCTGACCAGAGACCAGACCAGAGACCAGACCAGGTCTAGACCTGAGACCAGACCTGAGACCAGACCTGAGACCAGACCTGAGACCTGAGACCAGACCAGAGACCAGACCTGAGACCAGACCTGAGACCAGACCAGGTCTAGACCTGAGACCAGACCAGAGACCAGACCTGAGACCTGAGACCAGACCAGAGACCAGACCTGAGACCAGACCAGAGACCAGACCAGGTCTAGACCTGAGACCTGAGACCAGACCAGAGACCAGACCTGAGACCAGACCAGAGACCAGACCAGGTCTAGACCTGAGACCAGACCTGAGACCAGACCTGAGACCAGACCAGAGACCAGACCTGAGACCTGAGACCAGACCTGAGACCAGACCAGAGACCAGACCAGAGACCAGACCAGAGACCAGACCTGAGACCAGACCTGAGACCAGACCTGAGACCAGACCAGAGACCAGACCTGAGACCTGAGACCAGACCAGAGACCAGACCTGAGACCTGAGACCAGACCAGGTCTAGACCTGAGACCAGACCAGAGACCAGACCTGAGACCTGAGACCAGACCAGAGACCAGACCTGAGACCAGACCTGAGACCAGAGACCAGACCAGGTCTAGACCTGAGACCTGAGACCAGACCAGAGACCAGACCTGAGACCAGACCAGAGACCAGACCAGGTCTAGACCTGAGACCTGAGACCAGACCAGAGACCAGACCAGAGACCAGACCTGAGACCAGACCAGAGACCAGACCTGAGACCAGACCAGAGACCAGACCAAGTCTAGACCTGAGACCTGAGACCAGACCAGAGACCAGACCTGAGACCTGAGACCAGACCAGGTCTAGACCTGAGACCAGACCTGAGACCAGACCAGAGACCAGACCAGAGACCAGACCTGAGACCAGACCTGAGACCAGACCTGAGACCAGACCAGAGACCAGACCTGAGACCTGAGACCAGACCAGGTCTAGACCTGAGACCAGACCAGAGACCAGACCTGAGACCAGACCTGAGACCAGACCTGAGACCTGAGACCAGACCAGAGACCAGACCTGAGACCAGACCAGAGACCAGACCAAGTCTAGACCTGAGACCTGAGACCAGACCAGAGACCAGACCTGAGACCTGAGACCAGACCAGGTCTAGACCTGAGACCAGACCTGAGACCAGACCTGAGACCAGACCTGAGACCAGACCTGAGACCAGACCAGAGACCAGACCTGAGACCAGACCAGAGACCAGACCTGAGACCTGAGACCAGACCAGGTCTAGACCTGAGACCAGACCTGAGACCAGACCAGAGACCAGACCTGAGACCAGACCTGAGACCAGACCTGAGACCAGACCAGAGACCAGACCTGAGACCAGACCAGAGACCAGACCTGAGACCTGAGACCAGACCAGGTCTAGACCTGAGACCAGACCTGAGACCAGACCAGAGACCAGACCTGAGACCAGACCAGAGACCAGACCAGAGACCAGACCTGAGACCTGAGACCAGACCAGGTCTAGACCTGAGACCAGACCAGAGACCAGACCTGAGACCAGACCTGAGACCAGACCAGACCTGAGACCAGACCTGAGACCAGACCAGAGACCAGACCTGAGACCAGACCTGAGACCAGACCAGACCTGAGACCAGACCTGAGACCAGACCAGAGACCAGACCTGAGACCTAAGACCAGACCAGAGACCAGACCTGAGACCAGACCAGAGACCAGACCTGAGACCAGACCAGACCTGAGACCAGACCAGAGACCAGACCTGAGACCTAAGACCAGACCAGAGACCAGACCTGAGACCTGAGACCAGACCAGGTCTAGACCTGAGATCAGACCAGAGACCAGACCAGGTATAGACCTGAGACCAGACCAGAGACCAGACCAGAGACCAGACCTGAGATCAGAACTGAGACCTGAGACCAGACCTGAGACCAGACCAGGTCTAGACCTGAGACCAGACCTGAGACCAGACCTGAGACCAGACCAGAGACCAGACCTGAGATCAGACCTGAGACCTGATCTGAGACCTGACCAGGTCTAGACCTGAGACCAGACCTGGGACCAGACCTGAGACCTGAGACCAGACCTGAGACCAGACCAGAGACCAGACCTGAGACCAGACCTGAGACCTGACCAGGTCTAGACCTGAGACCTGAGACCAGACCAGAGACCAGACCTGAGACCTGAGACCAGACCAGGTCTAGACCTGAGACCAGACCTGAGACCAGACCTGAGACCAGACCAGAGACCAGACCTGAGACCTGAGACCAGACCAGGTCTAGACCTGAGACCTGAGACCAGACCTGAGACCAGACCTGAGACCAGACCTGAGACCAGACCAGAGACCATACCTGAGACCTGAGACCAGACCAGAGACCAGACCTGAGACCTGAGACCAGACCAGGTCTAGATCTGAGACCTGACCAGAGACCAGACCAGGTCTAGACCTGAGACCAGACCTGAGACCAGACCTGAGACTAGACCAGAGACCAGACCTGAGACCAGACCTGAGACCAGACCAGGTCTAGACCTGAGACCAGACCTGAGACCAGACCAGAGACCAGACCTGAGATCAGACCTGAGACCTGATCTGAGACCTGACCAGGTCTAGACCTGAGACCAGACCTGAGACCAGACCTGAGACCTGAGACCAGACCTGAGACCAGACCAGAGACCAGACCTGAGACCAGACCTGAGACCTGAGACCAGACCTGAGACCAGACCTGAGACCTGACCAGGTCTAGACCTGAGACCTGAGACCAGACCAGAGACCAGACCTGAGACCTGAGACCAGACCAGGTCTAGACCTGAGACCAGACCTGAGACCAGACCTGAGACCAGACCTGAGACCAGACCAGAGACCAGACCTGAGACCTGAGACCAGACCAGGTCTAGACCTGAGACCTGAGACCAGACCTGAGACCAGACCTGAGACCAGACCTGAGACCAGACCAGAGACCATACCTGAGACCTGAGACCAGACCAGAGACCAGACCTGAGACCTGAGACCTGAGACCTGAGACCAGACCAGGTCTAGACCTGAGACCTGACCAGAGACCAGACCAGGTCTAGACCTGAGACCAGACCTGAGACCAGACCTGAGACCAGACCTGAGACCAGACCTGAGACCAGACCAGAGACCAGACCTGAGACCAGACCTGAGACCAGACCTGAGACCTGAGACCAGACCAGAGACCAGACCTGAGACCAGACCTGAGACCAGACCAGGTCTAGACCTGAGACCTGACCAGAGACCAGACCAGAGACCAGACCAGGTCTAGACCTGAGACCAGACCTGAGACCAGACCTGAGACCAGACCTGAGACCAGACCTGAGACCAGACCTGAGACCTGAGACCAGACCAGGTCTAGACCTGAGACCAGACCAGAGACCAGACCTGAGACCTGAGACCAGACCAGGTCTAGACCTGAGACCAGACCAGAGACCAGACCAGGTATAGACCTGAGACCAGACCAGAGACCAGACCTGAGATCAGAACTGAGACCTGAGACCAGACCTGAGACCAGACCAGGTCTAGACCTGAGACCAGACCTGAGACCAGACCAGAGACCAGACCTGAGATCAGACCTGAGACCTGATCTGAGACCTGACCAGGTCTAGACCTGAGACCAGACCTGAGACCTGAGACCAGACCTGAGACCAGACCAGGTCTAGACCTGAGACCAGACCAGAGACCAGACCTGAGACCAGACCTGAGACCAGACCTGAGACCTGAGACCAGACCACGCCCTCTCCACACCTCCACCTCACCATAAAAGGACAGGCCACGCCCCATCACACCTCCACCTCACCATAAAAGGACAGACCACGCCCACTCACACCTCACCATAAAAGGACAGGCCACGCCCTCTCCACACCTCCACCTCATCTTAAAAGGACAGGCCACGTCCTCTCCACACCTCCACCTCACCATAAAAGGACAGACCACGCCCTCTCCACACCTCCACCTCACCATAAAAGGACAGACCACGCCCTCTCCACACCTCCACCTCACCATAAAAGCACAAGTGAGCAAGACATGGAGTAGGTTGCATTTCTCAGTGCTCCTGCAAAATCCGTAATATTATTTCAAATAAACAGCTATAGTCGAACCGAAATCTGCTCACGAGACTGCTTAGTGGCGTCCGATGAAACGTGGATATGATATTTGCTGAATTAATGGTGGAAAAGCTTCAGAAACACAAATTTACCGCAAGCGCTAGCAGCCAAGCTAACCCAGCGAGGCCTGCAACGAGGAAAACCACAAGGTTAGCCACACAGACGGACATGGACGCAAATCAAGCCTCACCCACCCCAAGTGAAAGTCCAGGTATGGCGGAGGACTTAAAAGCAGAGATTTTGGCGGCCCTGAGAGACGATATCAAAGAAGTTATAAGAGGCGAGCTTAAGTCGGCATTTGCAGACGAGCTGGCTACAATCAAGAACGAACTACAGGGGCTAAAATCGCTAATAGCTACTGACGCTAATGCTATCCGCGCTGACCTGGAGCTTGTGAAGGCTGATGTGCAAGATGTGAGGGGGGCTGTCTACATGGTCCGATGAAATTTCATCGCTACAAGACACTGTGGTAAACCTTCAGAAGGAGGTGAAGACTATGTGGGATAAATGTGATGAAATGGAGGGCAGAATGAGGCGTGCTAACATCAGACTAGCGAGGGTACCTGAAGCTAACCCTTGTTCTCCGAATGCGGCTGCTAACGCCCTGAGAGAAATGCTACAGCTTGATCGTGATGTGAAAGTGGACCGCTCGCATCGGGTTTTTGGGAACTCAAGAGATCGGGTGATTATTGCAAAAATGCATTATGACGAGGATGCCGTAGAGATTCTACGAAAAGCCCGCACCAAAGCCTTGTTGTTCTATAATGGCCAGCGCGTATCCATCTTCCTGGACTACGCCGCAAATGTGGCAAAGGCGAGAGCGGCTTTCTCAGATGTGCAGAGCGCCCTGCGAGGACGGAAGGACAGACGGTACGGTCTTCTGTTCCCAGCCCGACTGCGGATTACATATAAGGATGAAAGTATGGACTTTGTGGACCATCGGAAGGCCATGGACTATGTCAAGCGCATCCGGAGCAGGATGATTGACTTTCTCTGCGGACACAACGGTCAAACACCCTGGTAAAGACTCTTACTTATAAGGTCTGCAAGTATCTTATTATTACACTCTAATAATTTTACATTTGCCTTTTGTTTTAGTTTTGATTATTATCAGGGGATTTTATTATAGGGGATTTTTCAAGTGTAGAAAGCAGTTTTATTTATCAGAATGCAGGAGCCTAGGGTTTTGCTCTTGCTCTTTTATATTCTTATCAGACTTTTTCTTTGGTTATTGTCTTGGCTAACTCCAAGTGCAGCCGATTGGAATCTAGGTTGCGCACTGGTGCTATTTAGGTGGCTAGGGACGAGTTTCCCCACACAGAGTATTTCAAAATGATGTCTTCAGTGTTTTTATATCCTTGTAGGTTTTGGTTCAGTGTTCTGGTTTTGATCCTCTTGTTCCCCAGGGATCTTAAGTTTAAGTGTCAAACAACAGGGTCATTTTCTTTTATTTTTTTGCTTAATGTGGCATGTTTTACTTTACACATCTCTGGTCCTTTCCCTCAAATTGATAATATAGCAAATAAACGTAATTCAGAGTATTATGGGTGAATTGAGAATTGTAAGTTATAATGTGAAAGGGCTGCACAGTCCAATAAAGAGGAAGAAAATATTGCGCCAGCTAAAACAGATTAATTTCCATATAGCTTTCTTGCAAGAAACACATCTATCTGATGTAGAACATGAAAAATTTAAATCTTGGGCAGATAAGTTATATTATTCCTCTCACCGCTCTGGTAGAAAGAGAGGGGTTTCCATCCTAATCCATAGACAGATTAACTTCACAAAAACATCATTGCATATGGACACTGAGGGGAGATTTTTATTGGTCAGTGGTATAGATGGTGTGGAAGTGTCCCTTGTGAATGTTTATGCACCGAATGAGGACGATTACATTATTTAATACAATCTTGCAGCACAGTACAGGACTATTGCTGATGGGGGGAGATTTAAATTGTGTCATGTCTCAAATTGCAGATGGACAACCGCCCTCTAACACATCGATGTCTAGAATGAGTAAAGCCCTTAAACATAATGCTTCAGAAGCGGGCCTGGTAGATGTGTGCAGAAGCAAACATCCAAGAGATAGAGATTTCACTTTCTATTCAAATAGACACAGTTCTTATTCCAGGATAGACTATTTTTTTTACCCCGAAAGTGAACCTATACAGAATTGAGGAAATTGAAATTATGCCAATTACAATCTCTGATCACGCACCAATTTTATTACAATGGGATATAGGGCTCAGTCCACCAGCTAAACAGTGGAGGATGAACACATCTCTCCTGAATGATACAGACTTTCTGTCCTTTGTTACCGCTGAATTCAAGGAATATCTTAATAACAATTCCACACCAGAAACAAATCCCTTAATTTTAAAGCGTACATTAGGGGTCGTATTATTTCATTTGCCTCGGCGAAGAGGAGGGAGAGAGAAGCCAAACAGCGCGAACTGGAAGATAAAATAAAAACATTAGAATATAAACATAAACGGGCGGCAACAACTGTGATTTCAAAAGAGTTGCATGCAACCCGAGGCAACTTAATAGCCTTTTGTCTGATAAAATTGAAGGTAACCTAAGATTTACAAATCCAAGGTACTATGAAGATGGAAATAGGGCCAGCAAATTACTAGCGTTCAGACTAAGGAAGCAGCAGTCGTCAAACATTGTCCATAAAATCAAATATCGGTCAAATTATGTCACAAAACCAAAAGATATATCAATGGCATGTGCAGAGTTTTATGAATCACTGTATAAAAACTCTGACACCTGCTCAAATGAAAATGCTATTGCAGAATATTTAAATTATATAAATGTGTCGGAGTTGACAAACCCATCAGCAGAAGAATTGGACAAACCTATATCAGAAACTGAAATTAAGCAGGTTATTTCCTCTCTTAAAAATAACAAGAGCCCAGGTCCTGATGGTTATGTTAAAGAATTTTATCATTCATTTACATAACCATCAGGTGTATACAAAGCAGACAAGACACAGACAAGACAGACAAAAACGGACAGGACACATGCAACAGACAAGACACAACAGAACAAAACAAATTGGACAAGACAAGACAAGCACCTGAAGCCCCCGTCCCAACCACAGGTCACACACCAAAGGTTCAAAGCCACAGCCCCACAACTTCTTGACGTGGACAAACATGTCTAAATATACAATAAGTTATAATGTTTCAGAATTCAGAACCACATTTTCAGTCCCATTTTAATGGTTTCCATTTTTTAGAGTGTAAGAGCAACCCATTATTATTAGTAGCTATAATTTTTTCAGTTATGAATTGTAGATTTAATTTATTTTTAAAGTGTTCCAAACATAGGTCCACCTTATTAACCCACTAAAATTATGGTGTTCACTAGTTTTGATGAAAATGTATTTAGCACACCAACAATTATACAATTACCAGTTGTTCTCACGGAGGCCTCGCCACCCACTTTTAACTTTGCATTTTCAACTAGAAATGGTAAAAGGGGAGGTGGCACTGCTTCTATATGTTCAAACACTCTGGCCACCAAACCTATTTTATTGAACAATTTTACAAGTTTTTGTTTTTAGCAACCCCCAAATTTTATGTGTTACAGTAAACAGACCACCAAAAAAATGCAACCTTTTTATCAGTGAGTTTTCTGAGTTTTTATCTATTTTACATAATTCATTTAATATGATTATTATAACCGGTGATTTTAACTTGCACATAGATAACCTTTTAGACCCTGTTGTAAATGAATTTTTAAATGTTCTTAATTTTATGGATTTTACCCAGCACGTCACACAGCCGACTCACAACAGGGGGCGCACTCTGGATCTGGTCATCACCTATGGCCTGACCACTAGTGTGTCCTCTGTTGTTGACTTGGCTGTGTCTGACCACTACTGTGTGTTTTTTAATATCACTGGTTTTCTCCAGCGGGAGACCTGAGAACTGTGAGGAAGCGCCGTCTGACCCCTGAAGTGGCTGCAAATTTTATTGATGTTTTAGATAAAAATCCCTCAGTGGTTTTACCTGCCCCCTGTGATTTTATTACTGACCATTTTAACAGTAGACTACGGTCAGCTCTAGATCTAGTTGCTCCACTTCAAACAAAAAACATCAAAACAAAATTAAAACCTCCATGGACAAATGAAGAATTGAGAAAATACAAGAGAGAGTGCAGGAGGGCCGAACGTAGATGGAGAAAAAACAAAACGACAATAAACCACCAATTATTCACCAATAAACAACGAACGTACAATAATGCAATAAGAAACGCAAGAAACCATTACTTCTCCACAATAATCACCAATCACAAAAATAATCCAAAAATTCCCACCACATTTTTTAAGTCATTTTATGGATCTTTTAGGGATGAGCTTTTAATCATGATGAATTGTTCTCTTCAGACAGGGGTCTTTCCCACTGCCTTCAAAGCGGCGGTGGTGAGGCCCCTGCTGAAGAAGAGCAATTTAGATTTTAATGATTTTAACAACTACCGACCAGTGTCTAACTTACCATTTTTAAGCAAAATTTTAGAAAAACTTGTTTTTATCCAACTAAATGATTTTTTAGATGATTACAATGTTTTGGAAAAATTTCAATCTGGTTTTAGGGTGAACCACAGCACCGAGACTGCCTTGGCAAAGATTTTAAATGATTTTAGAATAAATTATGATTCACAAAAGGTGACTGTGTTGGTTCTACTGGATCTGAGCGCTGCCTTTGACACAGTGGACCACACTATTCTTTTAACTCGCCTAAAACATCTCGGCCTCTCCGGTGCTGTTCACAAATGGTTCACATCCTATCTCACAGACAGAACATTTATGGTGAGTGTAGACACATGCTCCTCCAAGGTCCATAAAATCACATGTGGTGTGCCCCAGGGTTCCATTTTAGGCCCTGTGCTTTTTAACTTGTACATGCTCCCTCTTGGTGGTGTCATCAGGAAACATGGAATCAACTTCCACAGTTATGCAGATGATACACAGCTTTACATCTCCATGTCTCCTGATGACACCAGGCCAGTGGATGCTCTTTTTAACTGCATTCTAGATATCAAATCCTGGATGGCAGAAAACTTTCTCCAGCTTAACCAGGACAAAACTGAGGTTTTAGTCATCGGTCCTGAAGCCCAGAGAGAGAAACTTTTACCCAAATTACAAGCACAGTCTTTTAACCCATCTTCTCAAGCGAAAAACCTGGGCGTCATTTTTGACTCTGAGCTGACTTTTATCCCACACATTAAAAACATCACAAAAATCGGTTTCTATCACCTAAAAAACATAGCCAGAGTCCGCCCCATTCTCTCTCGGGCCAACACGGAGACACTGATGCTTTTATCACCAGTCGAATGGACAACTGTAATGCCCTGCTCTCTGGTCTTCCCAAAAAGTGTATTTCAGGTTTACAATT